>LUCM01001232.1:0-27547 GCA_008360955.1 Fasciolopsis buskii
TGTTCTACTCATTCGATCGTGCGGTTCTTTTCCATCGCCACTCATTGAATGGGGTGCCAGAGAAATTCATTTCACCCATGCAATCGCTATATGCGAATAACCAAATCCGAATCTGTGATGAGGTCAGCATTTCACCCAAATTCACCACAAGAAGCGGTGTTCGCCTTGGTTGTATTTTTTTCACCTTTTCTTTTTAACTTTGCCATTCAAATGGCTGCGAAAATAGTCCGATCCTCAAATGAAAATGGTGGCATTGATAATTGCTCAGAAAGGAATTTGTCTGACCCAGACTATGCGGATGACGTCGTGTTACTGAATGAAGATTCAAGTAAGCTGCAAGTATTTCTGGATCGTCCAAGCAATGGTGTAGACACAGCTAGTGTGGGCTTTGCACCTTTAAAGTGTAAAATGCTATTGCAGGACTGGATTGGCTCAAAGCCGAATCTTGTTCTTGCAGGGAGCAACTAGGTGAAGTGGACAAGTTTAGTGACCTGGTGAGTTGTATCCCACCCGGAGGTCGTTCATTATATATCTGACTGGTTTTTGTTAAATTGAATTATCCTTGGTATCAGGGTGGCATCCGGTTATCGACCAAAGTTAGGGCATACACGGGAACATGGAGGTCTGTATTGTTCTACGGTTCCGAAACCTGACCGTTAAGAGCAGAAAATATGCGAATTCTTTCTTTGTTTGAATACCGACTAGGCATAAAGTATTGGGTCCTAGGGTTCAGTCTTTGAAACAGGCACTAAATCAGAATGGGTTGGGGTGGTTGGGACATGTTTTTCTCATGCCCACAGAACAACTGTCTGCCTAGTATTAGGGTATTTTTCAAGGCAGATAATGGTTGGACGATGGTTCTGAGTTCGATTATATGGGTAGGAAGTATGAATACTAGCCAATGGACTGGCTTATATAGGTGTAGTTAGACCATCGGATTGGGGCCACGAGATCCTCCGAAACGATGGTTAGAGACAATAGTTGATATGGTTCAGTTCAGCAGTTAGTGGAGGTTTTGGATTCGAAACCTTCCTTCTTCATTTTACTATTTTGCTGTCGGTTTTTCATTATTCCTTGTTCTTTCTTTCATTTGTTTGGGCAGATGATCCCGTGGGGTAACCATCAAGACTAGAGCACTTTGGTACATGGTTAATGGCTGTCCAAATTTAACTGAACTGGACTAGCCAAAGTCGGATGTCATTATAGGTGCTCCAAGAGTCCCACGGAGTTGAGGACCTATTGGGAATGATGACAAGATTTTTCTGGTAGTCAGCAGACCCGGAATTTAGGTTCATCAGTAGACAAGCAAACTGTGGCGAGTAAACACGAAGGTGACCCTGTAGTCTTTCAGACCACTATCGCCTAATCCTAACTGGAAGTGTTTAGCATTCAGTGAAGCTTTGCTTGTTTGGTCGTGTAATATTAATTTTATAAGGGCAGAAGAAATTAATCTAACCGAGTTATCTACAAGTTTGACGCCAATTTCCTGATTGTAGGCGTCTTCGAACTCCTTTAGAAAGCTACCTCTTCATCAAGTTTCGTTTTGCTAACGGAATATCCTATTAGTGTCAGATTGTTCCACGTATGCGGCAGATGACAGTAACACGAACTGTTAACATCACTGAACGTCTGTATTATTTCTGTCTTCATGAAATGAATAAAGACGGTGCAGCATTCTAAGCACTTAGTCCGAGCATGATACAAAATCACCGACGATTTACCTCCGTTATTCATCCATTTTCATTCTTTGTTTAATTAACCTTTTTGCACAGGGACAATGCAAATTTGCTTGTGGATGCGCTTACATCCAACGGACGCCTGAGTCTCTCGGCCGACGGAACGGCACTGCAAATAGCGGAAATATCACCAGCTGATACCGGTGTTTACACTTGTGTTGCTTATTCACGCTTGGACTCGGACAATTCAAGTGTTCGGCTAGTCGTTCAGGGTAAGACACGAGAGACTGAAACGTTTAATTTCATCTTATCATTTTGTACGTGGACGCTCTTAGAGCTCCGACCGAATCCAACTCCGAGGAGTTTTAAAAACATCCGGGTGAAAAACTGATTTCAGGTCTGATAAGATAAAGTGTTTTCATTGGCAGATCAATTCCGTCGAGGTGACTACCCACTTAAATATCGACCAGAAGTTCTAAAATTCGAGGCAAAAGTCATGGCTTAGGATTTGTGTGTACCCGACGATTTTCTGGGAGTAACTCTTATTGAAGGACTGAGACGCGAACGACAAATACTAGATGCAGTCTGTTTTTCTTCCTAATAATACGGGTTTAGAAGAGATTCATTTCAGCATTAGGTCAGCACGCTGTAAACCAGACCAGTAAATGACCCGATACCTGCAATGATAAGGTAGGCCAATTGAAGAGAATTCATAAATTTGTCAGCATAATTTAAAGACCAAACGCCGTGATTGGTTCGTCCAAAGTTCGCGTTTCGTGAAGTATACCGACCGGTGCACATCGTCATTTGTTTTGCGAGCGCGGTTGAGTGCAACGTGACTCGTGGATGCCATCTCCCTCAAAAGCAAGCGCGTTTTAATCGCGTGATAATTTGCCTGAACAATGCAGCTCCATTCGATTAAGATCAATGTCAGTGCGACAGAATGTGACAGTTAGCGGGTGTGAGTCGTACGATTTTAGAAATTTAGGTTGAATTTATTCGCTTTATTCACCTGGAAATTGATGAATTCAAACAACGGCGTCGAGTCACGTGAACGGGTGATCCTACGTAGATGACAGTAAAAAGTGTGGCTATCGACATCGATCTTCTAAACCGGAAATTATCTCAATGAGCATGGATGGTCATTCGGTTTGAAAATCATTCGGGTAAATCCGAGAAGATAGATTCCTGTCCCATGATTAATGTACTAATGGCCCTCTCAGAATATCATAAAACCAGTATACCTGTTCAGACACTAGTGATTCTTTAATCTTATAAAGTGCTCAAATGTAAGGATGTCTGGACACAAAAGTGCCGGCTACCCATACCTGACGAATGGTAGTAACCGCAAAACTGGTCATGTACTTAGAGGGGAGTTTTGTTTAATCTTTCAGGTACTATTTACACTATTTGCGTATATAATTTGCATCATCAAGGTGCCGGAAATCTCTTCGTTGAAGAGTTCTTAGGCAAACCACGGCGGTGACTCGTTGGTTGTTCTTGGCCAGTTGCACTGAACCAACCTTAAGAACGAGATTAAAACATCACCAAAATAATCATTAAATGTAAGGACATAAGTGTACTGGCTATGTATACGAGATAAAAGGCAGGAATTCATGGCTTTCAGCACTTCATTTTGAGGACGCGTGTTTTGATTCCAACGGTAAACTGGTTGGCAGTATTTCTGCATTACCTTTTTTCGAATCCATCAGAAAGCTAGATATAGACCAAGGGGGTCACAAAGTGTGCCTAACCCCCGGTGGGAACAACTATATTTTTTAGTCTTATGGGACGATTTTAGAGAACTGCCCGTCAAGACGTTTCTTACGGAATATGTTCCTCGCCTCTTATCCTTTATCGTTCTGATCACCTTTCAGATGATTTGAGGTGGTGACTTCAATTTCCCCTGGGCCATCCTCCGCGTGCTTGGAGTTAAGGATTCGTAAATAGTTGTTGTCCCACGAAGTAGAACATAAAAATTCCGCTGCAATAGTCCTAAGGAAAAGGTCATATTTTGTCCTGCGCAGAAGGCATTTCGCCATGCCCCATGGAAGATAAAATTCAAATGAAACAATTTCTGCGTAACCAGCTTCTTAAAAGCATCTTTTGTGAGAGTCCTAGGCCACTTGACCGCAACCTCGGCGTCGGGGAAATGAACTGGAACGTTCAAGTCTCATTTATGTCTATGCTTGACTGCGGATGCCTGGGTACACTGGACGAGCTTCAAGCACAAAATCTGCATCTGACTACATATTTCGCTTTATCATCATTGACCGTCTGCCTGAATGGCAGTGGGCCTATAGTCCCGACGAAATAATGTCGTCTGCAATTTAGCTGGCGATGGGAAAAGGTTAGACACTATCTACAGCCAGAGCGATTCAGAACTCACGTTCTTACTTGGAGCCAACGATCAATCATATCTGTCCGAAATTGTCTAACTATATTCTTTACAAATTCACCTTCCCTGAACTTATTTTATTTTCCAGACAAAGCAAATTTATTATACTAGATGAACTGTGAACTACTTCAGTGAATTTCACCGTTTTCATCGTCTCCTGTTTTCTAATATAATTTCATATTTTTTCTTCACTGGTGCGATTTAATTTTTTGCTGTACGAAATGGAAGTAGTCAGAAGCACGATGGAGTTTTTTAGGTTACAAGATGCGATGTCCATTATCACCGAAGTCCGATCCTATGAAAGCCTATGGTGATGATTCAACTTGACATTGTCAGAAGACAAATTGTATCACATATCACGGCACAAGGGACACGGAATGATTTTAATCTACCTAAACAACAACCGAATTTGGAGTATGGCTACTGGAAGTAAAATCAGTAACCTATTTACATTAGCAAAAGAGGTTGGTAAATGCTCGACGTGTATCGCACATCTCTCGTGCAATCTTCGCTAGAAGATGTAAATTATTTTTCAACGCCGGAATCTCCATTTTCTCGAAGCAGGTATCATTCTCTCCTGAGGAATAAAGGTTAAATGGCGAGCCGAAGTTATGCATCGTTTACTCCTATAGCAAAACGTAGAAGTATTTACTCAGCCTCATTGATGGAAACCATTTATTTTGACCGCTGACCACATCCCATTCTTTAGTCTGAAACTCAAATCAGCGGAAGAATACTGCCTCCTCATCAGATGACTATCAATAGAGGAATCTGCCTGAGTTACTCGGAGAAATATAATACGGAATGCACAACACCCTTTGTGCTACAAAACTTCATTTTTCCTCAAAAATCCGCCGGTATAAACCAAACCACTAACAGATCATTACTCGTGCAGAAACAATTTTATTCTTACTGGATACTTCACATCTTTCTAATAATTTACTTTTGTTAAGTAAAAATCTGACCTGTTGTCTCGGATGCCTTAGGGGATGCCGGAGCTAGTTCGTTATACACTAACGTACCATCAACTCAGCATCCTAATTTTCAGGAAACAAACTTCTGAAAAGCAGCGAACTATTCCAAAAATTCGTTTTATTTATCGAACAAAACAGAAAGTAAACCGATCTGGTTAAGGGACTTAAACCCAGCTGTTCTTCTGACCTTAATGTTTTGCACATTCCCTGTCAGTGCTTGAGTTTCCTCTCAATTCATTTATTTATTTTTTGAATCGTCATAAACTTCCGAATGTTTACATATGCCCGAACGACGTGATGCCTGTTCAATTGACCACCATGAAAGCTTCATCCAATTAGATTGAAATCCATTGCGGAATTACAAAGAGTATCATTCTTCGTTTATTCATATATATACATATATGTATAATAAGAGGTATTGTATAAGAAGTCACTGATAGTGTTGGAAACAAAATAAATTAAAATAATTATCAATTTTGACCCTGCTATTCAAATCACAGTTTTGCATAAGCAGTTAAGATTCTGTCCGTGGTTGATTCACTCTGGTGCTTGACTATAATTACCATTTGTCGTAATCGTGCAAACACAGGAAAACCAACCGCTCCTCGACAGGTCACACTGACTTGTTCCCACACCAGTTCACTTGCACCGTTTGGCCGTCTTCAATGGCAACTTGGTCCCTACAACAATCCGCCTGTAGAACAGGCGATTATCGAATACGTTTCCGGCACCTATCGACCACAGGCGCCAAATTTGAGTCATTATCGTGAACTGCTGAATCATCCAGGATTACAGCTCTCCTTAAACAGACACACCAAAAATGTCACCAGTCGCGAGCAATCTTTGCAAAATTTATGGATGCAAGATACCATTCCGAGAGCAAAACAGCTGGCTAAGAAATTGATTTTTACAAATCGATGGTCAAGAATTCATCCAGTCCCATTTTCTGCTATTGAGAACCACATGGCTAGGCAACAGCTGGTGGGTAAGGACAGAAGTACACGCATGATAAGTCTGTCAACTGAAGTCGAACAGGCGTTTGTTCGTTTGCATGCCGATGTCGTCTACCACTTTCGTGTGCGACTGGTTAATCGGATTGGACAATCTGAACCGAGTGCCATTGTGCCCGATCTGGATGGCCAATCCGTATGTCATTTGCCTCCGGAACCGGCAACCGCAGTGCCAAATCAAATGTTCGTCTACGGGACACAGCCGCACAACCTAAGAATAAAGTTTAAGGTGAGCTTAAGACCAAAATACCTAATTGAAAATTTCCAAGACTTTATACGTTTATGCAAATTTATCAATCAAATTTTCGTCTTATATACATCAACCTTCCTCTATCAATGTGAAAAGTGAACGATAAAACAATCAGTCCCAAACGGGAGAAATGAGGTCATTCAGGCTTGTTTTTTCGTTCACAAGCTTTTATCTTCTAACTGTAAGAAATCTCACCACGAGCATATATTTCATCGTAGTAATCGGGTGCCTAACAATTCGTTGAATTCTGCGCCCCGGCCAAATAGTTATTTTTCATCTCCAGCATATTCGTACAAGCTCATGTTTTTTAGGAGAGCTGATTTAGTTGGCTGTATGCCAAGGGTTCTATTTGCCTAGAAGCCTGCCGAAATGTGAGCCAATGAAACCTCTAAAATCCGACTCATTTGGAACGGTTTCAATTGATAAACTAAGCCACTTCGAAGACGAGTCGATCTCCTCTTGACTCAGCAATGCAAAGAAAACTGTCCGATGGCTAGCGTGCACAATAATTGATCCGAATTGACTGATCCAGTCGATCTTAGAACTTGCCCGTATTCAGCGACTAACAATTCAGCCAATCAAACCGATTTCCAAAAACAGATTGCTTCCATCCTCTTTCTTCTTGAACACCGATAGCCTTTGCCGCCGATCGAGCATAATGGCCCTGGTCTCATTTATAAACTGTTCATCACGTGTCTGGATTGCCAAATTGGACCAAACAAACCACTGACCAATCTGACAGTCGTCGATGATTGGACAGTTGGTGAGCTGGACATTCAGCAACTGACGACACGGGAACTGATTGGTCCCGAGCAGTATGAACGTGTTCAACACTGGCAAATTGAGACATTCCGCATGTATGAGGTAAGCGCACCAATTACTTAGTTATAACTATTCTTCCTTCTTGAAACTGTTCCACTTTGCGAGGGGAGTTGTGCAATGTGTTGACTGGTCCTGGTCAAAAAGATTAATCAGCTGTCTCCTCGAAGGTCAGAGGTTTGAACCTCATATTTACCTGTTACCTCGACGGCAGATGCCAGTCTGTCCTTGCTAGGTCCTATTACCACACCCGACCTACTGAGATCCTACTTATCTTCGTAACATGAATTTTCACATCCGTCGTTGTCGGAGCAGTGGAGCCTAAAGGCCAAGGGATATACCGCTTCTTTTCCATTGAATTGGCGATCGAGTTGTAAAAAATAAGCACTTCAGTACCGCGCATTCCTGCTAAAAGCTGCATTGAAAACCTGAGAAATACTGTACGACCGCTTCAACTACCGTGCCCTTGTTAAGGCTTTTTTCGGGAAAATGAGTGCAATGCAAACACATTATCACAATACTCTTGACTATTTCTAACATAAAAGGCTTCGTTTCACGAGGACTTGCAGCACAGAGCACGTTGTGCCTCCACGAGGATGCTGGTTCAGTCGATGAAATAACTTTAAAGTGTTTTTATTATCTTCAGCGGTAATCTGGCAGTTAACGTCTTGCTTTAGTGTCATGAGTTCGAGCCTTCTGTGGGCAGCATACAACCAGGTAAAAAATTCTATGATATCCATTTATGCTCATGGTGTCGACGAGACGGTGCAAATGGAGGTCTTACAGGTTGATGGTTTAGGTATTACCGTTGTCAAACAGGCATTAAACTCCTTATTACTTACCCAAAAAGAAGCATCCACAAAAATCAGCTTGCAGCACCCATATTTAACAACGACATCTACCGCCCACCATTATTATTATCAGCACCATCATCATTATCATGGAGGTCATCGTGTACGAATTCAAAGAGGGCCAACTGAATCGGAAAAACCAGAGTGCTTTGGAATTTAATCTGTCCTCAATTACGATAAATTTGATGTCCATTTGCCAGACAAATGAGTCACGCTAAAGTGTGTTCATCAAGACTAATCATGGGTTCATGAATGGAGCTTCTTGCAAAACTAGGATAAAAACAGATGAAGTAACTTGAGTTGAGTGCATCCAAGATTCAAGTAAAGGCGCGAACGTTAGGGGAATACACGAATTTGACTGTTAAACGCCTTGAGAAAGACTAACCATGGTAGTCGAAACGTCGACGCATTACATCTACCAAAAACGCTGTTATTGACATTATATCATTCAAAATATAAATCAATACACGGTTCATCGATTTTTGGATACACTCTTTACGCTATCGGGTCCTGTTTCAACTCAACTTAATTTCCTCCTGGACCAGGTTAATCTGACCACAGAAAACATGTTTGGATCCCGAGTTCAAGCCCCGCTGGTACAAGCCGGACAGTCTGGTGAAGGTATACCAACCGTGATTTTGGATCCACCACAACCGATCCACGTGGGCGCCCAAAATGTCACACTGATTTGGCGTCGACTTACTCCAAAAGAATTGGATCAGAAAATATTGGGTCATTTCCGAGGGTTTCGATTGGAGTGGTGTGAGGCACACCTGACCGAGGAATTATGCAATTTTTACAAAGCATATCAAGTAACTTCACCGTCCATGTTGAATATACATTATATAAGTTTCATGCCTTGTGAAAATAGTATTTTCGTAATATGTTATTAAGGTGTTCAGTGTAAGGCATATGGCTGATAGCGGCCTAATCCGGATGGTCCCCACATCTGATCTATTGGGGCACTATGCAGTTTTATGCCACTCCAAATTTCAAAATCATGGTTGTCAGTTCCCACTCATGTGGAGTGGGCCGTGGCTGCTATGGAGCAGACTTGTGTGTGTGTGTGTGTTTCAGCCAGATCATTTTTCACAAAATGGCGTTGAGGATACTGGCTCAGGATCACCAGCAAAGACATAGCAAAGTATTGTTTTCGCAAATCTAAGAATAAGACACGCATCAGCATCCGCGCATCGGAAAGTATGGTTAGCCGGATCTAGGATTACAAAGGGATTCAATTCGATCAGTAGTGTCCCATAGACTTCCGGGTCTAAACTGCCCTATAGTACGACGAACGAATTCAACACTGTCGCGTTACAACAAGTTTGGACTGAGTTAAAGGCGAACGGTACACCCTTAAAATAGCTGAGTGATGCTAAAAGCCTTTCTTGCACCAAAATCTTAGGAAACTTGATGACTATCCATTTAGTCTATCAAAAGTCTCTAGGATAAAACCAAGAAGGTTAAAATGTGCAAGAGCTTCTACAGAAACTGTGTTCTCTGTGGGCAGCTAACTGCATTTCTGATTACGCCTTACAACCCCGAGATGCTTTGGCGAATGAGCCTGGGAGCGAGGCTGACAGCGTGCTAACAAAACAGAGCGTTACCATGACGATGAACAACAAATTGCACATATTGGGATCAGTGTCTGTTGAAAATGGAATTGATGGAATGCGTATACGTGTCATTTTCATCTTTGACAGTAAAAGTCAGAACAGACAGAGCTCCGTACGAGATCCACCACAAACGCCTCCGACAGCCTCCCGTTAATATTTATCCTCGAGTTACCACCTTCTCACCAAGTAAGCCTCGAGGTGTCGCTTGAAGCCACTCTAGATATGCTCTTCCGCCACAACAAACAGAAGGAAATTCCAAAGGGCGCTCGCACGTCTAGAAGGACGAGACACCAGAAGAAGGTCCGTATATTCAATTTTCCGGAGAGTAATCCAGTTACACATTTAACGGGAACGGGTTCTGGTCCCAAATCACCCTGAAGAAACTTCCAGGTACAGATTAGCTTCCCACGGAGTCACTAATACCTATAAGAATGCAGTTTAACCAAAGGTAACTGGCCTTTCTAACTAATTCCACGAAGTCCTTCAGAAAGCCGTGTGGCTTACCATTGCGCACATTCCAAGTCCATCATCTCGGTCGTTGGGTTCGGAAAAATTACAGATCCACCATCTTTGAGACTCAGACGAAAATGGGAAACATGGAGATTACTGAAGGCTGAGATGCTCAAACTGCTGAGCTATCGGCGAATAGTTCCTATCATGTATCTGGAAGACGTAAAGGCACTGACAGTGCGGATCGATATTTTGATCGAGAAGATTATTATCCCGGGATCCTTTTCGGGGTCCACCGACAGCAAATTATTCGCAACAAATTTGTAACTCGTGGTTGTGCTGTCGCGCACTTGGAGGAATTGATGGGCATTTCCCACGTTTCAGCCCACCACTCGAGTTTCATTAGGTCATCCTGCAGATTCTCAAAATTCAACGCAATTTCAAATCGTCGGAGTAAATCAAATATTGGGACCAAAACAGTGGTGAAAGTCCATTTATTTAAGCAGGGAAGAGTAACAGTTCAAGCACCGAATCTTGCAGAACGCCATCCTTGAATGGTTAGCACTCGGAGATGGATTGTGAAACTCACACAGAGAAAAGCATTCCATTGACGAAGTCCCGGATCCAGTTCAGTAACGAGCTCCCCATTCCTACCTCTGAGCTTCTACAACAGGCGGTCGTGAGATACCTTGTAGAATGCTTCACTGAAATCGATGCTCACGACCTCCATGAGGTGAATCGTGGCCTTGGCCAGTACTCAGTGTTCCCGAGTGTGTAAAAAGTTGGAAAAACAATCATTGTGGAGGGAACCCAGGTTGCCCGACCGTTTGGCAACCACTCGCTCGCTAACCTTGCCAGCCACACAAATCAACTTGACCGGACAATAGATGACAGGATCTTATCAGGCGAAACCATTGAACAGAGGACTAATGATCGCAGTTTTCCATTCAGTGGAAGCCTGGCCGTTGGCAACGACTAACTAAATAGTTCAGCAATGACTGCAGCAGCCAATGGAGCCATGTCCGCCGAAACCTGTGTGTGTGTTGAATCACGACTACAGAATTGATATGGTTTCACAAAGTTAAATGCCTGCAACACTTCATCAAATGTGAAGCATTCTGAAGACAGAGATGGCACAACTTGACAGCCGTGGAGATACCGACGGCTCCTCAGAGCAGACTGAATTTCGAAGCCTATTTACTCAAAAGTCTATGTGTTACAAAATTGCTTGTCGATAAGCCCCACCTTCTCCATATTCGTTTCACCCAGGATTACTCTAAAGTCCATCACTAGAATGACACCATTTTCTTTTGTACGTCTACGGATATACGCCCATATACTTATGGGATGGTGGCTGATTCAGTCGCCATGGTCTCTTTGTAACTCCTCTTTTCCAGCTACTTATCAGCGAACGCAGTCCGCAAAACTCTTAGCCTCTTTTACACCGAACTATGACCGTACAGAGCTCGTTAAGCTCTGCAGCAGCAAACGCAATTGCTGATCAAACCACGCAGGCTCAATAGCATGTGACCTACCGCATCTAAGTCAGGCAGTGTTCGAACCCTGACCAAGCAGTCCATGTTCGGCCATCATCCACGTAACCTCCATACCAACTGAATATTGATGGACCCACGACAATGACAGCCGCAGATCGCCCCCCCCTAGAAGTCCACTCTCTAGAGGCTGGATCTCAGAGATGGCAACACTACATGTTGATAATGACACAGGTGCAGAGCGGTCGCTAGCACCAACAGGAAGAAAGTGACCAACACATTCGACATCCGACTGCCTCAGGGGGGGAATCAGGTTCAAAAGGGACTTCTGTGAAACAATAATTCCGGTGGTTTCTAGAACATACTTGGACAGAGCCAAATCATCAGTGATGTCCTGGAGACCCCAACATTCTTCTACCCAGATGATATTAAGTTTATGGAAGTCTTCCAAAATAAGGCAGTGACCATCGCATGCCCAGTGACACAGCTAATCTAAAATAATCCGGGATGAATTTCCAGGAGATCACTAACGAACAGCACCTGTCGTGAGACCGCGACGACTTGCCGATTCTCAGAATCAGCCCAACTTCGGAGCTAAGATGCAGGCATACCATCACCAAAAATGTGCAACACCACCTGCCAATCTTGTAGATTCTTGATCACAGCGAAGATTTGTGTATCCCGAAAGAGATATCCCAGAATCAGCGACGACTAAAACCAGCTACCTTTCCGCGAGGGATATTACCATTAGGGACTAATCTGACACGAACGATTCTAAGTTATCACGTTTTTCAGAAGACTGCTCACACTGATCACCAAGATTTTGGACAACGTTGATGCCGTTACACCTGTCACAACGTCACACGAAGCGGGACTTTGACTTGGATTGCCGTAGTTGGACTTTTCTTCGAAGCGATATGCGTTACAAATTTGGGATTGCATGCACGTATCACCTCCTACTTTGTCAACATTACAGAAGGCGACGTCAAACGAAATCCCCCGACGCACCACACAAAATCCCGGATAAACGGGTTTTCTTCGCCCTTCGATCAGGGTCCCTACAACTCACTTCTTGCCTAACTCATCTTGGAATGAGTCCTCAGGGTCCAGGTCTCTAAACAGCCGATATTCGGGAGAAATGGTGTTCCTTCTTGCTGAGGACGAATAAAACCGTCAAGGTGCGAGACGCTAGGTCTCCATAAATTCTGACACCGCGATATGTTGTTAGGAGGTAAAATTGTCCTAGCTTTCAAGAGATTGGCATCCAGATATTCCTAAGAAGTAGGCAAGGATGATTCAGAGATATTCAACCTCAGGAGGCACTAAGATCTGACTTGGTTGAGTCACTTTTGACTAGCCAAAATAGAAAACGCAGTTGTTTCTTGATCCCGAGAGGGATCACGGGTTGTCGACGTCGCAGCGGGCAGACAGATATGTGCTTCCGTCATGTCAGGTGCAGTCTTCGGGACAGCAGTATTTTGAACAGCCCTCACTTGTCGAACTCAATTCTTCCCAGAAATGGCAAGAGCGAGCAACACCGACGCAAACGCATCCCTGATTCTTCAATCGAAACGGCAGAAGGCGTAGTAGTAGCCACTGGCAAAATAGAGACTGGATTTACCCGAATCGTTTTGGATTCAACTGATGTCCACTTTAAAATAAAGCAGTTGGCACAAGCAGGCTTAATGAAATCTGTTTTACAGAGAGTTAGAACGGACAAGAGCTCTGGGGACACATGGACGCATGTCAAATGCAACCATCCTTCACATCCACCAAATTGGCGAACTTTTGCTGAGAGCTTAGTAGCAAACGAAACAATCATGTTTTGCACGAAATCCATTTTTCACAATCATGAAGTACGAAATTCAACGGATATTATAGTTAAACATGATTTTCCGCAGAAAACGCAGACACAGGATCACACTGGTATAAGATAGTCACCACTTTGCACAATGACAGTGGGGAACAGAACGTGTGGATCCAAAATGATAAGAAGGATGTGAATGGTCGTCGATTTCCATCACGATTGAAAGGTCCAAGACGCTGGACGTCAATGATTTTACCCAAGAATCAAGGTTGCTTTTAAACTTCAATCAACCGATCACGTTAGTGAAGGACAGTCAATTGCTGTCACCCTGCTCGTTTCCATTTTTGGTCTACTGAGATCCTAGTTGGTTCTTGGGTCACGGCTGTTGGTCTCTTCATCCAGTGGCCTTAGCGGCCATAGAGCATGCTCAATGGCTGTTGCACATATTCCTCAGTGGGGTACATCCGAGTAGTGATAAGACTGTTTTGTGTATGTGTGTGCAACTTAACCGGATTACGAGAACAGATTTTTGTCGTAATAATTGGTTATTTATCCATCACCCATCTCTAGCAGGGAACACATGTTTGAAGGTAGGCAATTAGTTATAGTGATTTATTGATGAATCAGTGCGGACCTCATAGAGATCAGGTGAGATCATATTTTATATGGACTGGCTGGGTAAAGGTTGTTACAAATTGTCCCTTTTGAATGACCAAAAGCCGGAACTGAAAATGAAATTGATTTAATATCCTTTTGAGTTGTTACAGCTGCAAATAGATGCAGGTGAGATTTCCACTTATCCAATTTGAAACAGACTTTGGCAAAATCTTTGCTTTCCTTTTTGACTAAGAAGAGTTTGCCGTTTTTTCCAAAACACGTTCTCAAATTGGATATAAAATCGAAGTTTTTCGGTAACTAATTTGAAGTGCGTTTGCCCGAAGGTAGGAAATGGATGCGTTTCTTGAAATACTTTTTTTCTTCTATTGCACTCTAGTAAGCGTACGTCTGCGTTTTTTATCACTAAAGGATTACTTGGTGCGTATTCCACCAGCTTGGAGCGTCCCGGAACTTCGAACCTCGGGCAAGGCACGAATGAGATCGTCCACTGAAGACAGTGATGAGAAGAAATTTGAAGACAAACACGATTCGGTTGCGGATAGTCTTAGTCCGTCACATTCAGCTGAGGCAACGATAAAAGCGCGACAGACGGCAAATCAAAATAGACGGCGAGTCGAAAACAGTTCTATCGCCCTACTGAACGGATCATACGTGGCCGTATTGACTGGACTGCCTGGGAAAACCAGAATACGGATATGGTTGCGGGTGTTAAACATTCAATACTGCGGCCCTGCAAGGTACGTGCTGTATTTAACTCAGGAATAACTTATTCAAAGTCTAATATCACGATAAAAACAGTTTGCATCTTCTTAATGTAGTGGATAAATGTCGGATGAACAGAGTTTTGAATGGCATGGTTCAGCTTTCCTGATGCGTTCACAATAGAACAGCAACTTCTTCCAGAATGCCAGCTACAACTTCAAGTTTTGGGTATCGTAAATGATCATTTGCAGGCTAGATTTACAATGAAGTGATTTAAAGGGAACAATCTTGAATCATTTCATTATTTAACCAGCGTTATTATTTCTTCAACGGAAAATCAGATCACATGGCATATCATTTATTGAGGATAATTCAAAATACCTTCAGCTATGACGTTCTGATCGTGCACCTCATACGAGACCTGAATTCGTGACGGAAAAACCGGAGATCGTTGTCTGGAGCCCATCTATTCAATACGTTTACCTATCTCGAGCTAACAATAGGGATGAACCGTGCTTTCGGGTAAAAACAACCTGAACCACTGAAGTTATTCCAATCAAGGTGAACTGGAATGTTTTAAGGTACCTAAAAATCACCAGTACATGAAAAATGCGCTGCGCAAATATCGTAGTCCAATACCATTGTCCACTGGGTCTCGCGGTAAGGCCATGTTTGTGAGAAGAGATGCGGGCCGGACTAACTATTGCCTAAGTGGTCTGGGTGGATGCAACGTTAGGCTGCCTACTGATAAACAATGAGTAGCCATTTTGGAATTGCGCTTTTCGAACAAACTTGCAGGTTATCACGGTAGCAGATCCCTTCAACACTTCACCGCTTCGGCTGAATATACCACAATTCGTCGTGTCAAGGATTAAAACCAAAACAGATATTTTTCATATTTTGTTGGGGAGAACTCCCCTTCATGCCTCGTGGCATTTCAGAAACAAAACACTTTAGTGGCCTTGCACGGTATGAGTCTGGATAAATTCATGTACCTCCTTCGGTTACTCCCAGCGACTTCATGGATAGACAAAACATGCAGTCTATACTACGCTGAATTCTCTCATTAAGTCGTACAAAAGGAAATTAGTGAAACTCATTTACTACACAGTAATAAGCTCGTTATAATCGAAAAAGGGCTGGTTTTGAATTGTACTTATTAACCAAAATATTAATGTAATCGATCTCCGAGGTACAAACTGTTCATTTGGAGCTTCTCTGGTGCTCGGTTTCTGTGAGCCATTTCGGTTCCTTCTGGTATTGTCCGCCTTCACACAGAGCTGCACCACATGTCTCGGGACGAACGAAATCGACAGAGAAAAAGCACTTTTACTTGTTTTCTTGTTCCAACTTCGAGATTAATCAAAATGCATATCATGGCTTGACTCACCGTAAAAACGATGATGCTACTGACCACTTGCCTGTTCGAAATCACCGGCCGTGGACATCCAGGGCTTCGGAGCTAGGACCAAACAGGTAACAAGTTCAATGTTTCGCATTCATGCCGTGGTTAACACAAGTTGAATACAAAATGCTAACGATTCCTGTGAAAAATGCAGCAGGACTACAGTGCTCTCATGGTTTTCTGCGGTACCGTCTGAATTAATGCTGCTTAGTGGACAAATTTAACCTTGATTTCTCTTATTTCGATTGGAAAGACAACAAGTTGTGTTGATCCACTATCAAAAAATGTTCTAACAATTTAACTGGGAATCTCCACACGTTGGCATACTAGCTCGTTCTCCGTGATTCGTGCTCACATCAATGCATCACAATATATCAGGAAGAAATTTTCAGGGTTGGATTAGTCCAGTAAAACATGGGTGTTATTTCGTGTGTAATGAATATTTTCCCTGTCTTTTTCCCAACTTATAAATCGAAGAAACCATCGAATGCCTGTTTGACAATATAGCGAACATTGGGCTAGTGGAAAGTCTTCTGATGGAAGAACTGAAACAACTGCTCTTTTTTACATACAATGTGCAATTTAAGTTTAACAATCAAGTTTTCTGCTAGAGGCACGGTGTAGTAACGGGTCTATACTGGAAGGTTGAAAACTGGTTCACTCGAATCACCGATCCAAGGCCTCTGTTTGTGCAAACGCTAATTAGATTATATTTCGGGGTAATTAACCTCCCAATGAGAATTAATCAATTGCCGAGTAAGTTCACTTCGGTCTACGCAAATGTGAAATTCACAACAGATATGGAGATAAACAGTGAAATAGCATTCCTGGACGTACCATTAATTATCCTAGAAGACGGTTCAGTTCGGCGACCAGTACACAGAAAAGCCACGTGAAACGGGCAATGATTTCACTAGAATCCCATTTGAATCGTTAGGAGGGTGAATAGGCAATAAGTCCATTTAAGAATCACTTGGTTATTCGTGGTAGGAGTTTCTTCGGTCTGGCAAAGCTAACCTTCAGAAAGGGCACACAATGTCCGAAAGTACTGGATTTTATTTTCAGTAGCATGTTTTGCATACGGATGGATGAACTCACGAAGGTCAGCTTTGCCTGGCCAAGGAAAATCCTCCCACGAGTCGCCGTGTGATTCTTAAATGGGTCTAGCATCCATCCACGCTCCTAACAATTCAAATGAGATTCTAGTAAGAAACCAAAAGGAAGCGCACTGATATAGGGATGGTTGTATAGGGGATTACCGGATACGCATACTTGAAAAGCGGCAATAAACGCGAAACCGGTCGTGTGCTTCCGAAGAAATGTTGTTTATCCATCCGTGTGCGAAACCTATTGCTAAGAGTAAAAAGAAAATACATCAACTTCTACACCTTTGGTACCCCTAATGTAATTAGATATCTACTAATCAGAGCAGGACTTCAGAAGGTGAGAGAATATTCCACGAAAATGGCTGCCCAGATCGAATAGTTGATGAAGTAATAGGGACAGAAACGGAACTTCCAAAAGGGATGCATTGAAAGCCATTATGCCTTTTTCTATCATTCCAAATGGACACGTTAACAATGATCTCGTGAAATAGGCTAGCGTGCATTAACAATAACTCGACCATTACTAATAAGGCATTTTAATTAGCCAAGTTTAGAATCCTGTTCACATCATGCCTCTTAGTGTCATTACGGTCAAAGGACAACGTTCCTGATTCTATAGTGCCGTTTGTGTGGATACATTTGTATGTTTTCGCTTGACCATATGCACTAGCTTCACGACTAGGCACTGGTCTGAACACACCTGTGAGCGCCACCCCACAAAGTTAAGCACCGAAACATTTGTCATTTAATAGTGCAGTCGTTCCACACCTAGCACAGGTTATCAACACAGCGAATATGACACAGGCTTTTCCTGCCCTTCGTAATGTACCGGCTCAACAGTTTAGGTTGGCAAAATGTCGTACGTTAAGAGCATTGGGCTGACGTGATCCGTCTTCGTAACCCTGCACAGTGCCTTCAAAAACAACTTATGGTTGCTCTTCAACTGTCCTGACCTATTCTCCATCTCAATGCAAAATTAACACCAAATAATAATTAACACAACATATTCATCCTCTTTGGGGTTATGAACGAAGTACTATCATCTCTCTCTGACCAAAATGTCTTGCACGAATAATCCAATCTTTTAAAATTTATCCAAATATATTGTGATGCAATGAGGTGATTAAAAATGTTTCTTTGTCAGCTTATGTTCTCAAGTTCTTGACGTTTCATGACTCGTTTACATTATCTGTTGACTGTCTAGCAGAAAAGAGGATAATTCCTTATGAAAAATGATGTTAGAATGTTCCGGTGCATTCGTGATATTTTAAGTTCCTCCTTGCACAAGTATCGGCTGATTATTCATCGGTCTACCAAGGATAGCCAGAATTGATCTATAAAAACGATTCGTTAGGCAAGATGCAAACACAAATCAGCTCACCTCACGGTTAGAAATTATAGTGAAACAGCTTGGTGCGGTATCCATAAATGGGAAAAACCGACCATTCCCGAGCGCCGAACAATCTTTCAAAATCTGTTGCAATTAGCTGAATGATTCTCTAATTTAGCTGCGATTCATGGATTCATGAAATCCTGTTTGTCCGAATCCAGAAGGATGTGTTTTGTAGACGTACTGGCAGCTCGATTTAAAAAGGGAGCTAGTAGGATGAAATTATCACGCGTGTATACCAAATGGGAATTGTTCTACATCATAAATCCGAGGGGTGCTGATGTATCTTAGTTCAGCATCACTTATTTTCAATCTAACTAACTGTTATGTGCTTTTCTGTCCCCATTGGCCAACCAGTGACCCAGTGACTTTTGTGACGACCGAAGGAGTTCCGGAAGCCGTCCCGGAAATTGTGGCCACTTTCGTTGGCGTAACACACGTGGAGTTATCTTGGGTGAAGCCGCTCAAAACAAACGGTGATTTGATTGCCTATGACTTGGAGGTTTCACAAGGTACGTACGTTGTTAGACTGACTTCTTCAACAGCCTGAAAAAGTCAAGTTTTCGAAAAGAGTTCCCATTTGCCCCGTTCTACGTGAGCGTGGACGCCTCAGCATTACTTCAACGACTTCATTGAATGATGTTGCAGGATATCAAGTCTGTTCGGATGTGCCTTTGGGGATTAGAAACGTAACGTGAACGTCATGAGAAAGTTATTTATTTTTTATGATTTCCTGAAACTTGAAGTACAGTGTTTGGAAATCTCGCTTTGGCAGTCCGTACGTCTACCGGCTGCAGTCTGTTGCCTTGGCTGAGTTTCAGTCTCATCCGGATTAATCGACCGAGAGCTAACAAAATGGCTTCTGGCTCCTTAACCCAACTGTTTCTTTTATTTGTCATAAACGGTTCATGTCGGTACTTACAGGGTACGATGATGTGACAGGATAGAGCCATTGAAGGATCGCCCCGTCTCTTGGCTTGATGTTCACTCCATTGGTCTCCATTTCAGGTAACGGCCCCGTCTCTCTCTGAACGTGTTACGGGGACTATAGGCCGCTTTGTTAGGGCTGACGGTTGATCACGCTGCTTCCTGGTTTGCAACCGTTCGTGCCATTAGCCCGTGCATCACTCATCTGAGTCGTAACGGGCTTGCCGGTCGGTCTGCCTCTCGCACAAACCCTCCTCACTGTCACACGACTGATGCAATCGAAACAAAGCGGGCCTGTAATTCTGGCATAAGCTTGTAACCTCACCTCAAACGAAGAGCAGGGCAGAATTTGTGAGAACGGAAGCTTTGGTTGCTGTCGTTCAGCCCTCGGGATATTTCCAGCAATGATCAAACAAGTTGAATAAAGTAGACGAGAAAGTTGCCTCGAGCTCCCTCAGGACTATGGGGTTATAGCCATTGGGTTCAAAGGGGTTTCTCGCAAAAGTAGATGCTCTAAAAGTTTTCGATGAAAACACGAATTCAAAGCGTACATGAATATACACCTTCAGTGGATTTCGAAATTGTAGACTCAGTGTCCTTGAAGGCAATTTTGTTGTTCGGGATGACGTTAATCCTTATACAAACCTTTTAGTGTTCTTTGGTTCAATGAAACAATAAAACAGTGATGGAGAGTAGAAAATATTTTGTTTGTTTACTAAGGAGGCATCCATTCTATTTAGAAATTTATCCATCTTTACCAGAATGAAAGGCTAAAAAACTGTAAAGATCAGCTGCTTAAGACAATCAGCAACTGAGTACAAAAGTTTATCAAACTAGTTTGCCGAAATGTGTGGAACAGAATTAGCAAACTCGTAGTAGCCGTCATTTGGACATGTTGGTGAAATATGAACGGATAACTGGACAATCGACCAGCGGTGGTCGAGTGGATTAGACGTCTGTCGCTGAAAATTTCAGAGGTTCAAATCCCAGGTCAGCCGATCGCTTTGGCGGTAGAAGGCGATTCGCTGTCGCCCGACTCATTACCACATTTGATCTATTGGGACACTATACAGTTGTACACCACTCCAAGTTTCAGAGTCGCGATTCGAATCCCAGATGGGCTAGTCACTTAGGTGGTAGACGACTTCATCTCACGGTTTTGCAAAACACTATTACCTACTAAAAAGCTTATTTTCCTCATTAGTATTTTACATCATTTGCAGTGCCAAAAAGTCCTCGAACAAAAATGCACACAGTGGAAACTACAATCGGACCGTCTGGGGTCAATTCAGAAGACAAACAAACTAATCGCGTTCCGGAGCCCGAAGTAAAACGTAAAACGATCAACGACCCCGAGCAACTGGCAACACGAATTTCCGGTTTGCGAATGGACACCGAGTACGATGTAGCAATCTGGCCGAGAACCAAAGCGGGACGTGGAGAGAAGGCACAGCTTCGAATAAGGACAGCACAGCTTACCCAAAGTAAACCATATTTTCGTGCATGTTTGCGCTTGTTCAGTGTGACTGAGAAGTCGGGTTCTGCATGTATTGATGGCGAACTACCTGTAGACAGAACGATTTACTTTTTTACCAATTAACACACTTTGCGTTTGCAAATAGGACAATCTTAATAAGGCCGTGACGGTGTCACGGTAGTTACCTGACAAGACAGTGTGATATGGAATTCATTGTCGGAAAACCTTGGCGGCTTTCCTGTCCATTCGAAACCATTGTCAGATGAATCCTTTTGGGTGATACAATTTACAGAAACATTCAGCGATGGCCTCAACCTTTGAGTTTAAATCTGATTGGTTTTCTTCATCGCATGGAACTATTTCCGTAAAAAACTTTTGTACCGCTTAGGACAACATACTCATGACAGGGTTCTTCCTCGGTATGTGTTGCTCAATACGACTAAAGAGTCAATGTTTAGGAGAGCAACGGGGAATGTGTTCGCCAACTTTTGATATTGGGTTGGACTAAAAAAAATTGTGCGGCAAAGTTGTTTCGCGCGTACAGTTGACTAGTCAAGTTGTATTGAATGGCATTAACTTCGTACTCCGTTGAAAAATGAATGTTCAGTCAATCTCAAGTAACGTCCACTCACTAACCTGTTCATCTCATATCTATTGTGAACTATGCCGTCATGAAATAGACTTAAATTTCATTCTGTCTTTTTAGAATAAATGCACTGTGACAATGAAAAGCGATCACGGTTGATTGTATATCAGTGTGATCTGGCCTAGTTGCTGCATATCACAGTTACAAATTCAACTGGGTTTTCCCCTTTCCTGTTCACAATCTGCTCGTGGCACTAGTTGCGCAGTAGTTTTATTAGGGGTACGAAATATTTCTACGATGGAATGTCGTGCATAATAACTCATTCAACACTATTCTCGACCCGAAGAAGGCAGACAGAAGACACCAAATCCAGGGAGAACTTCACACTTCCGTTTTATGGTTAGTACTGACTAAAATTGAGCACACTTTTCTGGCTTGCGGTAAGTCCCTTTTTGAGTACGCAAATGGATTCTCATCAACAGACTAGACAATTCATTTAGAGCCTTGAAACCGGCCGAAACATCAAGGAAAGATTACGGAGACGTGTTACTAGAGTTCCGTATGCATTGTAGATTAGTCAAAGTAACGTGTCGTTCGTAAAATTGGAGTGTGCGAATGGCGCGCGAATCTCACTAATTATATATTGTCTAGCCCTCATCTCCAATCTGGCCAGCTTGTCTTCCCTGATCCTTTGCAACAACGGTTGTGACCCACTTATTTAACCAGGTAGCCGAAAATAAACAAAAAATGTCTATGTTCGCATGAATGAGAATGGCTCAGATAGGTTTTCGTTAGGATTCTTAGAAATCAGTAACTATAACCGGTGTGATTTTGATGCATTTCTAAGAAACAAGATGTCAGATGAACGCCATAAGTCGAAAGCTGTGTCAGCGTTACTTGGTAATAGTAAAGTTAATAGTAATAAGGCTGTTATATTTGTCGCTGGGCCCACACAAACATTATATCAGATCACTCCAACCGTCTTGGTTGAGATCCGAGAATGCCCACGACTGTAACATCTCACGACTGACTGAGAGCAGCCAATCCGTCTCATGTGCAATTCGTTCATTGAATTTCCCCAACCACGAACAATGAACATTCCGTACATATTTCGAGCCACAACACACATTAATTTGATTACCCAATCCTATTTTCATATCGCAAAATCATTCAAAAAACACTGGGCCTAACACATGTGTAACTGCATTACACGAGGAATGAAGAAACCAAAAATGTGCTACTTCGCTACGGCGATTGTTACAATATACTACAATGGGACTAGTCAGTGAATGGCCGAAACGGTTCGAATACGGCTGCTGATTGTTAAAACTTTCAGATGGAAGCATGGTTGGATGGGGATGTCTCAGGCTCCGAGTTGTATACTCAGCCTGAACATCTCTCGAAATGCTCTGAAATGGCCACGTCTGTCAACTTTTCTGTGCTGAGGAAATCCTACTTACTGCCCTCTCATGGCAGAAGAGTCCCCACTAAACTGCGAGAACGAAGGCGAATGCACGGCTTCCCCCACCAATTCGACTAGTCCGTGGTAACCAGCACAGGTAGATGGTTAAACATCAATTAGAATCCAATTACGAGTGCTGCACAAAGCATACGGTTCTATGCTCACGGATTTCTGTGGCAAAGGAGCGTATTGGACAGGATGTATAGTCATATCCGAGGAGCATATGAACGGAACCATCAATCAGTTGTCGCCAGTGAGTTACTTTATCCTCAGATCGTCCTGCTGCCTTGTGGGTTAGACCTTGGTGTTAAAGCCTTTGGGGCACATCTCCTAAGTGAACATTGCTTAGATTTGGACAGTCTGAAAGTGAGACGTCCAAGGAGGAATAATGGATTCCGATGAATAGCCGATGACTTGGAGGTCGGGAATGGAAAATCTCGGATTTGTGATGAACTCTGCAAGTTGTTTCGTTTTCTTTCCTCCTTCTCGTTCATTGTTTTCGTCCTTTCCATTCACGCTGATGACACACGTTAACAAACGGATTTTTGATAGCTAGTCCTGGACTAGATGGAAACGTCACAATAAACATTTTGCAACTCTGTGCACGCCTTCACATTTTTTGTTTATTATGCCACATGACCTGCAGGTATTATCCCTATATATATAGAGAGAGAAGGAGGCACTAGACTTTTCCATTTATCATCTCATTTGGCTCCCTTGTACCTCGTCCCTCTCAGTAATTTTCTCCCGGATGCGTGTAGAAGAAAACCCAAACGTTTGCCTAAAATCGAAGTTCAGAAGGCGAGAATCTTCTGTTGTCACTAAAGTGTGACATAAATAAAGAAAACTTTACTGACTGATATTTGGACAGAACAACGTCATTTCGCCTACCACTTATAAAATAAAACAGGGCAAATAACTTAGGTATACCAAGAGTGGAGTTTGCCCTAAGTCAGGTGATATTTTGCCAGTTAGTATCGGCATATCTATTGCAACATTCTTTTTCTACGGAGCTGGTGGTTATACCTGCGCAGTCGGATCCTGTTGGCTTGCCGGGAGGATTTCCGATGTACGCACTCTTCCCGTCATGAGATGCGTCAGTTAGGGCTTCGGATTTTCCATTAGAACTTCGGATGGCCTAAAGCTTGCTAACAGGTCTATGCCCACTAATACTACACTTACCACTACTACTAATATTCCTACTAATAATGTTCATATAACTCCTTAGTGAACAAAATTAACTACAAAAATTATTCAATAAAAGTGACTGATAAATTCTGCACTCCTTCACACTCAGTGATGATCTTTTGACTAGTGTTAGAACTTCGTGTATGTAATGCACGGCAAGTTAACATTGGCTTCGTAAATATCCGATACAGTTGTTCCAATCGCTACTTATTCCTCACCCAACGCATTTGCTTTCCCATCCCACCGACAGATGCGGAAATCTCTCCATTCCTCGTGAACAGCATTCCTAGCAGTCCACACTCTGTCAATGTGTGTTTGGCACGCTCATTAAATTTTCCCAAAACTAAGCCCCAAAACCTAGAAATGAGGACGGACCAAATGGTTACCGAACCCCGTGCCCTGGGAGTTGCATCCACCCTGGACCCGGAAGCCGTTCATGGACCTTGGCAGAATGAACAAGTATTCACGCCACCAAATGCAATTATATCTAGGCCCCTTGTACAGACTCCGTCATCCCCATCCTTATTTCCAAATGTTGAATCGGACATGTTTTACGCACAGTTTCGTACGGTCGGCGATGAATACTGGGAGGAGACACAAAGGGAATTCCAGAAACCGTGGATTGTTCTGAGTAATCTACTCCCAAGTAAGTGTGCCCCAGAATGTCACAAACATAGAACTACTCTTGTTTTACCACTAGCTTTAACTGATGAAATGAGGAATTAAAGAACAATGAAAACCGTCGGAACATTAGTGTTCTATGTTTGTTGCTGGGAATGGTGAGTGGATGCGAAAGATTATTACCTAGCATGAAATGGCTTAGGTTCAACTGAATTCACGAAAGTGTGGCTAGTGTCATTAGAGTCCTTAAACCGTTTGGTATGCCGTGTGAAGGTCATTTTCAGTGGAGATCCCATATCATTCCTCCACCTGGTGTTGGGCGTAGCTCAGACTGACAGTTGTCATGCCGTCCAAATTCTTGAGTTTTGCGATTAGATTCCAAGAAGTTTGTCTCTAGTCGAGGTGGCATCATATTCGCCCACCAACACGGTTATGTCAGCTGGGAGGGAAAGTTTTGCGATCTAGATTACAGGCTAGGTATTCATGACCTATTAACACTTGAACTCATTGTGATGGGTGCTCACAGTATCACGCCATGCGGATTAATGACAAAGGAGTTTGTGCGACTTTTCTCTCACCATATTTAGTAATCTAGGTTCCGGAAAGTCGGCTTGTTCGTTACTCAAGCGCAAAATTCATTGGCGATTAAGATTTAGCGTTATTTAAACTTTTCGAGGAATTCTCGAGATGAATCCGATAAGTATATTCAAGGTGCTTAAAACAGTTAGCATTTTGCCTATCCTTAATTCATGTCGACAGAAGACAAATGTTCAGAATAAAACATGCAAACATTATGCGCATTTCCTCCCCAAAGTCAACTGTTTGCCGTAAGTGCTTATAAGTTTGGAGCTTATCATTAAATCCCATTTCTGATGGGAACATTTTCGAGATCTTATGCGTTCACATTATTCGAATGAGTAGTCAAATGCTGTGTGATGACTGTGAGATCACAAAAAACGCAAATGTGCCGATCAGTTTTCACAGATAGTATCGTGACAGTCAGTGCAGATTTATGGGACCATTTAGTGTTGTATTTACACAATAGATCGAGTCTCCAACGGTTAATATTCGTTTTTACTCACATTACAGCAAATAGGTGCATCGTTCCAAGACGGGTGCAATTCCTGCCAGAGCACCTATTCAAATCCATATTCCGTTTTCATTAATTTTACCTCAGTGATCTATAAAGTCAAACTCTTGGATGTATACGTATGTATGTATGTACGTATGTATGTATGTATCCATGTGCACAATATCAAAAATATTTCAAATTACCGTAATTTTCCTCTGAAATTTAATTTCATTCCAGTCCTCTAATCTTTCTCTCAACTTCATAATGGTGGCTTTCTTTTGTTCAGACCGTGAATACGAGATACGGGTGGTAATTGTGACCGCTTCCGGGGAATCTACAGTCAGCCCGTCGAAGGTGATTCGGATGCCAACTCAGCAGGAATCGTGGTTTGCCGGTCCTAGTTTTTTCAGCCGGTTTCAGAACAGCACCGTCTTCATCGGTTCCGCTTGCGCATTTATTCTATTAATCACCTCGTTGGTGGTAGTTCTATTTCTCACTCTCTGGTGCCGAAGAAGACATCAAAACCTCAATCGTGCTCACTGCCCTCTTCCACTAACGAATACTACATCTGAAAACGCTGCTCAAGCACACCTTCGGTCCCGCACGCTTAAACGACCGCGTACTGTGGTAGGTACAAAATCAAGTACATATGACTCTTTACAAGAAAACATGAAATCTAACACACCTCGGTTAATTGATAGTGAATTCGTAGCTGCGAGGCCAATGGTGGATCCATGTATGACCAATTCATTTCATGCAGCCGAAACTCTTCCAAACACATCTATACCACCGGATACCTTGAACATTCCAGAAGTACTGCAACCCAGGCTAACCGACTGCGTTTGGATGGACCGAGTATGGGATGGTGAAGGCAGCAATGAGCAGTCAATGAACTCTATTCATGTGGCACCCGATTTGACTCGATCTCTTCAGTTGGGCAAGTGCAGGCAGAGCGAGTTTGAATTATTCACACAATTACACATTCCACTAACGGATGGAACATATCCGACAATTAGCTGTGAACCCGGATTCCAAACGTTTACCTCCAGGACATTCAACTTGTGAATTTACATCAACAGTACAAAATCATATACATACCCATTACAAGTAGTCTTGTTTTTCAAATCCCGACTGAGATAGGCAGACTCACATCAGTTCCACAGAATGGAAACGGCAATCGACCGATTTTCCAATCATCCACCGTTATCCGTCTATCGGGCACAAAACCGCTCATGGACAAATGTGGACGCACAAACACACGAATTTACGAGTGTATCATCAAGCAGCCGCGACCATTTCAACAATGCGGAAGAAAAATAAATGCAATCAAGATCCATCTTTTGTACAATTATGTTACATATATACATATATATATATATATATACTTCAAGAATACAGTCTTTGGCTGCCTTCTTTGACATAAAATATCTAAGAGAACTTACAATTAGTGACCTGTCACAACGAGACTACACCTTGACGTGGTGTGACGGCTTGCGTGCCTCCATGATCCAACGAGCCATACAGGATGGCTTATCTCAAGCCGAAGATCCAATCATGCCTGGAACGTCAATGGGTAGAGGCCTGACGAAGTAGACTCCTGGTCCTCCAAGTTGGGGGTTGATCTGAGTTAGCAGCTCAGTCGGAAGAAC
>LUCM01001232.1:36034-47715 GCA_008360955.1 Fasciolopsis buskii
GGAGTTACTATTGATAATATCTGAAGTGGACTTCTCACATTTCTACCTGTGTAAATAATCTCCGACGGTTGTCATTTCAAATCAGGAAGCTTTGATACTACGAGTTGAAACAAAGTATCATCTTCTAATCTGCACATCAATGCGTTTTTCCAATCCTTCTTTACTGTTCTCCAGTGATATATCAAGGTTTACTCGAAAAAGACTTTGAATTTCACCGCCGGGGACTTACAGCCAGTATCCGTATGTCCTTTATGCCACTAACTGAATTGTCCCTAATTTATATGATCAATATTTTTCAGCATGTGAGAAATTTTCTCACAAAATTCTTTCTGACCCCACTAATCATCTGCACAACGATCTTTCAAAGTGTTACTCTTTTATTTCTACACGATCTGTTTTTCATTCCATACCCTCCAGAATCAATATCTATATTAACTCCATTGTCCCATATTTAGCTCGAATTTTGACAAACCGTGACCAGGTTTCAGCCGAGAAACCTATCATTATGTGCTATGATTATTCGTAGATGAGTTCTTTTATATTGGTCACGAAGCGATGAGTGTATTGTTCTTGTTTACTCATTTTTATTCCTATTTTATTTCTACCCCCACATTTTTTGGATGACATGCGACATTATTTATTGTGTGCAAGTCTATACAATACAATACAATATAATACAACGTTTTGACGATTGGAAGAAATAGCATATTCCTCAGAAATTTTAAAAATATGCTTCTACATCGAAACTCCTCATGAGGAGCCTCAACTAAGCCACATGGTCCATCTTCCGATGCTGTATGCAAATTAGCCACCAATGACATCCAAATAATAAAAGTCAAAATTATCGATGGTCACCGCAGCCGTGGTAACCATTCATTCAAATATGCCGGTGCCTCATTCTACCTCAGGCAGACCTCGCACAACGTAAACCGGCTTTGTTACGGTTGATCAGATTCATTCTTAAATGGTATTCTAACACATCTAATGAACAAGGTTACCGCTTAGATCCTGATCAGATGCTGGGATTACCTATCGGTTGATTCCAAATTGATGCACACACGATCGTAGAAGCTTTCTTCATAAAGCATTTTTTTTTGACCTCCTTAGTCAAAATCGATTTTTTTAATGACATCTAGAGAAGGGACCATCCCCCCATAGCCGCTAGCACGCACGATAGAGCGAGGGACCGGCAACTGTGGCCTTCGGACTTGTAGTGGCGCACATCCACTTAAGGTCTCATTATGCCAGGTGTGATAACGAGCCAAATGACAACGAGTTACCGTCCACCCCACCCAAGCAGAACGCCACAAGAAGATTGTTTTGGATACGGCGAGAACTGAACAAAATTCATGACATGACTATCTTGCGGCATTCAGCCCGGAAACGATCCTACACATGCACACACGCATGTACACAAACCGGTGGAGGCGTGGTAAGCAATTTTTCCAGTTCCCGTATTTCTACTTAAATGATTTCCACTGGTACATTTCAAATTTTTGGAAACAGATGTTTTCCCGACCTTGTATTTCTGGCTAATTTCTGCAGCAACTTTGTATTTATGATTCACAAATTGTCCACTTCGTTGCAGCACTATCGCACAAAATTTATTCAAATAGACTTATGAATAGATATTTATCTATAGCCGCGATTCTCACTTCCAGTCTCCGCTGGACACATCAATCACCAAAATAGCAGTTGCACTGACACATGTGGGAAGCTTCCAAACCCTATATTTCTACTATCTGCGTAATTGTCGCCGTTGAATCCATTTCGAATTAAGGTGAACAATAAGAGGGCAACAACTGAACAGGAATTCTGAAAGTGAAATGAAACAGTTCACTTTTAGAAAGTGCTGTTACTCACTAATGACCTAAGATGTATTTCAATGCAATCTTCCGAATTACTTACCAGCAACATGGTGGGCTTGGTTAGTCTGCTATCTAAATAGTCGAAAAACAATGACAGAAGTATCCCAAGATCGTAGATCAAAAAAATCTGTAAATAAATAGAAATATCTCTAATGAAGATTGTCACGGACTTCAGCGTTCAACCATATCGCCCCAGAACTTTAGTCATCTTTCGACGGGACTTGATGGACCCCAATCCGGTAATCTAATTCAACCTATCCGGGACAATCCGACGCTTAGCATTTTCATACACTTTTGCCACATCATGAACTCACCCTCTCTCCTGATTTTCAAATCGCAGCCTACCTCAGAAAACGGAATATAACTAGGCAGACGCTTTATGGGTTTGTATAACATGTCCCAACCAAGTGGTCCGATTAGAATTTAGTCCCTGTTCTGTCGACTGAGCTCTGTGGCACAGAAGTGTAACTTCGACTTAACAGCTATGAAAGAATTTACAATGTTCCACTAATATCTTATAGATAGGTGTGACCAAAACGTCCAGGTTTTTATACTGTCACCTTCAGAGGCAGCCTCGCTTCTGAGTATTGCAACAGCACCAATCAAACAGCTGAGACGTGTATTCATCTTCTGATTGACAATCAAGATTCAGGCTGACGCCCACGTTTCTGTAAATGGGCGGTTCTTAGTAATGTGATTCTTTTATCAGAATGCACTCCGGTGCAACTTCATTGATTTAAGTACGGATGCTTTTCTCCCATCCTTGAGTTGGACAGAGGTAGCCCATATGGTCTACGAGGTTTATGTCGTCAGAGAAAGTCTAACTTCTGGGGAATTCTTTTTCCGATTCAGGAGTGATGTATGTGTTTCAACTGTTGCATTCATAGGAGTGATTACAAGTTGCAGTGTTGAAGTGGATCAACCAAGTTCTTCCCTAAAGTGTTCCGTCCAAAGATTCAGACGACGCTGACTGATCAACACACTTGCACACGGCTCATGTAGATCAGTGATTCTAAACACTCGGTGAAGTTTGCAGTTGTCTGCAGTGGCCAAACTCGCTTGTATTTCCTGACGTTTGTCTATCCCCCACTGTTTCAAGGAATTTCAAAGGTCTTTGGTAAATGATGCCTCAAGGGTTTATGCACCCAGTTGTATGTGACATCCGAGGGAAATGATTCATGAGGATCTAACGGACGTCATGGATATCCATCGCCTTGGATGCTTATGTGACTTGGATGAATGTGTGGCGTCCTGTGCTGCGTGTGAGGGTTCCTCGGCATATTCTCAATGTTTGCCCGGATCCTGGAGAGTTGGTTGCGTTGACGACCACGTAGATACCTCTGACTCCAGCAGAAGTCGGTCATTGTGGTCCAGAAGCTGCTGTGCAGAATGGATGGCCTTCCCGATAGTGCAACGGCAGACTTGGGCAGAAAAACGCAAGCACAGCCAAAACAGTGATCAGAGACCACGGATGTGACTCAGACTGACGGAAAATCTTTCAGCCATCTACGCCACCCGTAAAAATGGCACTGTGGGAAAATGGGTCTATTAAAATGAAGACGGGGAACCGTATGCGTCCATTCTGCTTTTTAAGGGAATTGTTCAGTTGTCAGAAGCAGTCTGTCATCGAAAAACTGAGACCAGTGTACTTATTATAATCAGTTGGAACAGGAAAGGAGTTCCCGATGTTGTATTTTTTCGTCTCCAAGAGGCAAACGCGTGTTAGAATTACGAGCAGAGACCATGATATCCAACGAATGCAAGCTTCCAGGTAAATGGAACAAATGTTAGGAGAACTCATTTTTGCTTCAAGAAAGCTGCTGACAGGGAGCGTAACTAGACATAACCGACGAACAAGCGTCGTTATTTCAGTCCAGCTTTGTTGAAATGCTCGGAACCATCCTAGTAATGAGTGTAGATTAGAATTCAGTCTAACACTCCATACGCTGCCCTCGTAGTTACGTGAGTCGAACCTTATGTGGGCGTTTCATAGCAGTAGTATGCAACCGTTCCGTAGGTTTCAGAAGACCTACCCATGCCAGCTTGTCACTACAGGTAATATAGTGTGCAAATAAACTCAGTTGAATTGATTCCTTATTCTCGGGCAGTGGGCCTATTTGACTAGATGCCCCTATGCTAATGAGACCTGTAAGGTAGGTCGACCGAGAGATGGTAACTCTTGGTAGCTGCAATGGCCCCTACAGTGGAACGATGAAAAAGTAATAATTTCATAGGAAGGGTCTCGAGGACATCTGGGCGAATGACAATTTCCACCAGTTGACGATACAGGAATTTCCTTTATGGTACCCCAGGCCGACCGCTTGACTTAAAAGCTCAACCCATAAAGTACTGGCACAGTAATCTATTACACAAAGGTGATGAAGTTTCTTTAGGTCTGTCTCGTAAGACCTTCCTCGTTGCTTTTCTTTGTCAAGTTTTTCGCTATTGGTTCAAGTTGATTGTGCTAGGCATGGCTAAAAGAAGTGACGTGACTGACAGGCTATGACTTGGCGTAGAAGTATGAAGAAGTTGGCTTCGTCTTTTACCTCCGTTGGTGGTGCTTGATTTCGTGGTTGAGGCCTAAGAGATGAAAATTGTTGTTATTTGGAGACGCTGAGATATATCGGTAAGAAACGGAACCAGTGGCGCGACTGCTGTATGGCCTGTCTGTAAAATTCATACCTCTTAGAAATAATTTGAAAACAACGAAAAAAGTAAGCATGTGTACGATGAAAAGAAATGAACAGTTGGTATGTTGTGGTTTATTATTTTCCCTTCTTACTCATCCCCCTTCCATATATACATAGATATATATGTATATATGTATATATATACCTTTTTAATTGGAGTGGCCACTCTGAAAACCATGCAGTCACTAGCGCAGATCCTGATGTTGGACAAACCACCTATTCTGAGGCAGCAAACCTCAGGTGATCAGTCGCCATTAGCCTGATAAGCGTGATTGAACTTTTAACCTAAGAAAATCCTCTAGCATAGATAGTTGGGTCACTGGAGCACGAATCCCAAAACCTGACATTTCAAGGCGCAGTCTGTTTGCTATTGGACTACCTGGCGAAACTGACAATCGCGTCCGGCGGATTCAGAATTCGATCTTCTTGATATCAAGCCAAATGAAATCTTGGTACGACAAAATCATGGACGCACAATCAGCCACAGGATGTTCCTTTTATATCCGTTTAACAACCAAGTAGCAATATCTGAAATCAAAACAACGCGTGATCTTCTTTAGTTCTCACTGTGAACTTCTCCAGTTTTGCCACTAACCGGGGCAGAATCGAATTTGTGTTAGTGCGTATGGTGTGGACCGCCTCCTATAAACTGATGAATCAATGATCTTTCATAAAGTACGTGTCGCTTATTTGTCCACATGTGCAGAACCTAAACTGTCAATGTGATGTGATTTTTACGTCGGGCTATTTCTTCTTGCTTCTGTTGTGACTTGCCTTCTCGCTTCCGATTCCACAAAAGTCAGGAAAGAAGCTTGAGTGTAATGCATTACAAAAGAGCATAGTATATGTTTTCAGGACTTAACGTAAGACAGGTATAATGCGGATTTTAAGGGGGTTATCAAGATGCATCACAATTCTCTTGTTCTGCCTAGCAATTTCTTACTACATTTCGATCAGCAACAAAGTAAGCAAGATTGTTCGTAGATTTTATTCGCTCAGCAATTCACCCGGCTGTTTTTCTTTCAATATTCCCGGGTTTTTGTAAAAACGCATGGCCAAACACGAAAATGTGGCGTGTCTTTTGAAACTTGTAAAACGATAACTCTATACTAATGGATGCAGAGTTTATGTAAGCCCCACCTGTCTATCTAACAAAAGAAATACCAACGTTGACGCACTTTTGGGGATATTCGCTTGACCTGGTTAGTGATCACTTTTTCTCCGCCTGACCGTGGGAGGCACCCGCGTAGAGTGAGCAATTGGGTTAGAGCTACTTGTCTATTCGAAAGGCCACCTAAATCTTCCACGGGCAATGCACGCCTGATTCCTTCTTGGCAGAAGACGAAAGTTCATCTGCTAACGGTTAGCTGGAAACAGCACAACGATAGATTTGAGTAACGAACTGACAGGAGCATCATCGTGATATGAAACTGCTTGGCATTAGATGTGCAACACACCTCGAAAGTGTTTCACACAAGATCATTAAGACAAAATGCACGAGGGCGAGCAAACTAGAAAACAAATTAGAATGATTTTTTGAGAACGATTCAACAAGAGTAACTGTTCTGGCTAAGTTGAATTGTCTGATCAAGTATACCTGTTTTTTGCCACTTATGAGTGAGAAGTTCCAATTAAGGTTGTACGCTTTTAATATCGTTAATTGTCGTGACCAAAGCTTGCAGATGTAGGGTACAATACACTGGAACCTGAAGATGATCGGTAAAAGTTGAGAAGTTGTAAGTTGCATTGAATATTTCCCACGATTTTGCAGCTACACAAGGTCAACTACAAATATGAACAAACACATTTAGATGTATATTTATCATGTCACGGAAAGAAAATTGCAACCTCATACATCCTTTCGTTTGTCTCTAATAAAGTGAGCCGGAGAGTCCATCTGATTGCGCAGATCTACAAATAAGAGTGCCATCGATTTTATTTTATCGAACAAGTAATTGATGCGAAATGTCAAACGATCAAAGTTAGCTGTTTGATGGCAACGGTTCCTTCATATTTCGCCAACAAGTGATTGAATTCACAGGGTAAGCTTTAACTACCAGCTTGTATTTTATCTAGAACATAGCAAAAAACGGGTTTGTGAAGAGTAACAAAACTGCGATGAAACGCGTTGGAGATGCTCACGTGGTCCTTTCAATTGTGTGCTACCTGCGAATGTTTCAGACAGACTGAAAACTGCCTAATGGTTTACGAGTCTGTCGTTTCAAAAAATTTCTTAGGTTCGAACGCCAAGTCCGCCGTTCTGTCTGGTGATGCAGACGGAAGTTTGTTGTCTCCCGGCTCGTTGCCACGTCTGACCTTGTGTGTCTTTCTGCCGCACTTCGAGGTACAGGATCACGTTTAACTGATTCCCTCGCCCGGCTGCGTTGGGCCCTAGTGGCTGTGAGACATGCTGTTTCCCCTACACTCATGCATGGTACACGGGAAAACATTGGCACAGAGCACGTGATAGTAGATTGTCCACAATTTTTATTGCGTATCCACAGCAAAACAACCCCTAAGGAGTGCATGAATGGTTTGCATGTTAGTTGTTGGAATTGGCCCAGATTATTCGTACACTAAATTTTTATCACATAAAAGCCAATCAATTTACGGCGAGCCAAACACTTTCTTCATGCACTCCTTGGCGAGAAATATCAAGTGTTCACATAGAGACATTTAGCAAACCGGAACACGAATATTTTCTATAAAGCCGTGTAAGCTGACGCAAGTCACCAGAAGCTAAAATCTACGTCTGTGGATACCCAGTGACTCAGGAGAACCCTTCATCTGAAAAACCCTAGTGAATCAGTCACAGTCAAGTTAACTCAAATCATTTAACACTTACACTCAAATAGGGGTGAATTTCTAGCTCGAATGAAAAAGTTGTTGCGCAAAGTGAAACCGTTCGACGTACCCTGGCTGGTACACGTCCGATTTAAATAGATCAACTTGATAAAAGGGATGAAGATGGATGAAAACCTTCCTTGAGTAGCATCGAGAAGGTTGGTCTCATACGGACTATTGCCTTTTCACTATTCGCCTTCGAATGAACCATGAATGGAATGAGATGGCTTTTGCGTCTGCAGATCCGAGTCCAACCGATTCCAAATGGAAAACAGATAAAGATTCAGAAAAGGCCGGAGTGAGTTCAACAGTGCTGTTCAGAGAGCAAAAAGCTCTTGCTTTTTCCATACAAAGTAAGATGGTTTGAAACAGTGGATTCTTAGACGACAAAGTCGAATTTATTCTAAACATAAGAACAAAGTGAAAGTTGTTTTCTTTCAAGCCTACCAAGAATACCGGGAGCAGCAATGCCAGAAAGTAAGGATACATGGAGTAACAAAATGGAGAACAATTTTTCGAAGCCAGAGCGACAAACAGTTGTTTTTACACACCTTGTGAAACACTAACTACACACGCTTGGTCCAAGATAGGCGGTGGGTCACAAGGGATTCAGAATAGCAATGGGACAAATCTTTGCACACAAATCTGTCGTGACCGGAAATAGGCAAGCGGGTAAGATGGAGGCTTTCGGAATTGAGATTTTCGGAGATTCGAACTCTCGCACCACTTTGCTGACCCTTTATTGGCCGTTGCCGAAATCCTGAAAAATGATGTACACTTTTGTCTCATTAAGGAAGGAAGTAGAGAGATAAAAATAGACGTATCTATGTCTGTGTCAGTGTAGCTTCACTGAATTGAGCTAAGCATCGGGAATGCAGTTAAGTTTAAGTGAAAAATGATCCAATTTAGGAGCCATATGCTGTTCACAATTACTTGCGTGCATTGTGTGGGATTGATATTATGTTTAGTTAACCGCGATTCGGACTCCGCCTTTCACACGAAAACCTGAAATCTTCCCGTTAACCCTACGCTCAAGAAGCACAAGGTTCGTGTTTCGATCTTATTAGAGCTTATCAGTGATGAATATTTCCCATCGCGTCCATGGTGTGCACAAGGGCTTCCCAGGGGGAAATTGTGTACTGACACTGGGCTTCCAGCTCCAGTTCTGGTCCTATCAGAATTACCGACTTAAGTCTGTTCGGGTGTCGTTCCGATCTTAAAAATGACGGATGACCTGAGGATTTGCGTGTAAGTTGGAGTCCGAAGGACATCCAATCAAGCATAGAATATTTGACACTGATCAATAATAAGGTACTCAGCAGGACCAATACATTAGTTTGTTCCAATCACCTCTCCTCTGACCGAAGCTCACATTAAAATCGCGAGGGCTGCCCAAATCAGTTTTATCAGCCAAACTTGAATAAGATTTAGGAAAACAGTTTGTTTGGGGTAAAAATATAACGAATGGAGTTGGAACTCCTCATTGAAAAACTTCTGCTTAAACGGGGAGAGACGGGGATTTATTTCTCCTGAAAATGTAATGACAATGCGTTCGATGTAAGGGGTTAGTGCGGTCTTCACGAGGGTTCTGTTCATAGTCCAGGAACTCGGACCCATTGTTATTGAACAAGTTAACTTGCTTGCTGTAGCGGATTTTCATATTTTTGTGGAAAGTTAAATGAATCGTCAATTTTGACTTGTATGAAAACAGTAGGTTATATGCCCCACCTGTCTTGTTATTTACCTGAGGCCACTGTCAGAAATCCAATCAACAAATCTCACAAATGCACACTTTTATCACTTGCGCACAGTCAAACCAACCTACATTAATTGCTCATGTAGTATTTTAAATACCGTACTCTACATTGTGAACGATTTCGACTTTACATTTAACCAATAGATGAAACCGATCTAATTTTAAGCTAGTCGGACTTCTTGTCCCTCTCTCCAATAATGAGCAACTTAAGTACTAAATCATTTCCAGTTCGTGAATTTTGCTTATTCGTCAAGAATTTATAACTCTCCTTGGTTCCGTTGACAGTCTCTGTATAAGATAACAAAATCAGCCACCAAGGTAAAACTGGTTGAAATGTTTGAATAATCGCTTCATAATCTCACAGGCACAGACAGTCGTCCTCAGCAAGCTACCTGTGATGCTGAAGGCATTTCTGTTTGATATTGTTCCACTCATGTCCAACATCACCCTCGGTTGCTAAAACTTTCATGTTTCTTTCCGCCTTAGTACTACTCTATCAGGCTGGCGAATAAGGTTGCCGGTTCGAAACCCCTAACCTGTGGTCAAAGTCCCCACTAGGTAGCTCTCTTGTGGCTGCGATCACCCTGCTGAAAAAGGATGTACGGTGTCGTTTCAGGGGTATATAAGGTAAACATACCAAAAAATGAAAAAGGGGTTCTTGGCACCAAAGAATACAGAAGCAGAACCTATATGGAACTATCGAGAGAAACGATAGAAGACTTGAGATGAAACTGCCAGAGCTTTGGGTTTGCACCCGGAAGACGTCGTAATCCAGACATGCAATGGGCGAAATAGGACAGTCAACTAATATCAAACTATTGTGACGCTGGATGAGGTCTACTGAGAGCGTTTATAATTCTCTCCATGACCTAGTGGCTTCTAAGCATCTATCCAGCATGATAATTTGAGAAACAATGAACGACAAATTTATACTGTCCGTCATCGTAAGTGGTTGTTTTTTATTTATCAATCAAAAGTACAAGCACCGAATTTACCACGAAATTAGTCAATCACATGCCGAAGAAAACAATAAATCGAACTGTGCCGAAGAAAAACTCATTTGTTGTACCCAGACAACAATTTTCGAATCTTCTTTGCTGCACCGACAAATTGTTTGCCCACATTTTTCATCAGATGCGAAGCGATCTTCATAATACCGTAAAAAAGTTCTTGGATTTTTTTTTCATCATCTTGATCAGTAGTCGAATTAGCCACATTGCTGTCCTCTTGGGCGTCAACGAGTTCCGATTCGTTCCCGTTCGAACTGTTTGCTCTCACCTCCACCGAATACAGGCCGAAGCAAATCACCAGACCGAGAAAGAGGGACAATGAAACTCGCATTGGGAATAGCTCTGTGTCATGGTATACTTATGGTTCTGCATGTCCTTATATGCATTTGCTTTGAGCTGCGAAGTCACAGGATGACAATATGACCCAGATTGGTCCAAACACGATCATTTGGTTTGCGTGTGTATGTGTGTATGTCTGCTTGTGCATGTCTTGTGGGTGTGCGCACAAATGTAACTGCTCTTATGGGCGTTTCGTCCAGATGAATACATGAATAAAAACAAAACAGGTGTGACCATTTTGTTGTTATTTCTCTCCGGTTACTCAATCATCGATGGTAAAAACAACCTGAGCAATGACAATCATCCGGTGTTTTTATTTGTACCATCGAAGTAGAACGCTGTCAGGATGTATCGCAGCAGTCTGCCGAATTTCCAAATAGAAAATCATTGATTGCGCAAACAAGAAACAATCGTTTGAATAAGTCGGATACTGTGCAACACATCGTAATAATCGTAAAAATGTGCTACGGGAAATCCACAGATTTTCAGGTCGGCGCCATAATTAGAATGTATAGCAAGTAATCGACCAACCACGTTAGTGTTAAACGCAAACAAAAGTCTTAATAACATGCAAACGATTTCATCCAAAAAGTTTTGATCAGAAAGTGTGCATCTGATGACTTAATCAGGATCATTCTTCCACATCCAAAAATTGCTGTTTTTGCACAGTCAAATGCGAATGGGTTTTTGCTTGAATTGAGAAGACGATTTGTACGATGACAATCACTTACCAATGACATGGTCATTTTAGCAGAAATGATAAAGAATGCAAATTTGCTTTGCAATGAAACTATCCACCATCCGATATTAACCCTCAGCTGGTAGTTAAGACACCATGGAAGCACTGTACAGCTGTTTCATCCTTGTTAGGAATCATCAGCAGTGCATATCCACCCAGCCCGAACGGGGAAGCGAACGCGGGACGAACAATTTTGAGTTGAAAGCCTTAGCCATTACGTTACCGGGCAGGGTCTTAACGGTTTGTTGATCTTCACCATATGATATTACACCTACCTGTCACTGATTTGCTTGGCCAAGAGCCGCTAGCGCAGAACAGTCGACCCCTTCTGATAGGTGACTCCTCTTCAGGTAGCCTAAGTACGACGATGGCTTTGGACATGACCTACAAAGCTTGCCTAGTTTAGGTTATTTCTGTGTGGGTGGCCTTTTGAGT
>LUCM01001233.1:0-12523 GCA_008360955.1 Fasciolopsis buskii
TAGTTGTTAGTTCTAACTGGAAGCAGGTAACTTTCTACTGACGTTTGATTAGGAATTTTGTCACGGCCAATGACTTTCGTAATTAGATCTTCGGCGAAATTTAGGAAATCCACTGGACACGTTGCACGTGCCAAAGTAGGTGGTTTTCTCAGATATCCACAACCGGGGTCCTTAGCTATCCAAAGCTTAATATGTAAGATAGCGGGAGGAAACATGGAGTCTACAACCCGTTAAGGAACGGTGGTTAATTGCTCCATTCATACATCTTTCGGATAAAACCAGAAGTCCTGTATCCCTAGTCCACCTCTACGCCAAAGTTGCCCATGAGCGTAGAGTCGCATGCCTCGTATGCTGCCTGTTGTTGGTCTGGAAACGCAGTTTAGTCATCTCTCTTAGAATGAGTACCAAAGACCAGGTAACTCGGTGGAACGACGGACTTTCACTTGCGTCATCTCACTTTATTGAGCACTTCCGACACTAGAATGTAGGGTTTACTCAGCGAGTGCTATTTGATAATATGGAAGCATTTGGGGAGGAGAGGACGAATAGTTTACTCCGAGCCGGAAAAACTCCGTCCCATGATACGTACGCATATAGAGAGGATGCGATTGACACAGCCCAGGCAAAGTTGGGAACCGGCTTTACTGACATGTGAGAGCAACTCACGAGCAACAAATAATCGGCAGAGGACAGAACGCGAAAGCAACTTGGATGCAACACCCACTTATTCCTGTGATTTTCAAAGCAGGGTCTATCAATATTCTTGTAAATCGGCACAATAACCGCTTCCTCTCAGTTGATAGGAATGCACAAAGAGAACACACTTTAACGTGGTGAGACGATGTCCACGCCCATGCGATCCAAAGAACTATACACAATAGCCCACATCAACCCGAAGGTTTGAAATATTCTGTAGTGCATATTGTCTACACAAACTGGAAAGAAAATGTTTTTAACGTCTATGGATATATTTACTGACATCCATGATAATCTATACACTTCACGGAAACGAAATTCACGTGTCCGGGTAGTGTTAAAGAATAAAACTGAAGGCTTCCGATGACTCAATTGCCGAGACAGTCCGCCGGTAGGCTTGCAGAGAGAAACGAATGCTAGATGAGGGTCGGCGATGGGTTATGCGAATGTGACCATGAGTAATGACACTAACCAATGCCCCCATATCGGGTTCTTCCTCTATCGTTATTATCCTGGTTTTTTGTTCTTCCGGGCATGTCGCAACATCCTTCTTCCCGCAACCTTACCCAGCCCATCTCATACACAAGCAGCTAGTAGCCTCAGCTTGATTGGGGGTAGATGTCTCATGCTCCGAATCGGCCGTTTGCCCTATACGCCTCTCAAAATGCTCCCAAATGACCGGTATCTCAAATAGTCTCTGTTGAGGAAGTCCTACACACTGCCTTCTCTTGGCGGTGTTCCCACTGAAGTGCAAGGACGAAAGCGAGTCCCAGGGGCCCTCCAGTGATTGACAGTTGTTTGGTAATCAGTTTAGGAGAGTTGGGTAAATCCTGTTTCCAAACCAACCACGGGTGGCGTACAAAACATATGACTCTATCCTCATTGGCATCTGCGACGAGGAGTAAACTGGGCACCCATAATGTCTAGCCCCATCCGAGGGACGTGTAAACCGAGCAACTAGCCACTGGTCACCTGTGAGTTATGCGACCCTCAGATTGTCTTGCTGTCTTGTGGGTTAGATCGTTTGCCCAAAGGCTCGCGATAGGATCCCCTAAGTCAAACCTCTACTTTGGTTTGGGCAACCGGGTAGCATTAAGCCCACAAAAAATCATGGATCCCGCTGGATAAGCGATGATGCGGAGATGGGGAATGCTAGAAATGCCATGTTTGGTGAACTCCATAGGTTGTTTCTTTTCCTTAGTTCTTCTCGTCCATTTTTTCGTCCTTCGACGTGATTCCGATGGCATGTGTAGTTTTTGTTACCAAATATCGTACTTCTACCTCCGAATTTTTTATTCTCTAAGCTAGAAAACTGAGGGGCAAATTCTTACCCTTTGCTTCTTCGTCTGCTTTTTTATGACATGCTTGAAGCACAGATATAGTGTAACGGGCAAATTAAGTAGTCACTAGGGTACACCACAAGGGGGAAGCGGCAACCGTGACTCTGAAACCATGATTAACTTAGAGCCATACAAGGGCTCATTACGATCCTACTCTTTGCAAGGGCAAGATAAGAAAATCGGTCATTACTAGAAGGCCCGTACACATCACTTTTATAACGTCCTTTGACTGTGGGATTTACCCCTTGTGTTGCACTTCAATCCATGGTCGGAAATGATCAAGTGGATTAGGCAAATGTCATCGCGAGGTTGAAATCCAAGATCTGCCGGTCACTTTGGTGATAGACGCCAACTTGCTGTATGCCGGCTTCTTATCACTTCTGACCTAATGAGACCTTAGGTGATTCTATGCCACTCCAAGTTTCGTGCTCGAGGTTGTCGGTCCCCCGTCCCGATGTAGTGGGCTCTAGTGGTTACGGGATGTCCTTTCGATTAGACCCATATTTTAAGCGTGGCGTAAAACAATTGCAGAAGAAGTGTACATATCCGAACAACATAAACTACTGAACTTAGGTTTAGTTAATAGACAGACCCTATTGTTTTCTAATGTGATCAGTTTAAACATCTGTTGTGTTATCTCCCGTCAAAGAAAGGAACAGAGAGAGGATAAGACCTAACGCCCACAACAAAAACTACAATTTGATGAAACCCAGGAACTCGTTTAGTGTTAACGAAGAACCGCCCGCAAGTATTAGCAGTGGGAACGGTTCGGGTAACGGCGGAGTTAATAAACATTCAAAATTCCGGATATCAGCAAGTCTAGTGGATTTTTATCTGGTTGAAAAGAGAACATACTTTTTCTTAAAGATGAAGGTTAAATTACAAGAAGGACAGGATATTGTAGTCCAAATCTATACTTACTTCAATGACTTCCAGCTGTACTGTAGCGGACCCGAGACTACCTTGCAGGTAAAACTTCATAGCCATATGAAGCTTGCCGTGATCATCGTACCAATACTGATGCCTGGAAATAAAGTAATGAAACGGCATCAGGATACCAATGACCGACTACCAGCTTGAATATCCCCATTACAACCTAGTGACATGCCGGAAAAGTTAATTGACAAAGAGAATTTTTCGCAGATGATAACATTACAAAGCAGCACACCGTCCATCATACAATCCTAGAAGTGCCGCTTTTGTTTTTCTTCCTAGTACTTCGCTTGCCAAGGAGACGGTGACACAGACAAAAATGTTACCACTATTCTTAACAAAAATCCAACTCACGGGCATTAATTTTAAGTTTTTTTATGACATTCCCGAACCATAAGTGCAGTGAAAGAGGAATACATCAGAGCCATTGAGGGCAACTGCTTGAGGGGAGAAGAACCTGCGACCAGGACTTTGATACGGAGCGCCGATCATAGTGAGACTGCACTTCGACGTGGTGTGACGGCTTGCGTGCCTCCATGACTCACTGAGCTATACAAGATGGTTTATCTCAAGCCGAAGATCCAATCATGCTTGGAAGGTCAGTGGAGAGAGGTCTGAGGAAGTAGTCTTCTGATTTCCAATTACGAGGGTTGGTTTGAACTGGCAACTCAATCGAAAAATTGAATGGAATAACTGGCCCAAGCAGTTAGGCTTCCATTCTGTCTTGCGGCCAGGTTCCCGGCAGAGCCAAAGGCTTTGATTGGGAACTAGTTGTTCTTCTGCTTAGTGGTTCGACTCCCTAGCACTTCATCCAAAAAACTTCGATGAATGGCACAAACAATGAATTACGTACTGCATCGGTCGTTGCACAGGATAACCAAGACCGTGCTATCCATGGCTTCGAGCAGGGTAGTCAGTGATAAGCATGTCTGCCCCGAGTTCCCGTGCTGGAACAACGCCCCACTGCCTTGTGGGTAGGACTTATGAGCCAAAGGTTCCGGTTAATGTGCCCAAAGAACAACCCTATTGTACGGTATGGGCAGCCACCAATTACCAACAGCCTGAAAAGTTCCAGCATTCTTTGTGCAGGGAATCTCCGTAAGTTCCGCTTAACCGATGCAGCGACCACGCAATTTGCCACGAAGAACTGCGGCCCGACGGATTTATTTGATGGTAGCATTAAGGGAAGGGTAAGAAATAGTTAACAATCCTTACTTAGACCTGTTCACTTTACATGGGTGTTTTCAATGTCCGCACTCTCACCCAAGTGGGGCAACAAGCTACCCTAGCTAGAACTCTTGAAACTTTCAAAGTAGACAAATGCGGTCGCTTAAACGCCCATAGAGAATCCCACTTTCGTGATCACTCTTTGTAACCCAGATGCAACTTCATTCGCTCGCTTCATTCTTGCATGTTACATATGACGACGACTTGGTGCTATTATTTTAACTAACAAACTACACTGCACGCATTTCACAGGCAACCTGTAAAGCGCTAAGTTTCGATTGAATCTCCATATATGCCAATGTTTTGGAAGGACTTTAGCCCTCCTCTGCACATATAACACGAACGAACCTGCTATGAACAAGCTTGGACAAATAAACAACACAAGCTTATTTTCATGTTTCCGATTGTGTAGGAAAACCATAACGATGGTCTCGAACTGGCTGGACAGCCGGTACTTAATTTCTTCAAATATCACCATCTTTCCATACCCAACTTTTCTGTCCACAAGTAATCTTTTCTGGTCTTCCAAAGTTTTTTTAATACACTAAGCCACTCGGCCTTTAATTGGTCGTTTCTGTGGATATCGCATCCGTAGTCAGGTGACCCATATATCAGCTTCCATAAACTCGTTTCATAATCCGGACGTGCGTAGTTTCCTGTAAATACGCGAACTAATTCTAAGACATTTCATTTATTTCGAACGCCGATTAACAAGAATCCACCAGCGAACTTCGCGCAAACCTCGGGGTTATTTAACGGGCGCTATCTCAGCGTATGCGACCAACGTCCGCCAGATAAAACAATGCCACTCTTTGTATTTCGACAGGGATCAATTACAAAAGCCGGACAGTGGCGCAAACAAGAAATTATCAGAGGCTGCATTTGCGATCAGTGCGCGAAAAATTACAGGCAAGCAAAAAGTAGACAGGGGTGGGGATATAAGTGCAAGGGCTGAAACAATTACTGTCACCTTGGAGATCGACTATAGTTTATTTCAAAATGATCTTTGATTTTACAGAAGCTGACGAAAACGTACGTTCAAGTTACACAAGTTCGAGGACAACAACAGTGCGGCAATGCCAACAATACAACCCCTACTCCACGGGCATAATTCGAAGTTTACCGTGGTTAAGTTCTAACTTAGCGCATCTAGGTACACCTTGGACGACTGTAATGACCGGAAGAACGAACTTACGCAGTGTGTCTTCGTCTTCCTCGGCTATTTGTTTCTCCGTGAGCCTTAACTGAACTACCAATTAGGTCTTGCACCTGAAATTACGAGATGCAAATTATAAACCTACGCGAACGTCATTTTTACATATATTGAAGGCATCATTGTATACTCCATTCGCACTCTTCTTGGAAAAGAGCTCACGAAGAATGACATAAATAATGAAACCTTTGGCCGTAATTTGATTAAGTAGTTTTTACCTGTGAGAGCTATGCCACCAACGATGACTCCTGAATAACCAACATCTTTTGCGGCCTGTTTGACTATAAACGAAAAATGTACCAGAGGTTTTTTGGTCTGCAATACCTTTTTTAGTTACGTGAGCTGACGGCAGGATGTTAGATTTGGGTGGAGGGACTGACAACTTTGCATCATTTCTGTCGTAGAAGACAGTCCCGCACAAGTGCAAATTTACTCGGGAAACGCCGAACCTGACCTGTGAGCATACAAACTGCGGGCGTAGTCCAAATAAAACACTCGCCAGTGGGCGGGAAACCATACTTTCACCCCTGGGTAGCGCACCACTGTTTCAGTTCTCGTGCGATTGGAAGACTTCACGGCGGGATGCCTGATCATCCAAGGTCTTTCACTTCCACTTCCAGTTAGAATGCAGGAATACACAGCAAATGCCTGATCGCCCAGGTTCTTGCACCGAGGGCTCCTCGGATCAGGCGATAATTCAACAGCAGGGGGCTGGAGGCCCTCTTCAGTTTAGGGGTGAGAATGCAAATATTGTATGTGGCTCCTGCTCTCATTTCAATCACCTTGGAGGGAGAAGAATTAACGAGGTGATTTACCCTTGATCACCTCCTCAGCTCTACAATACACACAGTCCTCTCCAAATGCAGATTGCTATACATAATCCAGTTTACCTTTGAATTCGCCCACTGGTCCCACCCCGACCACTCCCACCGGTGACTTGTTTCAGCCACTCACCACTGGTACGGTAAACAACTTTCTTCCCAACCCACTGATTACATGTTCTTGCACGATCGTTTTCCCGTTCCCTCTAAGTGTTTCATCCCCCTTTATCTGCAACAGGACTGTAGCGGAACTTGGATCTGTTACTCCGGATAATTTGTTTAATCGAACGCTGACCGCCATGGGCGGTCGCCATTTACGCGTTACTCACGCATACTTCGCTAGCACGCCCCCGTCAAAATATTCTCAACCTACTTTCGCTTTCCACTGTCTTTTCCTTGTACCGGTCAAGTGTCAGGGTTGCCAGTATTGCAATCGTACCAAGCCGAGTAAGATTGACTCACAAGTGGTCACAGAGGTTAAGGGCGAGCAAACGTAATACGACGTTCGGGGTAGAACAACCCATTCTACAGGACTCCATGGTGACCTCAAAGCTCGGCCAGACCCTTAACAATCTAAAACGCCTGTATTAGGTTGCCAAGCGCCCGCATCTTCTGCTCATACGCCGTGTGTCTAAAATATCCAAACTAGTTTGCAAAACAAACGCTGCACTTGTCCCAGAATTTTCCTCTCTTGCCGAATAAGGTATCCATGCGGCGACAGAGTATTCCAATTGCGGTCGGACAAAGGCCTTGAACAGCAGCAGAACCTTTGGCCTTATAGATCACGCCACCCCTAGATCTGCACCCTTCCTTCGGGTACTATCTAGGTCTTTCAGCCTTTTGATGTACAGTCAGCGTATTTGTCCATCAGTCACTCTAGAAGCTGCCCACTGAACACTCTCGAGGTGAACCGCGTCCTTTTTAACTAATGGTGCCCATATCTGTCTGCAGCGCAGTGGGTTTCGCCTGACTACCGCCCTGTACGGGGGTATGGATTTCCCTGGTTCCCTTCGGAATACCGCCGGCCGTATCCTGAAGAGTTCGCTTCATGCTTTTCGGGCAGCAACCTGACGCTGCTTAGTTCATTTCAGTTGCCGCAACACATATCAATTCAGTTCATTTTGCACCGGAAGAAAATTTTGCTTTCAGCTACTCGAGCCTCCAGATTGGTGTGTTGCCGGCCGTTGTCCGCAACTTACAACTTTGCATGTACTTGTGTTTCTGAAATGCAAACATGAAGCCCATTATTGGTCTCAGCAGATGCTTCTTGTGTTCTCACCTAAGACTCACCTTCCCAGCTCTCGGTTTACAGCCTCCCAAAAGGCGTACATCGACTTATTATATCCATCCGCAGTGACAGCATTAAATCCATGCTTTGAAAGTCAGCTCCATAATGGAATAATTCAACTGGTGACGAGCCTGGCCCTCATTTGAAGCACTGTGCGATTGCATTCTAGTCTTAAACTACACTTTGGTAATCCTGCCTGGCACAGGTGTGAAAAGTTTCCAAAATTTTACTTGAAAGAACCTTCACTATTTTGAACGTCTTAGTTGAATCATCGAGTGTTCGCGGGCGCCTGGGGCAGAAAATTCCGAGGCCGTGGAGCCCTGGGTCAAAGCTTTTAGGACTTTGGCCAATCATCCTCTTAGCGGCCGGCTTCTGCACCTCCCTCAAGCAGCTTGTATCCTTTTGCAAGTACGGCGCTCAGGCTTGAACGCAGCTTTCCACGTGAGGTTTTAAAGCGATAGCGTGCAGGGGCCCAATTACTTGAGTTTCTCAGCGGGACATCGGTGACGTAAACCTGAAAACCTCTCCTCTCTCCATATTCGCAGCACTTATGCATCGTCTGGAAGGTTCGAATTTTCTAGTAGCGGTTACACCCAGGCCCCTGGCTAGAGGAGCAACCCTGGTATCACACACTCCACCGCTGCACGCTTTTTCCCAGTTTTTAGCTCGTAAAACTTGACTAGGTTCATTGGAAGGCCCTACTTCCCCGATGTCCTCCTCTAGATTTACACCTACTGCCCTGACAACCACGGCTAAAAGGTATCATGGGTAGCAGATGCTCTTTGCTAGGTCGTCGGTGAATATGGAAAAGATTGTGGGCTCCATTACCGTTCCTTTCGATCTACTCAAGTATTAATTCGCCCAGTTCTACCTAATGCTTTGATGCGATGGTCTAAATTATCGCGGTTAACTGGATCAAATGCCTTGCCAATGTCCATGTAGCGAACGTCGACCCAGTGGCCTTCGTCCAGGGGTTTGGTTACCCGATCTAGAGGAGACAAGAGATCTGTAAAGCAACACGTTCCCACCATGAATCCGTGCTGTGCTGCTGAGATAATAGTGTGGTTCACTAGATGCTGGAATACCTGCTTTCTGTCGATCTCCAGAACCAGCGCAAGATGCAGATTAGACTCAGCAGTTTATAGTTTTCCAGCCTTTATCTCGCTGCCCTAAAAGTTTTCCATTCCTCCGGTACCTTACTACCCAGGAACGTGACATTGTACATCTGCATGAGAGTGAAAGGAGTTCTGCCAATGGCCGAACGATCGCCGGGTGCATCACATATAGGCCGGCGGCGTTAAACTCATATAACTTGCTTGATTCTATCACAACTTTTTCCTCTGCTGCAAGACGCTCCGTTATTTATGGGATCCAGACAGTTTCGGGATCCCCAGGGTAACGTAAGCTTTATCCGGAGCGCGGAATGTGCCCTTGAAGTTATTCAATAAGACGTGTGCACCTTGGGATTCGGAAACTCTATATTCTCGTCCGATCATTCATAGCGGCGACTAAGCCCCTGAATTTTTCATAGACTATGGATATGCGAAGTACGCTTTGAGGTTTGTCTTAATACCGCGTGATATGTTACGCCCAAACAGGTACACTTTTGGAGTGCTTGCGCCTTACTGCAAGCTCGAATTCAGCTTTTACACGTCTTTTGGGTAAGACATACTTGGCACGTTGCGCATCTCCGCCAAATTCTTATTTTTCGCCTTATTTTAGGCGCTCCGTAGTGGCTCATGATCGCTTGTAATAGACTTAAGAAGGACAAACTAATACGTCATCTTATTTAGCCCTCCTCTAACGACTGCCTGACTTTCTCCTGCGGTCTGGCTTTTCTGTTTCAGTAATGAGGGTACCAACACTGCAGCCCTTCACGCTTCTTCACTCCTCAGCTCACCATGAAACCTGTCAGAGGCTCTGGCTGCAGGTCATTCGTTACACAAAGGACAACCTTACTACGTAGTCATTTTTGCCCAGAGGATACTTTCTTATATCCTAATAATACCTGATGATACCCAAGTCTGCTAGCGGGAGGCACTACCCCACCCATATACGCTGGGTCAGGCCATGTAAAAGCATCAGTTGTGGAGCTGCCACCCATGAAGCTCCATTCTAGGCAATTCCGTCCTCTCAAGGAGTATCCGGAAATTTGAAGTGCCCTGATAGAGTAAACTGCTTAGACCTGGTTTGCATCAGATAAAGCAGTTCGCTAACCTCCTCAGTAGTTTTCTTTGAGGCCCTGCGTACACGCAATTTACCCGTTTTATGGGATTATGAAGAAGCATGAGATTGCACACACGTTTCCCGAGTGAATGGTAAAAGGCGCTCCCTGGTTCTTGGGGCTGATGCTCAAAAATGGCTGCTCCACCTCCTTGCCAACCGCCTATTCTATTTTATTTGTATCTACTATGGTTGTTCACACTTGAGTCCGCGGGCTCATGGTTGGCTCAGGTTTCCGTAGTAGCTAGTATGTCCAATACACCAAAACTGTTGGCTAGTTCATCCATTTCTCTTGAATGATGCAGGCATTTGAGTACCATATCCACGGTTAGCATTCAACCGTTCAATGCCCACTTATGATGATCACTGTGCTATTCCCGAAAAGTGTGCCGGAGACAAATAGATTTTGTCCTGAGGGAGGTTGTTTCCTCCAGATTTCACTAGGTGCTGTGAAGGGACCGTCGGATTCCCCGGCAATTAAGGTCAAAATCTGTATTGCTTGCGTCTACCAGGTTGTCTTTTGGAACTGCTGCTGCAGTCCTGTTTGGCAACGGGCTGGCTGCAACTTCTGTCCAGCCTTTACGCGTGGGTATCTCGGGCTGGACGGCCACCGCTACTGGCCTTAGTTGCTTCATTGCGGAAAGTAAACGACGGCTATCGACCGCAAATGTTTCGGTCACGACTTCCAAGTGAATATTTGTGGCGGCTTCCGGTCTGAGTTTACTAACCTGTAACTCCCCTTTACCAGGGATGTGCTGAATACTGTTTTACGGATGGACCTATACAGTGACACGGCCTCCGTCCTCGTTACAGCGCACTGAGATTCAACGGCTTCATCGATCCAGAGAAGCACTGGTTTAGGTTCTTGGAATCCAGGTTTTGTAAAGTTCCGAGCCGCTTCCTTAGGCTTGGCGTTCGCCATTAGTTTTGTCGGACAGTCTGGTGTAGCCCACAAGCGCCCATATGATTGCTGCATTACTGTGCCCGCTCGGAACAACAGAAGATCCCGCTTTTGCGCATTCGGAAGTTGCACAAGGAGGGCTGCTTTATCCGCAAACCATGCCTTAAGCCAACTCGGTGGTATTCGAGTACTGCTGCCTTTGAATTTAGGCAAGCCATTCAGAATATGTCCTGGACGTCTTGGCTATCGTTGACTACCGGCTCAAAGCAGTTAAGCAGTATCATTCTTCCGTTATTATCCAGTGTCTTTACCCTACCATGTGGTGAACCTCTGCTTCTAGTTGCTTTGCTCTTTCCTGCGGAGCTGTGAGCTCTGCGCTGTAATCTGGCCCGATTTACTTCCCGTGTTCTTTCATGTTATTGTCCTTTTTATTTGTACCTTCGAGTGATTTCGTCTTCGATTTTAAGGCATGGGGTCCTGGCTTTATGCGTGCATTGCCCTTGATAGCAATAATAGTAATCTTATATTTCCCGAAGACTCCAGGCGGCTTGCTTGGTTGCATGATCGAGCGCTACAACGGTACAGTGCACCTCATGGAAGAGTATGGCTGAAAGCTGAAGACAAAATTGGATAAGCTAAGATTAAACATGGTTTTAAGTAGGTTAATATAGGTCGTGATCAGTACAAGGCTCAGCGTTTAGGTATCCCAATGGTATGCGGTTAGAGGACGACGGTGAATATGAATATATGGCAGAAGAATAACAAAATATAAGAATTTTACGCATTATCCGTTTAAGTTAATCTAGCACAAAAAGTTCAATGAAATTATGAAAGACGAGTGCGAAAATTGGCAAACCAGGCTAAAAGGACCGGAGGACAGAACGGAGGTCAGTAGATGATTAACACCAAAATGGGGTGGAAGATAGGGCTCATGCACTTTGCGGGGTTTTCCGCAGTCAGAAAACTGATCGAAATCCGTTTGAAGGTTTGCAAAAGAGCCAACCAATATCCTATATCATGGTGAACTATTGCTTTAAGGCGCGGAGAATAGGGAAAAAAGCGTTACAAAATGCGGGGGGTGGGAAAATAAAAATTGGGGTGCAATACGCTAAATAAAATTACAACGTCACGGCAGAATGTGGGTGGATCGTTTTGGTTTCTATGAGCGGGAGATCAAACCGTTAACAGACACGGAGAATAATAGCCCCAAGCGGGAAATCGAAGACAATCCCAGGGGTTAGATAATATAAGATGCTATTTCTTGGACAGTGTCAAAACATGCAGTGCACGTGCTCACGACTTGCGACGATAGTGACAAAGGGGGAAGCACTCACGTACAAACCGTGGAGGCCTGTAAAATAGCTAATAACATTTACCTCAGGTCATATGTGTACGGTTAGAACACAATTGGTGACGAATTCCCGGGGATTTGAGTCCAATGGAGAATTCACGTCAGTACCGCTTGGTGTCATTGTTGCGCATCTCGTAGGCTGCCACATGCACCCAGCAGACCGAAGAGGCTAGATGCCGCCACTAGAAAGCCCCATAAGTTGGCGAGATTCCTGAATGTTAGGAATAACAAGAGTTGGATCTGGCACAAAGGATAATGCATGAAGAGAAAAAAACAATAAATCAAGGTACCAGAACGCTGAAGGCAGTTTCTAGCAGAATGCGTATTCTGGCAAGCATTTTATTGAGCAGATACTGGCCGGAAGAAAGGCCGAGTATCAAAAGCACAGCTAGTTTGGGTAGATGAGGATGGCGACAGAGTTTATAACTTATGTAATTATATGTCTGATTCTTCAGGCTTGTCTTGGATATCTTTGATTTCTTGAATTTCAGCTACGTCAAATGGTGGGGGTGGAGTTGGAAAGGGAAGAA
>LUCM01001234.1:4546-21032 GCA_008360955.1 Fasciolopsis buskii
GCGGTCAGCAGAGGGCTGCCAAGTGGGGCAGTTGACCGATGGTGGGAGGATTCGAACCCGTGATCTTCAGGCACAAATGCCTCGACGTTATCCGTTTGGCTAGCACTTGCCATGAAGTTTGTACGAAACCATTACGAACTGATATAGCTTGAAGACAAGAGGTGATGAAGAGTAAGAAATTAAGGGATCGCAAAAAAGTTTTGCAGAACATTTTAACAATACTATTCACATTAAATAGTCCCTTCTCAGACACCGATTTTTCTGTCACACATAAAAATTTCATCCTCGGGCGAACGTTTTCAAACGAACCTTACAAGAACAAAATACACTGGTCGCCAGGTATTCGCTTAAAGTTAAACTGCTAATAACATTTCGGTTGCATTTATATATATATATGCATATATGGTAAGTAGTATCTGGATGAATGAAAATAATTTGCCGGGGAGCACATGACCGGTTTCGCGGTTATTGTCGCTCTTCAGGTATGCGTACCCGGTGCTTTCATGTCCAAACATCCCTATACTAGTACACTCCGAATTGGCTTCTCTCACCAGAATCTAATCCCGGAATATATATATATATATATATATATATATCGTGAATGAGTTGGGAAAACGAAGTGACAGATGACAGTTACTCTCGTATGTAATCAAAACCTATTGCATCGGGCTAGAACCGTTATGGCAAGAACAAACCACTGATACTATGTCCAACTTAATAGTAAAATCCCCAGACACAATCTGACTTGGTTTATTTTCTCTCTCGCTCTTTCTCTGTTTGGCTAAACTGTGCACGTGACTTTATAATGTCATTTGAAACTTCGTCCTCTAGGAGGAATACAATATGATCTATTAATTTGTTAAATACCGGAGAAGATAATGCGTTCAGGCTTCAAAGTACACCAAGTCAAGTTTGGCAGATGGCCAAACATGAATCAGAATGACTACCTATCAAGGTCGTTTCATGATCAACAAATCATGCTGGTTTCAAATCATTCGAGAACTTTGGGGAAATTTGTTTTACTGATTACACAAAGATGACGACTGTTTAAGTGGTCAATTTAACTTTTGATAAAAATGGATCATTATCCCCTAAGATATGATCCCATATCTCCGCGGAATATGTGCTAACCTAATCCTGCCGAGTAGCCAGAGCAAGCGATTTCAAACAAATTTGACTCGGTCGTAAGTTTGAAATTTAGATATTCTTACCTCTATATTTTTTTCTTAAGACGGGCATCGATAAAGCAGGCAACGGTTCAGACAAATGATCCACAAACTGCGATTCTAGCCTAAGCACGTCACAGAGCAGAACTGCATTGGGATAGCTAAACATCACCAATTTGATGCAATCATCTCCTTCACAAATCATGGTAGATTGGATTCACGGAGACAAACGGCATTGAACTCGATCAGTGGCAAGCCAAACAATTCATGTCACATTGCAATCTACCATTCTTGGTGGTTGTTTTATTCGAACGATTTAAAGTCCGCGCAAATCGATTTCCTTGCCCCTCCCCCGGGGAAACTGCTTGTGCTTGTGTGTCAATGGTTATTCAGTACTCTCGAATCTATTTTATTCGGACCTACAATTATCGATGTGGTGATCATTTTTCTACGCGTGACCGGATGCAGCTTAGCTCAGTAATATATATATATATATAATATGGAAGCAGCAAGTAGTATCTGGAGACGTGAACAAAATTTGTACGCACCCAGATACTATTTGCTGCTTCCATTTATACATATGTATATTCTGGGGCAATCTCTCTGCTCTCATTCCTAAGGTTGGCTCAGTTCAACTGACAAAAAATTACCAACGAATCACAGTTGTGGTTCTTCTATGGACTCTCCGATGAAGAGCTTCCATGCACACTCCTGATGCTACAGATTCGATGTGTGGTGGTGTAGGACATTGCATACATACAGGGGTGAGTATATGATGTCTATATAATAGAATGTTTGGAGGCGACTGTGTGGATCAGGATGATCGTGGACGTTGTACGTCTTACGCCCCCAAGCACAAACTTTATACAGGACGAATGAGTAGGTTTGAATGTGAAATGGGTGAAACTTACAAACGCATTCACTCCAAGGAGGTATGCTCACCTGTTCACCTTACTAGATTGTAAATCACGACATGCCATAAAGCAAGCTCCATCGAGTGAGTAAATTTCATAATTTGGACTGGGGGAAGTCCTCCAAAAGTCACTTCTTCTCGGGCTAGCAATACAATTCAGTTCACCTTGTAAAACCATAAATCTTGCATCAAAGTGTTCCAGTTCTCGTTGCTACCTCACAACATCGTTTACCTAAACTAGGAAAAAGAACGAGAAATGGTAAAAGATTGGACGCAGAATGGTAAGTTGAATAATTATACCAAAGAAGAAGAAAGATTTCGAATGCAAAAACTCCACTGACTGCAGCACGGAGCCATATGATCTGTTGTCATCAACCGTGGCTTGGGGGGATCTCGTGGACCCGAACCCAGTGACCTAGCTGCACCCATACGAGCCAGTCTACTGGTGAAAACTATCATACTTTTTACCCATGTTATCGAATGACCATCTCGAACCATCCTCCAAGCATTATCTGTCTCGAAGAACAGAGTACAACGAAGCAAGCTTTCAGTGGATATGAGCAAAACGTGTCTTAACCAATTCTGATTCAGTGCTTGTCCTAAAGACTGGATCCAATATTTTAAGCCTAAGCTCCGAGTTCTCCCACTATATTCTTTGATTATTACGAAGACATTTGTATTCAAACAGTAAACATCACTCTACATATGCGGTCAACGGTCAAGTTTTGGAACCGTGGAACAGTAACGTCCACACCGGTGCTGCGTAGATCGTATCTTAAGTGGACAGGTGGATATCACACCGAAGTTACAGGTGCCTCAAATTTAGGATTGGCTGTAGCGATCTCCAGGCGGATACAACTAGGGCTCGAACCCAATCACGGCCGGTTGCTTTCCCAACTCGTATTCTCTCCTTTTCATGTGACATGACAGGGCACCCGGATCTGAATAATTCTCGAGGGGAGGAACACACAATTTACTGAATTGGAAAATTAAGCCATACTTATACGGCCCGGTTCACAAGGCAAAAATGATACAGGCCTAAATCGGGTAATTCCTGACTTGAATGATACTTTAGCAGTGGATTGTGAGAGTGGCTGGGTTTTGTTCTATCAAATGAATACAACCGATCACCTCGAATTTCGACTACACATATCCAGCGGATACATTTTAACGGGAGCATTGGATTGTAAAACTTGCCTTGAGAAAGACGACCCACGGCAGTCGAAACGTTGACGCATTGCATCTACCAAAAACACTGTGTTATTAACATGATATCATTCACAATTAGGAGTAAATTTCTATTTATTCCAATGAAAGATTCGTACTTGTTGCTTTTTTTTGTGTGTGAACTATATCCAACGATGTGTCACGTGGATTCATTGAATCATTTCTGTTACATCCGAATTCGTCCGTGATGTACTACGAACTCACTGAAGTAAGTGAGGATGAAAACGAATGAAGACAGAATAGTTTGGAGAAAATTTAATGCTATGCACTTCTGACCCTTTGCGAGAAACGAAATAGATGAAAAAAATTTGAAAAAAAACCATCCAATAAGCATTTAGAAATGATTTTTTTTGAGAACTATCGTGCTTACGAACAGATCAGGTTGATGCAATTGATTTTCTATTTAGTCGAATAGCAAATGTCTACAATTTTGCTGCACCGTTACAATTCGATCGAATTTCCATCCAGTTGAACAAAATGGTCCTTTTTCGAACCTCTGAGTGTTACTGGTTGGAAATTCAATGAAAACGTTGTAGGTCTCGATGCATGCAAATTAATTTTGGTTATTTTCAAGCCTGACGAGAACTGAACTCAGAGTTCAAGTGCATTCAGTGATCAAATGAAACAAAGATAGATCATCTTATTGAATGGCAATAGTAGGTTAAATAGATTAGATGGGGAGTGATATGCGAAGTTATTACGATTGCATCTTGTCGAAACGTGGCGCTAGTGCAGCAACGGTGTCTCAGATACCTGGCCAAAACATCGTAACTTCTACCCTGCGGATCGCCATATTGATTTTGTTAGGCGATTGTTGCGAGTGATGCGTTCACCGGGCTTTGGATCACATCGATTTTTCTATCTTACAATTTCTAGGTTGCTGAACCAACCCGTTAAAAGACTGCTACCCCCTCGAATGATACGATACCCCATGTACGGCAAACTTATGGATAGGGTACAATCTTTCCTTAAGTCACACGAGGTCACTGCGTGGTGTTGTATAGGCGTTCTTTGTCAGTCGTGCCCATCTCCCTTGCACAGGACTTTTCGAATCCAGCGTTTCGACCAATCAGTTGTTCAAAGCTATTTCAGCGAACGAAAGAAAAAAAACGGTTAGGTTTTAAACTCAGAGCATTGCAATTTGCTCCTGTCAGTGGTTAGCTGTGCAAGAAACGGAGCTTTTATTGACCTAATGAGTTTTCCTATCTGGGTTGACAGTGGAAGGTCGACGGCTAGTGCTGAGCAGATCGAACTAAAGGCTTCATCAGCCTTGGAAAAAGAATGGCCTTTCCTAGGGGCATCCGTTTTTAATGACCACTAATTAATACCTAGAAATGCGCAATAAATGACACATGAACACAACTTGCTGACACCTGAAGCACAGGCACCAGAATACGTGTTTGGATGACGGGGATAAAACCAGTCTGGTTTGAAGACACGGAGTTGATGAAAAAAGCTTGGCTAGAATCCGAACAAATTAACGTTTGCGAAAATGTGAATGCGCAATTTAAAGTCAATGACCAACAAGTGATCCGAGGGGGAGAATTAAGACTGAAAACAGGAGAGATCACTGACAGCGTACATACATCTTGTACTTCAGATTTCGGGAATGCCATGGAAATCGCAGTCACGATAGATGAGAAGAGAATTACCAAATCGGCCTTTTCAATCGGTCAGACTTAAGTGGGCACAGAAGATATGCGTATTATAGGGGTTGCATTCAGGTACAGAAGCATAAAAGATTGCGGATAAATAGGAATATCTCGTAACAATTGTCCCCAAATGCAAATAACGATATGTCCACATTGGTGGGATACACTCCGAGACCACGTCCGATTGCACAGTGTTTACCGGGCTACAAACTCAATGATGGAATGCTCAAAGCTAAAACTGCAGGCTATGGGCATGTCTGGACAACCTATCAATGCTTTCTAGGGCTAGCTTGTAGAAAGAATCAGCTAAATGACCATTCTTGGGCATGAACTCAGACTAACTTGAATTTGTGGCTGGACGGTCAGTTGAAATTTTCTCCTAACGTTGACTTTTTGTGAATTTCAACCAATCAACTCACGAGTTGCAATTTCCCAAGTCAAAATAATTTCTAATCCCCAATTTTTAATATCCAAGCTAATTGAAAATCCCGACGAACAAATGATAGATAACTTTTATGAAAGTAGCTAACAACTGGAATTGATAGGTGACAGTTGAAACATCTAAGTAAGTAACAAAATTACAAATGTCAGATTTTAATACCATTGAGAACGTAGAGCATTGTGAGACAGCAGACTTAGTTTTCGACCTGCTGTTATGGTTGCCGTAGCGTAATTCCCCGTTAGACTACTGTACAAAATTGTAGAACCCACAGGATGCGTTTTGCTGAGACAAATCAATCATTAAGCAAAACAAATGACCGTCTTGGAGTCATTCTGCTTGAGAAATGTTGGTGTTATTTTATGAGAACTGTTCCTATTCATGTAGAGAGAGCTTCATGAATAGAGAGGTTTGAGAGATCGGACTGGTTCCCGTATTACTGGAGTAGTCGGGGCCCACCACGACTTGATTGATAGGATGTTTGAAGAAATTGGAACCCGTTTTAAAAACAAATTTAAACCTTTAATGTAACGATGATTACATATGCTGGATATTGACCTGTAAGGTCTATTTGGCACGATGATGTTGCGAAATCGAAATATCGATCGCTACCTCTCCTGTGATCAATCTGCCGTCTTTGTTCTCACTTAGATCCTGCCCCAGTCAACCATAAAAGCCAGTTAAATGATCTCGAGGAGGCCAGTTCACTTCTCTTGTTTAACAGAGTAAAACTGCTCTATATGTGTTATCGAATAATCGTGATCAGATCAACATAGTCTCTGTTAGTGGACCGGCGTCTTACTACTGGTCGGTACTGCCTACTAGTCGTTACATTTCAGCTGACCAAAATATACTGATTAGAATAGGTAAACCATCCGCGTCAGACTGGTTCAAAGGATGTGTTGTCGTTGGTCTCAGGTGTTTTAATGCTGTCCGCCACACTGCTTGTTTTCTCACAGACGAATTGTAAACCAATGATATCCGGTTTTTGACAACGTCTCAAGCACCGTCCTAGAAATGTTGGCGACCAAGTTCATTTATGAATGTACTAAAATTTGATTTCTTTAATCACATCACTCTGCAGAGCTCACAATTACTTCTGGTAGTTCCTTGTGAAAATTGGCAGTGTTTTGTTTAACTTTCCAACTGGAACGCGTGTGTTGCCACGACGCCACCAGCTCCCGTCCATGGCACTCCGATTAACTGAGTTAAATTTGCTCAAATGTTGTCTTCAATGACAGGCAGCAGTGTTCGACAGCCTCAAATTGAGGTGACGTACATGTCCCTTCAACTCCGGTCTAATCCCCCTCATCAAGCCAGGTCTTCTCCGCAGGATAAGTGCATGTCCAGAGTGAGCCGCCTCGCTTTTGATGTTTTTCACATAAGGCTGCCAATTACTTGTGAGTAATGTGCAGAAAACTCGAATCTGGTGAGTCCCGAGAGCAAGGTTGACCTGTTGACCTAAGGTTTTCACTGTAAGATGGAGTCCGAAAGACTGTCGGCCAAGCGTACATTCCAGTTCCCAATGAGAATACGGCCATCGGCAGAGTTCATATATTTTCTGGGGAATGAATAAACTAAATCACCATCCAGTGCCACGTTGATTAAATGGGCTATTGTCCATTAGTGCACCAACCTAACTTTGAGAATAAGATTTTGCGTTAGAATCCTCATTAAAACCCATGCAAACCGACAGTCGGACTCAAGCTTCCAATTTCGTTCACCTTAAGCTGATGCGAAACTTTTTCCCCTTTTAGGAAGGGCCAAAGATGAACAAGGTTCGGTAAAACAATTGACTACGAAAACAGTTTGTTTACTACGGGCTGTTGCAGAGAAGGTGGATGAGGAAACCCAGAACCTTATATGGACCGGAAACTGCTTTGACACTAGCTGTATTTCCGAAGTCTCTCAGCAAGCTAACTACGTGTACGATGTCCGAAAGAGCCGTCGCTGACTGCTGTTCATCAGCGTCTTTGACCTTAAACTTCACTGAATGATTTTCGCGAGTCTCATTAGCAGCCGTAGAGACTATACACCCCTTATTTGTCATATTTATAAAGCTGCATAGGTCAAAAGACAGGGCAGTTTTGTAAAATAATAGCACAAAACGTGAATTGACTTGGCTGAGTATCTGGACAACAAAAAGACCGTGGTCATTACCATTTTAGTCTTCTTAAATTAATATGCCGGATTTGTATACCCCAAAACTTGTTAACACTGGAAGAAGCAGCCACGCGATCTTCATTCATCTTAAACCACTTGTCACGTGAGTTTCTAATCCATTAGAAGAATCGAACTGAGAGTACGAAATGAATTTTTGATACACTTCGCGACCAGGTAGCCCAGTCGAAGATCATGTGACGGGATATTAGGGTTGCAAAGTGTACAGAATAAAGACAAATCTTGGGAACCATTTTGTACTTAACCCGTCCAATTTGAACGACACTGGGAATTTGTTGTAAATCCACTCCGTACCCAAAGCATCGAGGACTCACGCGCATATGCTCAATTGCTTGATTTTGTTTAAGTTGTCGTTAACAACCCCGTTGATCGTATCGTGGTCCGGACAATGTAGATCGTTGATATTTGAATGGAATTTCCTTCGAACGTTCACTCCTCAAGTTTGAAATCTATTTCACTAACAATCTGTGGATTTACAATTGTAATACTACAGAATATTGCTACAATTGTTCTTTTGGATTTTGAATTGTTTAGATACGCTTTACCTCACGAACTATTAGAACGAAATGCATCAAACTTTACACTGAAATTCAAGCGATCTCATTTTATGCTATAGTTGATTTTCCAAGCTGTGCCTGGATCGTTTCCAGTTCTCGGACCAATTTCAAATGAAACTCATCTGAACGGATTTTCGACAACATTCCTTTTGTTTGACTGCACCAGCTAGATTATGTGGATAGCGTAACAAAATTGTCTGTTATCTTGGGTCGCGTTGGCCGGCGGTGGCCGGGAGGACAAGGTCGCGGCGTTCGGACTTGAAGGTCGCGGGTTCGGATTCTCCCACCGTCGGCCAACTTTCCCACTTGGCAGCCCTCTGCTGGCCGAAACCCCCTTCATGAAAATTGATGTACATTGTTGTTTCATTAATAAAGGAAGTAAAAGATAAAAAAATTCTATCCCTGTAAACCTATTGGTTTACTCGTGGCCAACGCATGGCCTAATTCTGTTAGATCACCGTAGTGGCGGAAAAATCAATTGTCTGGAGCCGGACTAATTTTCAGTGGGAGCGTAACCACTGCCTACCGAACATAAAGAAAGAATGAGATGATACCAAAGCTTGATCAATCAATAAATAAAAAGAATTAGAATTTAGTTGGCCCGATCACGAATCACTTCTCGGGAGACTTGATTATAATAGTCGTCTGAAGAATGGTTCACACTACTGTAGCCTGAGACCGTCCGGCCTGATAATAAAAGTCGAATTGGTTCAAGATGACATGAAGCCTTAGTCGATTAGATCAACAATCGTTTGCAAATTTGCATCGGATTTCGAGTCAGGTGAATTACTATTACCGAGACTGTCTGATCAATTGATATCAAACGTGTAAGATTCTTCTTTGCTTGGAGAAACATTTATTCCCTGACTGTTTATGTGATAATTTTGTTTGAATGAAACTAATCTTCTTTACTTTCAATTTCTTTATGGGGGTATCACTGATGTTAATTTCTTATTCGCGATGCTTGTGAGAATACGGGTCAAGGATTAGTGGTGATTCACACTCATCATGATGACTTACTGATTTTATTTTGATTTTTGACTATAATGACAAATAAAAACAAACTGAAAACCAACAATTCTGTCCCATAAACACTAGGACACACGCACAAGCACAGACACACAGACACACACATGCACTCATGCACACACAGAGAGAGACTAACACGCGTGTGGACTTACAAGTGTGATAAATGTGGCCAACTCAGGCGGAAAAGCTTCAAACCAGATGAGTCGACCTTACGTGTTAGATTTTAACAGTTAAGAAACCATAGGTATGCGTAAACATGCACACGTAAAAAATCTATACCTAAAATCGATCCGCATTGCCCAAGGTACTGTAATCATGTGATCAATAATTTTTCTTTTGACCCATTTTTTTTTGTTTCCTGCACACAATTTCTCGCATTCTGCGTCAAATTGTACTACCCTTTCTTGCTCTCTCATATTGTGGTAGTATAAAATATTCTAGTACGGACCAGTTACTATTCAAGTCCAGTTTTCATCGTGTTCATTAAAAATTTACAATCCGAATTGGTCAAAGTGACAAGATCAGCCCCGGGGACAAAAATCCTATTGGATAATGACACTCAACAGTGCTCAAACTAGAGAAGAAGTGACACGAAAACTGTTACAATTTCTGATTCCAATCGTTGCTTTCGGATTGTTAGTAAGTCACACATACGATAGCTAATTACAAGCTGAATACCAGCATGCACACATTAGTTTTTTTATTACATAGCAAAAAATGGATTATTTTTGCTTTTAACGATTTTTTACGCACTAGGATCATTTAATACGAGAAGTACTAACGTGGTAGCACTAATTACCTACTGGAAATCGATCATTATGAATTTTCGTCCATTCTACACTAGGCAATAACTGAAATTCGGTCGATATGAGTAGTTGACAGCTGAGCATGCAGTCTCCGGTTTGTCTGTATGATTGTCACTAGTTTTGTTTAGAAAAAAATCAATACACCTTTCTTTGAAACTTGCAGTTTCTCGTTTTGAAGAATAATAGTTAACAGTCATGTGATGATCATCTTTAATGACTATTGATTTCTTTATAGAGGATCTGAGTTCTGTTAGAAATTTCTGTAGCAGGATATATGGGTTTTGTTCACCAAAATAGTTCCTAATGACTTTTATGCGACTAATTTGAAGAAAGCGAAATTTCTGAATGAACACTGTCGTGTCCCTTGGGAAAAATTCTATCTTTTCATTCTTTATCGTTTACCGAACTCATGTGCACGGCTTCAAGATGCCGAAATGTGTGTGACCCGGAGGCATATCTGTTTGAACGGTTGAGGCCAAGGTGGTAAACACGATTGGGAATATCAAAAAACGCGTGTAGTTCAACTTTTTCGGGACAGTTCAGAAATGCCCGGGTACGTACGGAGTCCAGTCAAAATCCGGGACGAATCTCTAGCAAAACGCAACGCAAGTCTTGGAAACAAAAAGGAGAAAATTTAAAAGACCTTGCTCTGACTCTGTTCGTGTGAACAAATGGACCGAGGTAGAATGTTCAAAAAAGTGTTCCGTTTCAAATCACAGTGGGCGAGGCATGGTTTAAAAAACGCGGAATCCAGAATCACGTTAGTGTGATGAAACAAATCAAACAGTGAACGGCTCTGATAAAGAAGATCAGACAGTCAGAACCCTGTTGTGAACGCAAACACGAATAGGGGAATAGAAATTGATAAAAAATGAGAATGGTAGATGGATCTTCATATACGCAATTCCAAAGGACGCGGAAACCTCACACTTCATCTAGACAACATTTGGCACATATAAGCAGATGCCTCTGACTGAACGTGTCGGACTAATGTACTGCAACTAACTGATCCAACAGCTTTGAGGGAGATCGGTTCAGCCTAGTCGACATGGTGTTCCGGCATACTCCGGTGAATCGCACACAACGGGCCACGAATTCTCCCGGGAAAATTCTGCTGTTTTGTGTACATCATGTGTATATCACGTGTTTGCAAATGAGCTGGAAGTGCACGGTTGGACAAAAAGACCAGCTGAGTTGTCTTGAGCATGGGCAAACAATAGCGAAGATATTACTGAATTCCCTTTTCTCATAATTTTGTGTGGTTATCGACAACACCCGAAATCCTACGGTAGAACGGGAGTGATGTACGGATGTAGCGAAGAGTAAATCGATCGGTCGTTTGAACAGTCAGCCGAATGACTGTTTGTAATCGACAACTGACCAATTTGATCTAAGTTGAATGTCAAACGGGGCCTGTAAAACCATGCTTTTCATTTGCACATTAGACAATAACAATGCATCCGTAGAATTCTGATTGGTCAACTTGGCATTTGGCTGATTAAAAATTTGTTTTTCTTTTATATTCATACGACAAACGTAGATTTTGTCAGCTACCTAATTCAGTATGTCTTTGAAAAGCATCGAGTTATCCGGTCTTCTCGAACAAAGTTTGACTGGTCATGGACAAAGAAAACTGGAAATAAAATGCGCGGGCAATTGGGATCTGATTTGAAATAAGTGTCACGAATGATTTAATACATAATATCGTTACACTGATACGGTTAATACTAACAATTTTAAGCTAACGAGTACATTAAAGTTGTCGTGTTTGGTAGACTGAACAAAACATCTCATCCTGATCAGGGAATGCTGGTTGATTCTTTGCAATCCAATTGTTCATTCATAATCGGCAGTTTGCTTTCGTTTGTCTGCATACAAAGTTTACGTTTCATTTTTAATGTAACACTCGCCGAGGTTTCGTCGTAACGCAGGTCAAAACAGACGATCGGCAGTGATACCGTTTATTTTCATTAAAAAGTAATCGACATGACCGGTCAATCATTGCACGAGATCAGTCGGTTGTCAAATATACAATTCCATTCTTTGGCACATGCAGGAAAGATTGAAGACCGACAAACATTCATTGTCTGTTGACTCATATCACGTGACAATTGGAAAGATACGGATACGCGCGCAATGGACTGGAATGCGTAATGCATTCCGATGGTCTCAAGATAACTTCGATAGGACTTTTACGCAAGTTCACACAAAATTACAAGAGAGAGGGAGAACGGCCAATGTGAAAAGCATACACGATTAAAAATCACTCAGTTTTGAGGATACGAACTCTTTTCTCGTGTACAACTCGTGACAGTAAAATCTGCCGAAACTTGCTACAGATTATCTGCTTAGATAATGCAGGTAGAAACCTGCGACAAGAATGTGACAACGAAAGGCAACGGAATTTGCTAACTTTCTCAGATTGAATACTATGGCAAATGAACAATGTATGCGCTAATGTGAACATTTGATGAAGTATTTAATATCTCCTGGACTAATTCAAGGAAGTAAGATCACGCAGATACCTAGATGAGCATGCCGATCAGTCGGTATTTACTACTACATAGAACCAGACAGTTCGCATGCGATCTAGCTGGTATGAAATCATATATCCAAGCATTTCAGACCCCGAGACGCTCCGTTATAACCGAGCGGGTAAAGTCGTGACCTTTGGACGCGAAGGTCGCGGGTTCGAATCCTCTCGCCGCCGGACAACTTACCCACTTGGCAGCCCTTTGTATGGTGCGGCCTACTTCCTGAGAAATGATGTACGTCTTTATTTGTACATATCAGGACCGATTGATGTAAGGAGTGTGTTGGTTTCAGTTGTGAGTGATATAGTGCTAATAACACAGCGTTGTTTATAGGTGTAATGCGCCGAAGCTTCGACTATTTTGATTGTAAAACTTGCCTTGAGTAAGACTACCCACGGTAGCCGAAGCGTTGGCGCATTACACCTACCAACAACGCTGTGGTAATAACATTATATCATTCACAATTACATTGTTATTTCATCAATAAAGGAAGTTAAAATAAAAAATAAAAATGAAAAACTCTTGGTCACGCGGAAGTCACGCAGTTCAGCGTTCAGCATTGTGATAATGAGAACGAAAGAGTGTGATATCTTTGTCTGTACACAAGATCAATCTGAGGGTCCGTGCTATTTCACGCTGCTGGCAATTCGAGCTAATCAGCCAGACACTCCTAACGCGATGAGGTTTTCTTAGTCAGTTTCACAGAGCACATCTTAACTGATGGTAAAAGACGAATAAAATGTGTAGAGGACGAAAGAGATCAACACGGTGAACCGAAAAATCTTCACATTTGACCCAAAATGGATTCTATCTTATGATGTTGCATACGATACAAAGCCAAGGAACGTGGACTAGTTCAAATCTCGAATCGAATTTTGGTTCGATGCGATCATCCCCGTAGGATAGGTTTTCAAAAACGGATACATTCCCTATTCCAACGGTACACACGGCACACTATCTGAGCTATCATTTTATCTTCGTCAATTCGTTTGTTGACAATTGGAGAAAATACTTGGTTTTTGGGAAGACGATCGGAGCTAGTTAATTGGTGTCACGTGCAAACTTTTGTTTCGATGTGGGCGAATTCGAATCGATGATGTTTCACGCGAAACGACGCAACGTCGATCTCTGAACCAAAAATGACGTGGGTAGCAGAACCGGATTTTAGTTCGATTTTGAGTCAAAGATCAAAAAGTTTGTAGTATTCGAAAATTAACACAAAACAAAGTAGCTTTCAAACCGTTGTTTGTTTTTCATTGTTAACCAAGTTGATCGTTTTGGGGAAGATGACAGAGGGACCCCAAGCGGTGCGCAGTTTAAGTCTAGGCGTTACGAAAAATCCAAATGAGCTAACTCAAATGATGACGGATAGACGGATATAAGTCGAATATGTACAATGAATAGTTAATTGTAAAAAATCTAAAATAGTCTGTGTGTAAAAAAATACTACTGATGGGAGCAGAATATACCCAGCTTGCACCAACATTAATTTGTACTAGGGTGATCTGATTCCGGTCTCTACCCCGTAGCACTGATTATCGGTAGATAGAAATTCTAGGTTCTTAGATCCCAAGAACTCTGAAGAAGCTAGAACATTTCCAAGGCAAGAGAGTCTCGGACTGCGGCATTTAGCTACATCTTACGAGATTTCCAGCCATTTGTTTGGGAGAGAGGATCTTGTGATCCCAAATTCGGTGATCTAAAAAGCAAAACTAGGAGAAAACCATTAATTTGAGTTTGCAGACGTTAATTCTAGGTCATGGACTGACCGTCTTGACTCGTTTTCCAACCATTACCTGCCTCGAAGAAGAGCGTAAATCTTAAGGAATCAATCTAACGGCATACGTAACAAATGCGACAGCCGTTACAATTTTGTATCAACCCTGTCGTTATGCCCAGCGATTTCAAAAACGTTGTTTCAGTCCTCGTTCAGTTCCATCTTACTTAATCCAAACAAGAAAAATCGATTGATTTTTGGTCGGCCAACTTGACTGCCGTTTATTTGCCATTGACCAATTACTGTCATCCTCCCAGGCTTGTTGGCTCTCGTTTGGTCTTTAGTGCGAGGAGCTGTCCTGCTCGTCTTTGAACGTGTCACAAATATCATGCCCCTTTCACTATGTCTCCAAAATAAGGCAAATGGCGAATTACTAGCTTTCTCGTCAGCTTTGAGAGTGTTTTATTTTTACCATTTGCTTCAGCTATCCGATGCCCAATTCATTCCCGTTTTCTGCATCACGGTCACCTGACTAGTCGTACGGAAGCAAAGAGTTTCTGAAGTCTTGGGTTCTGCATCTAATCTCTCCTAAAACCAAACACATTGTCCTTACCTTCTGTTGACTGAACTTTGAGATCGTGTATCCCATGCCCAACCGTGAAGTTCCTAGTGGAATTCCAACACTGTATTCGATCTACCCCAGGACGGTACTGATATTCAAGCAGCGACAATTTTCGTATATCTTTCATCATCAAAAATCCTGATTCTGAACGATAGAGTGGAATTGATCTCACTGTGTCTTGGCATGATCGGTCGATGTTGCACTAATATCATAGTTTTGGTGAAACCTCAAAAGATAACGGAATCCGTGGTGTCTGCATACGGAAGCTTCATCCGAAATATGACAATTTTGTGGGAAGCAACTGTTCAAGGTCATGTCAAATTGGTTGTTTGTGTTAGGGATCCATTGGTCACAACATTTGGAAATCAGATAAAGCGTGGTCGTTGGAACATGCAAATCACTTGATGAATACAGATTCAAAGTGATGAACACGTGGGAACGAGAGTGAGACTGGGTGAAAGATCGAACAGTTTTGAATTTATTGCTTGCGAAAGCAACACTAGACGGATTTGACCGCAGCATACTGCAACCAATGGACACTTTACAAGTCACTTAGATATCTCGTCAGCACCGATAAGTGATCAGTGCTTGAGATCGGAAAGTATGTGATGCTTATGGATGAATCTATAACAGAGACTATTAGGATGCGGGAATCGAGCAAAACATCGTAACAGACGGGTGTTCAAGCTGCGGTGGCAATTGAGATCGAGGGAGTTTTTGCATGGTTTCAAAATAGACTGGATTCGGAATAGATCGAATCAATCGGACCATCACCAATGGAGTTTGTTAGTAGCATCGGAACATCTGTTTTCATGGAATTATTCACTGTGATACCAAAGTTGAATAGGCCATTAGGAAACCCTGAATGCTATTTCATTCTTGTCAGGAAACATCACCAGTACATGTCGGCCGCGCCCAAAATGAGACGCAAACTCGGGATGAACGAGTGTGAATAGAACGCCTTAGGTATTGTATTACTGCATAGGATCTCAACAATTGGTTGAACATCACCACATCATGTTACTCCTATCCGTCACTGATTTGCACGGCCACAGGCCGCTGACTTTCGACTCACAATCGTTCGCACCTGGTTTGCGTCCCGTTTCCGACACAGTCTACGTGCATCGTGGATGATTCCTAACAGGGCTGAAATCCTGCTACTAATACGCACGAATCCCTAATGGAAGAACACATTCGCGTGAGTGACAGACACCGAATTTTGTCCCAGTTCCCTTCCAGGTCGTCGCAATTCTAATTGACCTACTCGTGACTGTGAGCGGCTGAAAAGCTGAACCGTATCGTGTCAGTTGGGTTTAATTTGGGTAAATCTCATGTTGATCAGTACGAAGAAAAGTGATTATGCAAGTCACTCCATGATAATTTATGTAAGATCACGTATTATTGCGCGGTCGAATACCATATTAAGGGTTTTAGTCTCTTGGTTCAAAATTCATCCACCAAGACCCATAGAGTTTGTTCTGATAGAATGACCAATACGGATGCTGCTGTTGGATTTTGGATAAAGTGCCGAAAATGGGTCAACCTCAGAGTCTCAAGTATTACGCTCTTTTAATTAGTCATTTTTCGGACATTCGAACCACGTGTGCATTGTAAAATCAAGTGACGTCTAACATCATACAAAC
>LUCM01001234.1:21707-31839 GCA_008360955.1 Fasciolopsis buskii
CGTGACACCGAACACGCTCAGATTTAGAGAGAGTCTAATCGCCATGACAAGAGTTGGCCAATCGTAGCGGAAAACGAACGGCACATTCTGCCGACCGGGACGATGAGTGTCGCACGATTAGTTGGGAGATTAACGAAGCTGAACACGTGACTTTTGTTTGTAACTGGTGGTTACAATGGGTATCTTTCCTGTTGACGTAGAACGCAATTGGTGAGGACGGCCACACAAGGTTGGATCTTGCTTCTTCTCGGGCATAATGAAATGGATATGTCCAACTCTGATGATTCCACCATTGAAATTCGGAGTACTTTTCCGTTTCGTTCCACTTAAATTGGCGATGGCTCCATTGGATTCAATCACATTTTTTGTCACTCAGTTCCGCTCCCAGGTACTTCGATTGTCTACGGTGAAAATGATTCATCGTGTCTTTTTTTCTAGTTAACTCTCCACTTTAACGGAACTCGCTGTTCGGGCCACCCACAAAATCAGAAGTCATAGTTTCTCGTTCTCCCCAACCTCTTCTCATTGTGGTTGGATTCCCGTGTGACTGTGTCACCGCATGCCATTTAGGCATCACCAAAATTTTCTACCACTGAACAGGATAATTAAACTCCATATTTTTCTTGCGCTATTAATTCTTCCTTCAAATCGTGTGAATTTGTATTCAGGTTTATCTGGATGATGGTACATGAGACATCAGTAATAATTTGTCACAGGACTAGAGAAAAGAACCTCTGTTATGAAATTTAACACGGGCATAAGTTATTTTTGTGATCGTTTTCGGATATGGTTGATTTCCCCCGTGTAAACACTCTGGGGGCATAACTTATTCGGTTGATTTGTTTCCAGTTGTGGCCTTGTTTAGCTAAAAATGCTGAAAAATTTTTGAACTGAAATTTTTAAATCGATCGATATTTTGAAACAAATCCCCTATCCCTTACCTCACGGGGATCAAAGCTTTTGTTGTTTCTCACTCATGGCTTTACATTGCCGCGATAACAGTGCAAACGATTAATGCAGCATGCTTGAATGACCTTGACACAAGGTCAGTTTTGATGTAAATCAAGGTCCTGCCTAAACGAAAATTTTTCTACTCGTGATCGATCATGAATATTAGATCTCTGTTCACACAAAATGCTCCAATTAACATTTGCTTATCTTCATCTTTTAAATACATAAGTGATCATGCTTAGAATGTTCGACAAAATAAATACTTCCGTTGGACAAACAAGCCTGTCACTATATATGTATGCAAACTAGGAGAAATCTAAAGCCCTTCCAAAACGTTTATGAAATTTTCTTGCTCCAATAGGATCTTATTTTTTCACTTTCACTTAAGTGTACCTAGGCAACCAAGGTCACTCGATTCTAACTGGCTGGCTCTCTTGCACTCTACAAACAGGTATAATGAAGGGGATTTGTAAATTAAATTCATGATATCTGTTGATGTATCTTTTATTTTCTAGTAACTACTCCCGCCTTGGGGATGTGAATCGTTGAAACTTTTGGATGTATCTTAGAGTATATGTGAAACTAGCACTTACTTGAGACGGACCAACGAGAGGTGTATGATGCTAGAAAGTTGAAATCCGGTTAGTCAGATCAACCCAAAGGAGTTCATGTATGATCGCATACATGCTCGCTTCCTTGCATGTTACGAGTACAGTTGTCGCTTGTGCAGACCTGTCTGTACAAATCTGCTCAGAAACGATCACAGCAATTTCCAGGTTCTTTTTTAAGTGGGTCATCATCAACCCCATCCAGAATTTTTTCCAATGCAAAAGCATCCATCGCTTCTTGGTTATCGCAATGACTGTCCACCACGTATTGTTCATGTCCAAAACAAAAAAAAAACGTCCTGATTGAAAACGAGATCTGAGAGATCTGTTGCTCACTACAAATTTGTACTAACTAGACGAGTTGTCGTCGTAAGCTTAGTCAGTGCTCGGGGCGAAAGATGTAAAATTTCCATGTTATCGTTTAATAAACTTGTCTACTAGCTATATCATCCTGTCTTTCTTTCCCCTCATACATGTGTCCATTTCAAATTGTAGCTCACAGCCGCGGGAAACTCAGTGGCTGCAGGCGTACTACTGTTTTCCGATTTGGAAAGTGTGCTTGGTCAAGTGTCCAACGATGTTGCAGCTCAGTACAAGAAACCTACGGTTGATTTCAATTCTAAGGAGACAAAAGACACGTATTATCAACTCCTAAGTGAGTATCTTAGTGACATTGTACAGAAGCGAAGGTGACCGAAAGAGAGTTTGTAATTAAGTGGCATTCTAGAAAGTTCCATGGAAAAATAAAAACAAAGATTGCAAATAACAAATAAGTAAGGTTTTCAGTCAACCAGTCAGCCATTCAGTCAGTCAGTCAACGAGTCAGTCAGTCAGTCAGCCAGTCAGTCAGTCAGTCAGTCAGTCAGTCAGCGAGGCAGTAAGCCGGCCAGTTAGTCAATAACTAAAGCGCGTTTAGTGACAGGGTTGCACCTAAGACGATCGGGCAATTTTTGTCGTGTTCACTCGTACGGAAGTGCGGAGTAAGATATATGAACTTTCAATGTTAGAAAACTTGGTTGCATTGCATGTCCGTAAAGACGGGGGCCCCTAAATCCCAAATGAATACAGGACTAGTCACTTTGGACTGGAAGTGAGCTGTGATGAGTAGAAAACAAGTTTGGATAACATGAAACAAGTGTATACGGAAGTTCGAATACCGTTTCTAAGGTGATTTGGCCTCAAGTGATATCTTATCCATTGTGAACAAATTTTGGTTGAAATTGGTCTGTTTTCTATTTAAACAAACGAGATATATCGTGTTAGTAGTGCCCGAAACGCCGAAAACATATTCACTTCTCGAGTCTGTAATCGCATGTCGAATGTGTTGTTTAAATGTAGTCAACGGTCCGCGCTAATTCGAGAAATGGTATCGGATTGGATTCAATCAAAAAAGTCACTCTATCCTGCACATTAGACAGGTCTTGGTGGAGTTTGTGCTACGAAGATGACATGAATACCTTCCGCACCAACATGCAACAATATGAAAAAATAAAAAATATTGGGGATTTGTATTTTTTATTCACTGGGCAGTCACAAAGCATTTCGACAATAAGCCGTCAGTTTTGGTATTGTTTATCTAGGAGACATGACAGAAATTCACTAATTACAAGCCAACTAGGGCAAAGAAAGTAAAATGTCTTTTTTTCTTGGCAGCAATTAGACCGACTTCTTGCTAGAATTAGTCCACCCGTTGACATTGGGAATCGATCGATTGACCAGTGGTCTTCATTATCCTTTTCTAAACTTTCTGGTATGCAGTCTAGCATATATGCCAGGGAATTATTTTTATGTCATATACCAAAGCGTCTGTCACTGTCCGACGGTGCTATCCATGTGATAGTAAGCTCATCAAATATTCATGTCAAAGCATCAAAATCAGTGTGGATGATATCAACATTCACGTTTTGTTAGGGTCAGCGATAACCAAGCGGACAAGGTCGCGGGATTCGGACGCGAAGGTCGTAGGTTCGAATCCTCCCAGCGCCGGTCAACTTCCCCATCACTTGACAGTCCTCTGTTGGCTGCGGTCTCCTTCCTGAAAAATGAAGTACATTGTTATTTCATTAACAAAAAAAGAAGTAAATGATAAAAGATGGTTTCACAGTAGATAAATTGTGAACCCACGGATGATTTCAAATGACTCACATCACGTTAGACGACAGCTACTCGACTCAAATTATGTTTGCCAAATACTGGTAAAGTGCTTTAAAAATCTACTTTCGGAAGAAGCATCACCTTTCTACGTTGTCTGCTTTTTTCGAAATTTTATCCGCATCAATAAAGCCCCGTATTTTTATCGTCCAGAAATGTTCATCTTATTGTGTTCATGGAAACGTAAACAATCGACATGGAGATAATAAAATGAGACAATTTCTTGTAAGCTTGCCGCCAGAAATGCCTATGTTATTGGCTTTTTGCGGAATTTTACTTCTAATGTCCGCGCTAAGAAAATTTGCCGGTCACCTAACTAAAAGTGCTCAAAAATTTCCAATACTGCGTGATTGACTTACATTCCAATCGTCATCGCTCTATTAGTCCGTATGCAGCATCTTTTCAGAATATGCCAGACGAATTGGTAATCGCAAGATTAGAGAAATCAATACTTGCCGAGTGCAAATATTTCAATGCTCAATTTTGGCTATGTTTAGCTCCCTCCATGAAAGACATGCGACTGGCCAATTCTATTCGTTTAACATTGAATCAATCATGGTTTCGTTTGGTTTAATACACTGGTTATAATTTAACAGCAGAATAAGTTGAGTAAGGTTTTAATCCGTTCGTCAGGCTGTGCACGTGGTACCAAACGATTTCACTATTTCCAGTCCGTAATTTCCCTGTCACGATGAACGGGACGCGTTTGAGTGAATTTAACCCGAGGTAAACCTCCCCATAAATCATGAGAGCTCCGGAAGAAAAGTTCGTCATTTCATGAGCAATGGTAAATATCAAACCCTAGATAACATAACATATCCCAGTTATCGCATAATTCGCTTCGGCCAATGAGTAGTAGCGTGCTCATTGGTGGATATTTGTCAAAACAAGTGCTTCTCTAGAACAGATGAGCAAATTAGCCTTCAATAGCATAAACTAGAATGCATCCTTAGGCCGTTCCACTCAAACTTATGAAGTTTTCAAATCTTACTAAGATACCGTTTTATGTCCAGTCAAATTTATTGAGACAACCAAAGTCTGTCATGTTTAATTGGTCTCAAAGGAGTCTATAAACAGATATAATAGTGGGAACATCGTGGCTGAGGAATAGTCCTAGAGGAAATTTTAAAGTACGTCACAATCGATAATTCCGGTGTGCATCTACAAGACGTTCGGGATTCTCAGCCTCATCTCTTATCCTCCAATCCGAATCGTTTGATCTTTCTGGCAGATCATCGACGGTGATTGACTGACGATTAGCATCACATGTTTAGTTTGTCGTTTGATTCTTCATTGACTTGCATTTTACTATCTGGAATCCTGCCAGTGTGATGTAACTGATATCTAGAACGACATTCACCCTGATTCCAATTCTTACTAGGCAAAATATGCTGATTGCAAGAGTCAAGGTCATACGACCGACTGGTCAGCCATAGAAATATTTTGACAACGGATCAACAGTTAGCCTTCTATCTTAATCGGAAACAGAGTTTGATCATTCGAACCACGGTTTTCAACGAGATTTTTTAAGTTTTCGTGGTCAGGAAAATGTTTTCTTGTAAATATTGATCAAAATTCACGAATTCCGTCAACATTTGTTGAATAGCTGTCGGTAAAAGCACGATGGCAAAGCTTTTTCCTTTGGAATGTCGAGGACAATGAGCAGCATTGTGGGAACGTTCAAAGGCATCAGATACGGCGTACAAGATCGGAAACCTATTATGTTAAACCACTGGGTCATTTTAAGTGCTTTTATCCAGCGTTTTTTGAATTCCACAAGTCAATCGTGTATTTTACCAAGTCACTAAACGATTTATCCATCAAGTTATGTGATCACCATTTGTCTGCATGTGAAAAGTGTACAGACCCCGCCAATCCCCATCAAAGTGTCACTGTCAAGTTTGCGCAAGTCATTCTTCTTCGTCCGCTACCAATTCAGTTCAGTACTTACAAGTAGTTAATATTTATTGTAAAAACCAAGAACTGATATCAGGAAACTTTCTCATGACTAGTCAAATTTGTCATTTAACGTGTTTCGTTTCTCGTTTTCGACTAACTGATGAGCGCAAACCGACTTCTTTTGGCTAAATTATGCACATCTCCACGCGTAATACAATAACTGGACTAAATTATTCTATCGTTGGACCATATCACTTATATAAACGAAATTCATTCAGTCGCCTTTACTTCCCCTGGTCACGTGTGGATGTACTATTTGATTGTGAGCATTTGACGGAGTTTGACCATGCCCAATTAGAATGACTTCACAGATCGCTTTCGGGATCAAGCGGGATTGTGAACCCCGTTTGCGACCGATTAAGATGTTGCTAACTCTTTTTGTCTGACTGACTTCGTCCAGTTTGTTAGATCCACGTCAAATCAGAACAAACGCAACTTCCTGTGCGGTGTCTTTTAACCAAGGTCTTCTTGTTTGCAACCGCTCACCGGAATCAGTTTGGTTTCCTCGTACTCTTCGCGACAATTGCTTTGTTGGTCGACTTATGAAGTTTAGAGAAAGCGACAAAATTAATGAATATTCGATCACAGGTGTGATCAGGATTGATGGCATACTTTCGGAACTTAATTAGGTTGTTCGTCAATGGGTGACGTTTTTACCAAGCGAAGTCTAAGTTAACATGCGGGCAATAGCTATTTCCAGGAGTCTGGTCGTTTGGCCGGCTTTGGCCAATCGGATAAGGTCCTGGCGTTTAGAAGTGAAGGTCGAGGGTTCGAATCCTCCCACTGCCGGCCAGCTTCCCCACGTGGCAGCCCCCTGTTGGCCGCACCTCCCTTCCTGTGAAATGATGTACGTTGTTATTTCATTAATAAAGGAAGTAAAAGATATAAAGAGAAGACCTAGGTTGTTCATCGGCTGACGAAGATTTACAAAGCGAAGGGGCAGTAAGTTGGTGGGCAATGGCTATTTCCAAAGGGTTTGATTGAGAGCTCACTGGAAGACAATAATTGTACGTGAATTTCATTTCACCTGACCATTATTACTGGAGATTGTGTTGGTTTCCGTAACTGACTTTTCTGAATAGACCGTGTGTAATCATTGTTTATTAGAATCCCTTTGTCAATCTCTAGTGCTCAGATTAACCTGTAAGGTAAAAATATTTTCCCGATATGTGAGACAACAAATCTAGAAAAAAACAATTTTCCTACTTTCCAATGGGTCAAGACGAATAAAATAGGTTTGCTGTTCCCAATCGGTAGATTTCAACAGTGGGGTCCCGTTAACGCATTTTTTAAGCGCATGTCTAGAAAATTCAAACTAGTTCATACAATACAAAGTGCTTAGTTGTGCTTCGTTGTAATATTTGGACTTGCAATTGGTATACTTAATTCGGACAGTCACGTTAAAGAGTGGACTCGAGTTACCAGTAATTAGTGAATTGGCTTCGACCCAAGCTAGGCGAATGAATGCATTAAGAAGATCCGAGTAGAATGGAAACAAGTTCGAGGTGCATTTACAACTCATAGGTTTACATACACGATTAGAAATATTCCGATTGAAGGGAACACGTTCCGTCCAATCGCCTTCGCGGAATGTTTGGATTTCACGTCCATTCGTGGTCACGGTTCTCGTTGGTTGGTTGTCTACGCAGGCCACCAAGAAGTAGTATCGAAATGCATCAAGTGACTTGCACGTGAAGCCACCATATTAGAATATGGTTATTTGCAAACTTAGAAACGAACGTGTTTAGTGGTAAGCAGATCGCAGTAGCATCAATTGGTCGTTAGATATCCCATTAAGAGTGAAGCAGACATTGTATTGGATCTACAAGTCAGCTCGGATAAACGGGTTCTGGAGCCATCACAGTTGGCGTCAGTTTGGTTATACAATCACAAAAGAGTGACAGACCTTAACAAGCTGAATTTGTAAATTGTGAATTCAGACTGAAGAAAAGCTTAAATGATCTTGTGATATTTATTACTCACGCCAGGTTAATTAACCACAAATCAATCAGTCAGACCTCGGTGAGAGATGAGCTTAGGTGGTAATAAATGACTAGATTCCAGCAGAAATATCACGTGACAAATTCCCCTTTCCTAATCAAATCCTGCCAATAACGCTTCTGTTAGCAACAGGCTTATGAAATAGAATATTATTCATCATGCAATATCCAGGTCTACCTCACTATTAAGAAACCATGGGAGCACTGTAAAGTTATTTTATGCTTTTCGGAAAGTTTAATCCGGTAAAAATCGTAAATATTTCCCAACATGATAGCATTCACTTATTTTCAGTCTTTTAGTAGGACTTAGACATTTTACAAATTAACGAATCCCATGAACTTATTACACATTATAGGGATATTATGATGTCATTTTGTGGCCAGAAGTGTTGTAAGGATGTAAATTTGCTGAAATGACTAAATCTTATCTTTATATCAACTGATAAATAAGCCTGGCAATTTATCATCGCATTCTTGTTTCCCGGAGTTGGATTAACCTGATGGAACTAAATTCCTTTCACTTCTGATTCATGATAGACAATAATTTCCTTTTTATCTTTCCAGATCCGATGGTGCATGTTATATTCTGGCATCAAATAGCAATCTTAGCAAATCAACTGCTCGTGACAATCAGTTGGTCGAGTAATTCCAAATTCCTCATGCATTCGGTGAGTCCGTTCCTGTCCAATTCCCGAGTGTTTATTCATTTTGTAATTTGTAGACAATAAAATTTTGTTCCAGTTCATGCCCTTGACAAAAATCACGTAAAATCAGACTTTGGAATTAAAAGTTGGAAATTGAACGACAGATATTGTTAAACGTGATTATGTCTATTTTCGTGCAATTCGTACAAAAACGGCACCAGTTGGATATTACAAATCCAGGTACCGTGTTCACGTGATCGTGTCAGATCGGATGGATTTCTGATGTTTCGGAAATGATGATATTGTGCAGAACGAAAGAACGAGACGAACTAGTGCAATAAAGTGATTGTAAACAATCCGTTGAATCACATATTTGAGTATCTAACAACGAAATGTTCTTCTCCCTATCAAGGTACTGATCTGTTCTAGGGTATATCAGGACCAGAGAAGGACGAACGAAATTTCGGATCAGTTATACAACGCAGAACTTCGTATAGAAAAATACGGATATTTTTTTGTCAATCACTAGGACTGGGTCCTAGTGATTGAAAGTTCGAATGATCTAAAGTTTAACATTCTGTTATTCATTCAAAAATCCCGAATGATTTGAAACAGGACGGTAAAATTTGATGTCGTTTCTCGGCTGTTTAAGATATCGGTCGGTTAACGAAGACATGCCGAAGTGATATAGAATATTGCAATCGCTGTCTACAAAGCGAGTTAGCATTTATTCACAAAGACCTCTGTAGGTTTGGCGTACATAGAAATTGGTTAGAAGCACCATGCCTCCGTTTCCTTCCACTGGTCTCGGATACGTTCTTCGAGTTGAATATTTCTTCTCTCCGGGGTGGGTGGACATGGATCGTTCGAAAGGTAACAGTCAGTTCTCACTAATTCTTAATGAGATGTAATCACAGTTGTATTCCAGGCCACGAGTCATCAACTCACGGACATAAAACAAACAAGTGTGTACACTCCAAGTTAGAGCTCGATCCACGTGACAGACAACCGACCATGGTGAATCCACACGTACACGGACACGTGACTTTCTGGTTTCGTTCAGATTGAATACTCCAAAACTATTGAGGCACCAAGAGGTCGTTCCTCTGGGTAGATTGTCCCTATTAGAAGTTCCCGATTCCTTCTGACAAGATTCTCCATAAATTGGACGACGTGCTCAAAGTTTGTCGTTTCACCTGGTGCGTGAATAAACGGACTCATCTGGTACACTTGAACTCGTACATATTACGAACACATTCAATTCATAAGAAAACATTAATATTATAGCAGGACCTACCGACAGAAAAAAAGTTAAAAATAGCTATGCAAACCCATGAAAAGGAATGCGAGAAAAGCGAACAACTATCATTCACGGGGAGTAACAGAGAATTGAGAGACCGTTTGCTACATAGTTAGAAATCGGTGTTATTATTATGATATAATATGAATTGGCTTGAAACTAAACATGGTGTCTGCGTAAAAACATGTAAATGGAACTGCAAAAGGAGACGAGAAGAGAGAGAAAAAATTAATACCGACAAATCATAAAAAACAACTGTATTTTTGTCTTTTCACTGTAAACATTTTTTGATTTTTTCGCTGTTTTCGGATTATTTTTAAAGGGAATGATTTCAACAAATAGGCCACGCAGTACTCGTGCCACTGACTTCGATTCTGAGCCATATCTCTCAGCGTCTCCAACGGACAACTGTCCTCATCTCTTTGGTCCCAACCACGAAGGCGGAAAGCAGGAACCAAGGCCAATGCCGGAGCCAACTTCTTCACACCTCTAAGCCAAGTCATAGCCTGACCACCAGAT
>LUCM01001234.1:48990-62643 GCA_008360955.1 Fasciolopsis buskii
TTCACGTGACTTTTCTGTCCACGGACAACTGCACGGAGCCATCAACGCGAGGATTTGGGCAAACATCCAAGTATGCGACTCTGTCACATTCTTCCTTTTCCAGTGTGAATTGGACATTCCGGTGGAGTTTACCGAATGTGTGCATTATCTTTTATCTTTTTATCTTTTATCTTTCACTTCCTCTGTTACTGAAACAACAACATACTTCAATTTTCACGAAGGGGGTCGCGGCCAACAGAGGGCTGTCAAGTGGTGTGGAAGTTAACCGGCGTTGGGAGGATTCGGACTCGCGACCTTGAAGTCCAAATGCCACGACCTTGTCCGTTTGGACATTCTCGTGGGTTTACCGAATGCGTGCAGTAAGTATGTGATATGAACGAAATCGTCTGTCACACACGTACACAACATTCGTGGAGTGCACGACGTCCAGTCAAAGACATTAATGGGATATTTTCTCGAATTTTACTGTAAAGAGGTCGGCGAATAAGGGGTCCAAGAGGTGACTTTATTGCTATCCCATCTTCTTGAGGAGAAATCTCCCGGTAAATTTGAATTGTGCTGCCGTAGTGGATCCATCGGAATGCTTATGACGCTAAAGTTTTGAAGAATAGATTTACACAGCTACTCGATTCGTTTCGCACGCGCATACACAACACGCACACACACACACACATACGCATGCGCAACAGAGGACGTTTTCACTAACAGAATTCATACTTCCCTCTCCCTTAATGTGATGGTTTCGTATGACTGGTAACGGACTTTTTCATCCCACCGCTTTGTTTCACAACGTGTTCTGTAAATTTAGTCGGAAAACCCAGATATTCTACAGGACATGTTGGAAATCACCAAAAGCGAGCATTCACTACCGTTAAAATAGAACCAGTTCGGATGACTCGCCTGCGACGATATTCACTCTTCACCATATTCCATCTCCAGCTCAAACACAATGGACAGTCAGAGTGCTTCTATAGTAACCTGAATAGATGCATTGCGTGGTAGGATATGTTATAACCTAATCGAATCTCAATCTACGATGGACCACTTTAGATTTGTCACTAAGACATCAACATGCAACAGACAAATAGGAGATCAAAATCAGTGACACTGCAGCTCAGACGAAGACAGACGTTGATTCGTTTTTCCCCGATCATGCATATTGGACCGGGAAACCGAGAACATACGTATATCCAAATTGACAAATTCCGTGTGCTAATTATGACGCGTGAAGTACTGACCAAAGAGAAGAAAGTCGAAATAATCACTATCCGCGGCATTTCTAACAGCCCAGCACACAAACGCACACAAAGAAATGAAACCAGAACAGATCACCAAGGAACCATACGCCCAAGAGACAACCTAACATTAGAGCAAACGACCAATTGAATACTTTAATTAGTCCCTCGTTATCTTTTTATTTGACGTATTATTCGTAGGACAACATGCATTACATTCAGGATTAAAGGATGGGATCAGTTGGGGAATGCGATCGAGATCGGGGAGGATTTGCGCCCACGATCTGCAACGGTCGATGTATTTTGGTGTGACTTTCATTTCACTCATCCAATCGAGTATTGCCCTTTTATTTGATTAATCGGTTGCAAAATGAGACCTATCATGACAAGCGCAAATTAAACAGTACAGTTGAATTCCTTTCCTCATAACCGAAAAAGATTAGAAAACGATCGCCAGTAGACTATGATCGGATGAAAAATCGATAACGCGAAAAGACTGAAGTACGTAGCCAGCAAAATTTGAATGTGCATTTATCTAGCCGTGGACGATCGTAGTGGCCTGATTGGTACAAATGTACACTATCAGACTGGTCCTAGGTAAGAGCGAAAACCGATTATATCCACTTGGTTGAATCCAGTCCATGGTTGATGGAATGATAGCACGGGCACATTCGGGATTCCGCAGATTTCGCCATTTTGCAAATACCTAGATGACTAGGTTTTGCCTTATGTTGTATGTTGTATGGTTAGCGCATACATGTATTATATATATACGTATGCATATATGGTTTTCACCAGAAAGTAATCTGTAGCATCACCAATATGAGTGAAAGCCTTTCGTTGAAGAGTCCACAGAAGAACCGCAACTGTGATTTGTTGATAATTATTTGTCATTTAGGCTGCACCAATCTTAAGATGGAGGGCAGAATACCACGAGAATATCTATAAATTTTACATGTTCTCTGGTCAAGTGAATAATGTTCCTCCCGAAGCACAAGCCGAATTTCGAGATTGTTATATCTACACTGGTGGCATTCTGTCCTTGTTCCTAAGGTTGGCTCAGTCCAGCTGATAAAAAATTATCAACGAATCACAATTTTCGTTCTTCTGTGGACTGTTCGACGAAGAGCCTTCATTTACACTCCTGACGCTACAAATTCGGAGTGTACAAGTATAAAGATATTTAAGCAAGCAATAATTGAGTATGCACACCTGACGAGTCAATCAGATTTGTGGTTCTCTCACGGACTGTTCAAAGAGAAGTTTCTATTCTGGTCGCAAAATTTTCGTCACCAGCCGAGATGACATCATCGGTGAATAGGTAAAGTCGATGCACTCAGTACGGAAAAATCAAATTCAAAACTCCCAACTATTGCTTCCCTGACCATTTGAATCTATCCAATTTTTACTCAATAAAGTAATTTGAAATGCATTCGAACGATTTTGTATCATTTTTAGAAATGACGCGTTCGTCCTGTGTTAAATTTGTGTCCTGCCAGTTGTCATGGCAACATATTTTGCAATCCCCAATAAGGGTTTAATTGAACTTTTACGCAACAATTTGTCACTCTCTTACGCCATAGAGTTTATTATGCTTGCTGTTGAAATGAGCGATTCCGGAAAATGTGCTAGATGGCTCAGATGGCAAACGGACGTTTACTTTTTTTCACAAACGCGAGATCATTCTGACCTAAATGAATGACCTGGGGAAGGTGTAATTGATGAGAACAAAAACACAAAATAAACTTTGCCGATTAGCTACCTCGTTATTTCGTTTGAAAATATATTCCATTTTAACAATTCACCATGTGATATCATCGCTCAACTCATCATCAAGAAACCATGTTTCATCCAGCTTGTTAGGAATCATCATGATTAACATTGTTTGCATGGTTTCTTAATGGTGAGTTGGACAATGATATCACATGGTGAATTATTTCATGAAAACATTCAATCTGCTGCTGATAACATGTACCAAATAATCAAGCTCTGTAGGTCGTATCCGAAGCCTTCGTCGTACTTAGGCTACCTGCAGAGAAGTCATCTATCAGCAGGGGTCGATTGGTGTGAATTAGCGGCCAGTAGCCGTGCAAGTCAATGACGGATAGGTGCAACATCATGTGGTGAAGTTGAACAAGCCGTTGAGAGCCTGTTCGGGTGGCGTAATGGCTGAGGCGTTCGACTCAGAATCGTTTGTCCTTCTTCGGGTTCGCGTGCCAGTTCGGGCGCGGTGCATATGCACTGCTGATGATTCTTAACAAGCTAGATGAAACAGCTGTACGTTGCTTCCATTGTTTCGTTATGGTGAGTTGGGTGATGATATCACATTGTGAATTAATTTCTTTTCAGTTCGGTACACTGGTAGTCTGTCCCTTATGGGCTTTTCACGTTATCAGTACATTTTGCAGTGATGTAATTATATTGTGAAAATTTGTAATGGAGGTGCGTGGGACATTAAACCGGTGACACTAGATGTGCCAACATATTCACGTTTTGAGTTGGCCATCAGACAACCTTGGGAATTATGGTGAACACGAAATTCGGTCAAGATAACCGAAGGAATTGCAAATTTGTTATCATGCTGGGACATTGCCACGGTATTTGTTCTGAGCGGCATTAGGATTTGTCCATGAACGAATTCTAACTTAACTTCATCACCAATGATGTGGTTACCAAAATTTGCTCGTTTTGACCGTTCGTCCGAATGACTGCCTGGATGACCGCTTGGATCCTTTTCACGATGCCTTGTTTCGATAATTTCAATATCATCAACTACAAGGGTTACAGCTGAATGACAAAAAAAAGAACCTGTCAGTCAATCCGTATCATCTACTCTCATCTTTTGATTTCACAAATGCAATTTTTGAAAACTATTCTTACAAATGGAATTTTCCGTAAAACGAACAGGACTGCATCTAACTGTCCGGTATCTATTCTAACAAATCCATCCATGATGAAAGACGAAACTGTGTACTGCGAGAGATTAGCATAAATAGCTCAGACGGAATTCCTAATCGCCCTGGCGATTCAATTTAAGCCGTAATTTTGTAAGCTCTTAAGTTTACCCGGATCTCCATGTTGAGATGTGAGTACTGGTTGGTACTTTGCCATGATACTATATGTCTGACTGACGGGATATCGAATTCCACCGTTCATGTACAAATCTCAGGCAATCCGATCAACCACACACGCACACACACTTGAGAATCCTCAGACTTGAGTTCTGCTGTTTCTCGAGCTCATCGCCCGGTGGAATATCCTTCATCGCTTTCAGCATTTGGACTCTGGTTGTCCAACTGGGATGCGTGAATGTTATTGTTGTGCTAACGTTTCCCGGCCAGACTAAACCGAATTAGCGAGTCAAGTTTGTTCAGATATCATCCTCGAGGACAGACAACAATACCCGACAGCCTCGAAAAAGGAGACACTTCGATTGTCTTGCTAATTCCCGTCCAATTCCTTTACACCAAACCAGGTGTTTGTGATGAACGAACTGAGAGTTACGAAAAATTTAATTTACGTAATTCGATAAACTTTACAGACGGTTGATACAAAACATCACATTTCATAGTTGACATCGTTGGGATAAAAGATTTTTTAGATCAATTTATTGTCGAAATTATTCAAGTGATGTAAACTGATCTGTACGAGTGATAGTGATAACGCGTGGCAATACGAACGTTTACACCGGGAGTTCTGTATCCGTGAAAGACCGGAGAAAATCGGCCATCAAGTGTGTATACGTCCCCAGTCAGTATACATTTTAGATTGGGAAAAAATAGATTACCGATTACCAGTACGGAAATATTCGTAGAATACTTTTTCGTGAGCAAACAACAGCTCATTGCATATGACTTTACAAATTCCATCCCATTTACAAACTGAGCGTCGGAAAAATTGTTTTCAAGTCTCATCAGAATCATTAGTGAACATTACAAATAACCGAATTGCATGCAGTCAGGAGTAAAAGAAAATAAAGTTGAACAATTCTAACTACATTTTACCGACACCACATGCATTTTTGATGAAACCATGAATAATTGATTTTAGACTATTTTGGTTTAGAGAAATTCGAAATTCCCGCATTTCATGCGGTGTTTTCTACCGTAGCATTACCACTTTGATAGACTAAAAAGAAAAAAAAACTGAAATGAATCTATTCGTCCAACGCTTTCATCTCACTGATCTGATCCCATGTGTTGTAGTCCGGGCAGTTGATGTCTAGGACTGGCTGAGCAAGTTGGGCAAAATTAGACTAGAGAAAACAAATTTTGTTACCACATTTCTATATCCACACGGTGTTCCCGTACGAGGTCGTACTTACACATACAGAAACATGAAAAACAATTCAATTTCGGTCACCATGGATTCTTTCCGTTAGGCTTGGTCTAACAATTCACGTGATGATTTAATCAACCGCACTATGGTACCTTTGCTTTCCTATTCTGTCTTTTTGACACGTCAAAGACTAATGAAACTGTTGGTCATCACGTGATTATGAAAGCGCTAGTTGGCCAATAGTCAAATCCCATAGCCAGTTGAACTTAGACTACAATTTGCCCTTTCATTTCGTTTATTTTCTGTTAATCCTCGTGTAAATAAACTTACAATCCAATATCCAAGCACAAATCTCGAAAATACACCCTCGTCTGTGATTGGTTGTGTTTGTTTTAGATCTTTTGTGACTGGAGTGCTCACCTCAGTACACGAATCAGCAACCCAATGTCATTTCTAGTTCTTCCTATCTCTGGTCCATACAGAATAACCTCTAAATTCACTGTGTTGTTCAAATATACGCATTCAATATGTTTGATCATTCATGGGCGTATCAAAGCTACGATAAAGTGATAACACTTTCTTAGTGCATCCATGGATTTACATATGCATGTTCTTGCCTATTCATTTTCTTGGAATGTCTCATCACAGATCATTCACTTGGATGGGATAGGACTAACAAAGGAATTTGCCGTTAATTCATGCTGAATTCGATCATCTTTAACAACGAATTTAGTGTCGAGAGTCAGATTTCGGCTTTTTCACCTCTGTTCGTTCAACGACCGAAAGGTATTCTGATCTGAGCGGGTGACATAACAATGCCATTTATCCGAGTACCATTTGTTATCCATATCGATCGCGAATAGTGATAAGATAACGTGATGAAACTGAAACAGATGTTTGTAGGGGCGATTCTGACTTCCTGTCAACGAGTGACATAAGTGAATTCATTTGCAATTCACGATTTGGGCTCTATGAATTATTTGGATTTTGATGTGACAGTGAAACTCTTCCAGTTACAGATAGGGATAGACCGACAAAAGTGAGAACAATTCATCTGGGGAGAGGTTGCTGGCATTTCATTTCTGTAACAATTCAGTCAAACCAAACACAATAGCTTGATTGCAACCCATGGGTTACTATACACAGTAATCATAGCACGCCCAATCTACAACTGATTTGATAAAGTAATTTTAGGTGTTTCATTGGCCTAGAACATGGTAACATTTCTTCAAAATGAGTAACAAATCTCTACTTCCATGAAACGACAAACACTTGGTTCAACCAAATGCATCAAATAATCAAACAATGAACACTTGTTGGAAAAATGAGTCCTGTCCATGATATCTTCGATCACATCGACTGATGAGGAACGAGGTGAACGTCAATCCCAACCACCGGTTTTGCGATCAACATTAGACCAAAACAAATCCGTCGAACGTGACACAGACAGTCAAACATTTTCTGCTTCCTTTCCCAACCTTTCTTTCCCGGTATTGTGTTCCGCAAGTGTCCGAATGCCCGGCAAGAAAATCTGTGCACTAGCTTAATAAAATCTCAAAGGTCGTTCGATTTCTGTCTAATAAAGGCAACAGAGAGAACGATGTGTACCAATCATATTCCGGGTTAGTAGACCAAAATAACCATATTTGATTTACACTGAAACTTAGGTTGTCTGAGGATAGCTATCCAGTGAAACGAATATCGAAGACAATTGATATGAATTGCGTGCGTAATGAATACGGAGTGGAGTAAAAACTCGATACATTTGCTGTCTACTAGACTGTTCCAACCTTAAAAAGTTATCATGGCGAACAAACAAAAAGAGATACAATTTAAAATTTATGAATCAGGAAACGTTGTATGCAAAGGTAAACATACGAACTACCATAAAAATCGATATCGGTCGAGAGGTGGGGTGAATGGGCTTACTTAAATGCACGAAAACAAAAATAGCAACAGGACAATGTGACCTAATTTTTCTCAGTGAAAATCACGGTTGTGTTCGAGTGGTTGGATCAAGAAACCTCAAAACACCTAATGGTGCTTTTATCAGCCGCGCATTATTCGAACAACAGGTAATATCGGATTGGTTCCCTTGGACGATCGAGAAAAGGGCAAACGATTTGCCAAAGTAAGAGGGTTATAAATTAGACCGGAAGACTAAAACTATATCAACGCATGGTTGTGAGACTGAATCCATAATACGGATGAAGTCCGAATCATCGAGACCAAACTTCTTAGAACAAACTTTGATTGTACAGGTGGCGAATGGTAAGTCAGTTGATGTCAGACAGGGAACAAACTCTAACCAGCGGCTCATCAGTTGCACACATTGGTTTGATCGATTAAGTGTTACTGATCACAGCTAAGTGGATCCGGTTTGTGCTATCTGTTTCAGTTCAGCGTATTTCCAGTGAGGCCTCGATATCGCCCGGAGACGAGTAAAGCTGTGAATGTACATATTTCCAGAACAACAGTGCCGTACATACCGTTGAACTGTTTAATCAATGCGGATCCTTTCAAGGGTGCTGTGAGGTATCTCTTTTGTTTCGTGTTATGACATTTCGGTAGGCGAATCACAATGCCATTCACAAATAAGGTAAAAATAACACCACGTGGATAAATCGCAAATCAGGATAACTTAAGGACTTTATTAGTTGCAAGAGAGAGAGAGAGAGAGCGAAAGTAAATGCTGACAGTTTGACCGAGGCAGATCATTGCCATGGAGTTCGTACAGCCGATAGCACGGATGGATGTCATTTGGCGAGCAAATGCATTTGGTGATGAAGTCATCTATTAGTAGGGGTCGATTGGTGTACGCTAGCCTCCTGTGGCCGTGCAACTCACTGACGGATAGGTGCAACATCATCATATGGTGAAGTTCCACAAACCGTTCACAGCCTTCCCGCTAGCGTAATGGCTGAGGCGTTCGACTCAGAATCGTTCGTCCTTGTTCGGGTTCGCGTGCCAGTTTATGCGCGGTGCATATGCACTGCTGATGATTCCTAACAAGCTGGATGAAACAGCTGTACAGTGCTTCCATGGTTTTTTAATCGGGAGTTGAGCGATGATATCACAAGGTGAATTCACTTTGTTCTCTAAAGAGGATGATAAATCATCAGCAGATCCGAGGACTATCGATAGAACGCATTCTGACAAAATGGAATGACGAGAATGGCTTATTCTTCAAAAATGATAACCAACCGCTCGAAGCAGGGTTAAGGGAGGGGGAATGCTGTGGCATGTTAACTGAGGGGTCACCAACTTTTGCCCAATTTTGGGCCTATTTGGAAACACGTAGGGAAATTTGGAATAGGATTATTTTGACGACCAATTTACCAACAGCCTGGCACGAATTATCATTTTGTTCCAATTCAGACGTGCAAACTATTGACACACAGATCACTTTTTCACGGTGCATTATTGATCATGTTTTTTTCCGCGTTTGTACGATTCTCTGAGTTACCATATCATCACTTTAAACAAATAAATTTTGGTCCCTAGCGTTCGAACTTTCTCGGTCCCACGAGAAAGACTACCTACCGAGATAGTAATGAATACTCTTGCTTACCAAATAACCTCTATTTGCAATTGAATCCCAAACGGTAATGCGTATGGGCAACTTCTTATCATAGGCTTTAATCGGTAGTAATAGTAACAATTACAATAAACAGTAATACTAATAATGATAATGATAAGTAACTATTTGAACGCAACTATCATTCCAATACAAGAAAACTATTGCAATTTGTTTCGGTTTCCCTCTACACCCTTCAAATGTTTCATTAAATAAATGTCTATTTATAGCTGGTTTGTTTGTTTCATGAAACAGGATATTTTTTTATTGATCACTATAAGTCGAGTAAGGCATCACTCTCAACCCCATCTCCACATCCTCTGCGACGTTCCAAATGTGCCATGCTAAACACTGGCAAGTAGGCCAAGTGAATGCACAAAGAGACAGAACGATTACGGATTTCTTTGCCGGACTGCCATCAAGATCTCGATCTATTCGGAGGGGGGGAGGCGGGGCGGGGTGAAGGTGGAGAGGGAGGTGTGTGTGTGTGTGCGCGCGCGGTGGCAGCAGATGGTGATAAGTTGGCCGACTGAGAGCAGCTTCGTTCTGTTTGTCTCAAAATCGGGTCACACGTACAATCAACCAATCAGATCCACTGAAACGGATCTCATTTAGATCGATCCAAGCTCCCACTCAGTCAGCTATCCAGGGTCTGGTACATGCACATTCAGAAAGCAGACCATAGACCGGGATAGAAATGCATTCGGTGCGCGAGTAAGACACTCCAAACGAAATGATACAATGAACGTATAAAGGCTGACAGTCTGAACAATATCAAGTATAAACGGACTTGGCAGAGTGAATAGCATGACAGCAGAACGGAGATTGAAAAAAAAGTGTCTCCAACGCTAAGTATACGGTAGCTATAGTTCTTTGAAACTTGATACTGTTCAGTCTGGAGTGAAAATCGTGATCAGTTTGTACCCAAATTTCGTAGATGTAGTGTCGCTGGAATAGATCATTTTTGTAAATCGGTTAATGAACTGTGGCTTACTTAACTTCTGTTCACATTGTCATTCCGCGGTTTCAACGATGGGCTTAGTTTATTTCTTATTTTTTCTAACAACTTCAGATTGTTCACTCATTGCTATTCGAGGATGACAGTCCTTTGAAAGAGCAATCAATTGCACACTCTGACCGATTGTATGGAACTGCAAATCGGGTTAGATTTATTTTGTTTCAATACATTCCGCATATTTTATTGAAAACTAACAATAACATTTGGTCATTACAAGCCACCAGATATGATTGGGTAAAGAGACGATTTTAGGAAGCCTAGTAGTGGCAGGTTCGAATGTTTTCCTTGATTATGTTAGTCCAGATTGTCAAAACAGGACACACGTTGCTTCTCGGTTTCGAAAATCTGGTAATTTTGTACAGTCAATACAAATCGTATTGATTGAATGAAATAACGAAGTAGAATGTTGGAAATTCTTTCGTATTTCCCGAAGCTAGAACTTGAAGCCGCTAGTCGCCGACAAAAGAGAGTTAGGCGAAACAGTCCGTCGAGTCTGTGCTCTACTACGGTTGTTTTAATGTTGCGGTACATGCTACTTGCTAAGATTCGTCTTAAATTTTACCACTGCATTCTGTTTCGCAAACTGAGAATAATTAGACATGCTGACATATGCCTCACAACAACGCCTCGCACGATTCACTTCAAATCAATCAGCTAGGACAGCCTGTAGAAAAAAATATAGTCTCGTTGGTACTGCATACTTTTGTTGGCAAACATGTGCGTTTCTCTATCGCACCACGTGACCGTACATGATGCATTTACACGAAGTAGGACGAAAAGTAAATGTTGATCAAAATATGAGTATGGCTCTAGATACACGGTGATTGCGTACGGTCGAACCTCGTGAGTTGAGCGGGAACAAGGCGTGACCGATCGCATCGTCCAATGATCACTGAAAAAACCCGGTCTACGTATGACAAAAACTATCGCGGTGGTCATTCATTTGTGTCTCACCAGGCAACCGTTTGAGAAGATAATTCCTTCGCAATTTAATGGTTTATACCTTGTCCCGTGAACTACTGTCTTTCAAATTACCGGTAGAGTCATCTCCCGTTCGCTGAATTGTGTGAAATCTTGGCTCTATGTGTGAAATTTGGACCATTCCTCCTATCCTCACAGATTCGATTTGAGTGCAGTGGACCAGTTACTCTACTCTATGAAAAAGCAAACCAATAAATTTTCATGGTTTCTTCGGCAGAACAAAGTAAGAGAGATGATGGAGAACGTAGTGTCTAGTGATATCATCACAAAGTTCAAGGTGGAACTTCCATTTATTAGTCGAGTATCAATGCGAACTTTTATCTCAGTAGGACATTATCATCAGCCGTGTAGCACACCTCGACGGAAGATGACCTATTGATCAGGTTCATCAACGACTGTGTGGCTCAGGTCGAGCTCAAGTCAACACGTAAAATTTTGGGGATATTATGGTTGTACTCTTATATCGAAACATCGAGGAACATGAATCAAAGAATGTATTACAAGCAGTTCCCTAGAACGGAAATGACAACCAATACAGAATAAGTTAATTTAAGATGGCGAACAAGCTCGTTTTCAGTTATTCGTATTCATGCCAATACATAACACCTCTGTTGGTCTAACGCAAATAATTGATTTATCAACTGAGTTCACTAGTAATTACGCGCGAATCTTCTCCCTCCGCGCAGTGATGCAGTGGCCTTTTCACTAATTTTGTCTACTACTTTTTTTGCTGTAATTATATTGTTTGCAATGCCGTAATTCCTCTCGATCAATTAAGCAATAAAATACATTTGAAAATGTCCGATGTACCGCCTGTTTTCAAAAGCCCGCTCTAGTTTCACAATGCGACCAGTATGCATTTACGTTGTCTCGTGTCGTGACGGGCGGTGATTGCATTTGCAATATTTATTTCATTCACGGCTTCCTTAGCTCTTCTGTTGGTTGCTGTTGGTCGTTTGGAGGACAGTTATTGATTGATTGATTGATTTGTGTCGGCGAATCGTGTCGGTTGATCAAAAGAACATGTGGCACAGTTTTCGCAACCTGATTCCTGAATCGCGACAACCTAGGCTAAAATGAATTTACTCTCTGCGGTAATCACTTCTGTACCAGTTCAGAATAACCGGAAATCTATGTGCACGTGAATGCTCAGAACGATTTCACCGCGGTGATTTTATTCAGACGAAAGGATGTGTTGAAATAAAATGCAGACGTTAAGTGGAATAACGCCACGCTCTCCTCTCCCTCCTCCTCTCTCTTCTCGCTCAGCTTTCTTCTGCTTTCTGTGCCTGTTTGTTTCTATTTAGTCTATCGAGCCATACAGGAAGTAAATCGAATGCACTGTTTTCTGCCCCGTATGATTGAACACATCAATTGGGTTGGTAACAGTCAATCCGCTGACAAATGTTGGGGTTCGTTTTTGGAATCAGATTAGGACAGGCAATCTGATCAAATTGAATACCGTAATAATGCAACTCCATTTACGCATAGCTGTAATCACACTCTTGCCTTATAATGGAAGTATGCTTAAACATGTGTTTGTCTGTCTGTGTGTGCGGTCGTAACATCATCTATTTGTTTTTGGTTTTTTTCATATTTACTCTATTTCAACTGGCTAAACTGACTTAAAAGTGTCCAACACATAACATTTGCACCTGAGCGGACTAGGTTTAAAATTTCTCACAATCAATTCTCATTCGTCCCAAATATACTTGTCAATTTGAATATAAACCACGTGACAAGAATTTCACCCATCTACATTCGAGTTTGCCGTATCTTTGAACCGTGCGTGGAACTCGGAAATAACATTTCGTCAGGTCATCGAGGAGGTTGAAAGAACTCACTACAGAAATTTGTTTTTCTTTTTCTGTTTAGTTGATTCTTACTACAAACAGATTATGGTTGAAAAATGGATACAATAACACTACGAAGCTTAGAACCTCGTAATGGTCTAGCTCCGTGAAGATCTAAACAGGTTTGTACTTGGCGGATCGAACATTCAAATGTCGAAAGTCAGCGTTTTGTTTGAATGCACCATTTTTCTCAAGACCTTAATTAGACGTTGACAAAAATCCCACAGATACGACCTTAGAACAACACACTGGCGAACAGCTCGTTTTCAAGTTTTCGTATTCATGGCAATACATAATAATTAAATATGGTCCTGGAATGGTTTAAGGGAAATTGGTCCGTTTTGCCATTCACATCAAGTCACAACTCCTAATGAATGCGTCTATGTGTATGCGTAAATTGGCAATTTGTCGCACCATCTACAAACGTTAGGAGCTGTAGCAATCAGAACTGTCCAAATGTAGCATCTTGAACACAGCGAAGCCGTATCTTCCGTTTGTGCAACCCCCTCCTATGGCTCAGAACAATTTGCCAGACTCCTTAAACTTCCCTGGCCCACTGTCCATTATCCAAAAGTGGTCTACAACCGATTCCGTGTGACAAATTGACCAACTAACACATGCACACCAGACGCATTTTTAGATTATGTGAAACTGATCGTGACTGCAAACCGGCAATTTCCGCTTGAACCATCTCCAGACATCATTTAATTA
>LUCM01001234.1:62700-75073 GCA_008360955.1 Fasciolopsis buskii
ATGAGATGGATTGGCCTGACCTTTTATTGTGGCTGTTATTTGCGTTGTCAGGCCAATGTAGCTTTGCTTGCGATCGGGAAAGAACATTTCATTTACGAGCCAGTAAACAAATAAATGTCATTCAGCACGGGTAGTGATGAATTTGATTTATGAAGGAATATAAATAACCAAGTCTCAGAAGAAACTGGACAGCGGTCTTATTCTTGTCGGGGCTCATTGTTCTCGAAATGGGACGTGATACCGGGATGAATATTAACGAATTGAACATCGTACCTATTAAATTATTTAAAGTATGGATGTAACGGGACAGCGGTGGCCAGGCGGATAAGGTCGTGTCGTTTGGACGTGAAGCTCACGGGTTCGAATCCTTCCACCGTCGGTCAACTTCCCCACTTGGCAGTCCTCACGTTGGCCGCAGCTTCATTCCTGAAAAATGATGTACATTGTTATTTCATTAATAAACAAAGTATAGGATAAAATATAAAAAAGTGAATATCAGTAATAAAAGACAGACCAATAGCCGATGAAAATAAATGTCCAGTAGAAATGTTTCACATTTTAAATCTACTGTTCACTAAACTTTTGATCTCCAGTTTGCACAGCTCGACGGCCATGAAGTTTTGCTAATTGGAACTTTTCCCGATATCGCGTTCCAGTTCGAGGGCAATGAGTGTAAACCAGTGATGAACTTCGTCAAGAATAAAACAGTTTTCTAATGTTTCCCGCATGGTTTTTATTGATAAGTTTTATGTATTGGTACTATATGGTAGTTATATTTGGATTAAACACTTTGCTATTGAACTTTGTTTCTCCAGTTTGTTGGGTTTTTCACGACTAACCGACTCCCCTGAACGAAATGATGCAGTGAGAAAAGAGGTATGAGCAGATTTATATACCTGTCTTGGGAAAGGTTATCCGCGATAACCGGAACGTTTAGTCCCGACTGCTTTCGCCTTCGTATGATTATTTTTCCAAGTAGATTCGCTCGTTCACAGTTAGCCTCTTTTCAGCAGCTCACGTATTCGAAGTCAGATCAGTACCGGCATTCGTGACCGAAGCGGAGTAGGGAACATTAGACTATCTAGCTCCTGTCCGGTGAGATCGATCAACTCACTTGAATGACTCTGATCAGTTATTCTGTGACACCAATGGCAGATCAGGTAGAATCGTGACCGGGGGTTAGTTATGCTTTTGTCGGTATTTGAAGACTGATTGCTTGAAGCACTCTGTTTTTAGTAAACTTGATACTATCCGATCATGCATAACTGGTGGCCATATTTATTCCCCGTCCTTTCGGTAAACATGACTCAAGGCTGGATCGCGAGCCTCACGAATTAGTTCCGCAGTACCTCGTGATCAGTTGTTTGGTCATAGATTTTAAGCTTTGCCGAGAACAAACTTAAGCACTTTTATATTTTATCTTTTATCGTTAACTTCCCTTTTTATTAATGAAATAACAATGTACATCAATTTTCAGGAAGGGGGCCGCTACCAGCAGACGGTTGCCAAGTGGGGACGTTGACCGGCGGTGGACAGATTCGCACCCGCAACCTTCGCGTCCAAACGCCACGACCTTATCCGCTTCGATATCGCCGGTCCATTTTCTGTTTGATTGTCACTTTGATATGAACCACTGGGACAACAATACAAACTGCACCCAGGGGAATGTTGGCTTCTCCAAACCATCTATATTTAGTCTAAATAGGCTATTTGCTTAAGTCCTGTCGAAACTGTGATATAACGCTGTGAAAATGTAGGGGTTCATTTATCGTCCACCAAAATGTTATCCCCTTGTAGTCGACTAAATTCAGCAAAGTTTTATTTCTCGCATAGATTTATATCTTCAGTTTGATCTGGAATAAATCGAAAATTAGGGAATCAAGAGTAGAATGGGTCGATATCGTATCGTTTTGACAGCGGGATCCATTTTGGAACTGTTCCAGCAAACGAGACAAGCATAGGCATTTTTATCCCATTTCCTGACTCCTTAATCTCTATAATAAATCGTCTGATTTATCCGAGAGGAAGAGTAGTGCATATGGGGAAAACATCAGTAGAAAATCGTCAACTACTTTCTACTATTAATTTGAAGCAATTAATTTTCCAAATTTCGATAGATTTGTTAACCCTCAAATAATTGGAAAATTGTTCTCGACATGCATTAAATTCTTAAATCCAAATGAAATTGCTTACCAGTCAACCAGTTCCCAAGGTGATTTCTTTTACTGCCCGGCACGCTAAGCTCTTTGTGTTGTATTGTATTGCACTGTGTTGTATTGTGTTGCATTGTATTGTATAGGCAATCTTTGAGCTACACCGATGCATGATCCCAGTCCAGGATAAGAACCAATATGGTTACTAAACAACAACAATTCCGGTCGACTGCGGCAGCAAACGTAGACCATAATCAAACCAAATATCCGACAAGAATGCAACGAACTAACCATGACAGAATTGTAGCGCAACCATTCAACTGGCGCGCGGCTGTCTGGTGGAAAAGAACCAAACTAGTCCAAAGAATTTCCAGATCACAGTGTTACACTAAACTGTATGGATAGCGACAAATTCACTTGTCGAGTCTCGGACTGTTTTATTTTGCTGATTCACGGTCTCCTCGACCAAAATAAAATTTCCCCATTTTAATGGTCATCTCTCTTTTACTGGTACCATAAAAATTAGTGTTTTTCAAGTCAACATAATATCTTCCCTTCGGATGTCTACATCATAATATGTATATTTAAATCTATATGTATATATTTATGTCTAAAAGTGATCAAGTAACCGGAATCGTGACGTTTCGGCGCACAGCTTGCAAGCAAGAATTCTTCCATAGTTGTTATTTTTCCTTTTTTGGTATTCTCATAGCTACGGATCCATTTCATGAAGTCATACAAAATTTTCTGTTGGCAAACAAAAAACTAAGTAACAAGGTTATTATTTTTTTAATACAATTAATATAAGCAGTATTGTTTTTCATTTCTTACGCCCGAAAAACCAGCGCAACCAACTACGCGGACGATGTCATATTTGATTTTCCCAACCAAATGTGCTTCCGTTTGTGTTATTCAAAATATGATTACCAAACGTACAAAATGATTAATCAGCCTCATTGTTACTATACATCCCTTACAAATTTCAGTAGAAACCGATTAAATAAAACGATTGAAAGATTTAGAATTAGTCAGGCATCTTTGCTTCATAATGGATAGGAACCTGATTTGGTCAAAAAACCGCTAGGCTTTGAGTTCATCAAAATCGGTAGCTTATCATCGTTTATCTAAATTAGGAAATCAAATTTCACAGTCGCTTACCTTGGAAAACATTTCTTATGTCCACGTGTCCAAATCCACTTACTGGACACGTGTCCCAAGATTTTCCCCCGTCTACTTCCGAAGTACTGAAGGTCAGTTTCCATACTAGTCACATTTGTATAAAAGGTCAAACTAACGTAACCTGATTACAAATTCGCCCAACTGATAATGTTCCAACACAGCTAGGGGCTGGAATGGGGTTCTGTAAAACGTTCCGCGGCCCCAGTTAATTCAGTTGCACACATCTTTTTTGGCCTACCATTCAAATACAAACAGCATCATGCATGTACCTGTGAACACAGGTTTTCGACCGAACCCTTTCTAGCATGACTTTTTGCGCCGTACCGAAATGGTGACCTCGGAACTGGAAGAATGTTTAATCGAATGCAGTCCACTCCTGTTTCAAACAAACAGGCTGGCTGTACCAGTATCAATAACAGACGCGATGCCGGCGGTGGCCAGACGGATAAGGTCGCGAAGTTTGGAAGCGAAGGTCGCAGGTTCGAATCTGCCCATCGCTGGTCAACCTGCCCACTTGGCAGCCCTTTGTTGATCGCGGTTCCGCTCCTGAAAAATGATGTACATTGTTATTTCATTAATAAAGCAAGTGAAAGAAAGATTAAAAAAGATGAAACTGGCCGACAAGCTCTCGTCACAGATTGTCTTACACGGTCCGAACATAATCCCATCCAGTGATGTTCTCACAAAGAGGACGAACTTCTGCCTCTATTTTCGTTGACATTTTGGCCAGTGGACTTCCCGGGGCATTAGAGCCAATCAATAACGTAGTCGCTTTTTCCGCGCTCACTTTAAAAAGGACTTCCACACACGTTTTCACATGGTGATTTCTTCATCTGATACTTTGATGATAAATCTGGGAACTATGAGAACATTGTCAATGTTTTTATAGCCTCTGATCTGTCACAAGCTGTGATTTCCACGATGGTATTTCGGCTTTTCATTGCTCAGGTGACGATCACCATACTACTCGTAATCAAAACAGATCTACGCTCCAGCTTCGATGCTTTCAGCGGTCTTTTTAACAAGTGTCTCATCCGACTCCCTGTCAAAATGACATGCGTTTCTATCCCCTTGCCCGAACCTATGCATTTTACGGGTAACAATCCCGATCATGTTGTATTTTTCCCATCAAAGACAGTTGACACGTTCAGCGCTGGTGTTTTGGAACACTTTTTTCGTGCACTAATGGAACGTACTGATGTAACTTCGTCTGTTTCGCAACGCCATCTCCATGGAAAGTCAGCTACCCGATAATCAATATCAAAGATAGATAATGGTTGGTCAAACTTCGGTGTCCTCTGTCTTCCAGAACACGGATTGCTCTGAATAAGATGTATGGGTAAGACACTATTTGTCCTTTCTGTCACGATGAAATTTCTCCCCGTTCAATTGTGACGTTGCCGAAAAGACTTCGTGCATTCCGAGCGCTTGAAAGTATACAACTTTTTAAATCAGTGGACGATCGATTTCTGTTGTCCACCGTAACCAAGGACGCGTTTACTAGCCAGACGTTTTACAAGATTTGCAGAATAGACTGAATACTACTGTCCAACGCAACCATACAGTTCAAATCAGATTCACAACCTACTTGAATGCAAACTGTGTAGCAGTTCGCCAATGCGTATGGCCAAATCGCAGACTGTCTTAGCGTTGTTGTGGGGCCCTCCGTTGTGGTTAAACAAACTGTCCAACAGTCTGTCCGAGACTCGATGGGATTGTCCAAACCAATCAGCGAAGGATCTTGCGACCCCGTGTGTGCCCATGGGTCGGTGGATGCGTAATGTGTTGGCAAATAGCTTCTGTTGCCCTTCGATGAAAGTCGTGACGTAAAAATCACAGGCTCTGGTCTTCCACATGGGTTTTAAATTGCCGCTCAAATCATACTATTCTTTGGGAACTTGACCACAAATAGCCAGGTCCATTTTTGATCAATTTACGCTCTTGAGGCGAACACTTTCGTCAGGCGAGGACTTATGAGATCGTCCACGACGAGCTCCGTGAACATCATTTCAAGGACAGTGTGTGTTTGTGCAGTAAATGTTCATGCTTTCCTTCATTCGTGCAGTTTTGCCAGCAAAGTCACGAGTCTTTACCTTAGGTCCCGCTTTTCGTTCTCGTGACATTTTATCCATCCCGTTTTATTTTCGCTATCTAGAGGCTCTGTGGGATGTCCCAAATGCAACTCCTAAGTCTCTAACGCTAGTCCTGTATCTACCTTTCTTTAGACTAGGACGTAAACAGAATTAAAGCAAATTTTTATAAATTTTTTTATTTGATACTACTCCGAGGACCAAAGTTCAAAATAGTGTCAAAGAGGACTTAACCTGTGTCCACATTGTTCATGTCTCCTGGTCAACAGCATTGCTTTCTCATCTGACGGCTGACTTCCATAATCAAACTTCTGGACTGAAATCAACATCCTGTCGAAAGGGTTCTACGAGATTCGGTACTCGTTCAACCAAAGTACCACCACAGAACAACTGGAAACGTGAAGGATTCTCACCTAATTCGGGATAACTTTACGGATCATGAACTCGATTCCTAAATCACCGAAATTAGTGAAATTTGTCAGTTACATGAAACCCGGACGAGATAAGGAATTGTTCTAATGAATGACAATTATATGATAGGAGAAGAAAATCAGTTTTAATGAATAGGGAAAACTGAATCATATGGAATGGGAATAGTTACACGGCTGGGAAACGAATATTAACTACGGGGGGACCGATGAAAGATAAAAAGAACACCCAACCTTGACAAACATGTGACCGTCAATGGGGGTCTCCCGCTAAACGGACCAAGGTCATTCATATCATGCGGACAAACATGGAAATTCTCGGATGGAAGTAAAGTGCATACCAATATTAGTAAATATGATTATATATATACATATATGGGATTATATATGAGATTACGTAGGACGGAGACAAAACATAGCGGACACGGCACTTGGGACACGAAATCAGCAAGAAGCAGTTGAAAAGATTCCACGAATAAGAAAATGTCAAGATGATTGGATTCTAAATTGATTTGAATAGAAAAAGCCGGGTGACTAAGTATGCATGAGCAACATATGAAGAAATACTAGGTAGAACATTCCAGGGTGAATACAGAACATAAATGATTGACCGAATTACGTATCGAAAAGAGCAAACAGGTCTAGTAACGTGTAAAAATCGTGATACGGTATGTGCGCGGACTTCCCGTGATTTTATTCGTGACAAATCTGCACTGACCTTGCATTACTCGCTTTATTCCAGAAAAGCTGAATCCCTTATATGAGCACTAAACTTCGCCCCCTGGGATGTATGCAGCTTCTAGCAAATTTATGTAGACCTAAATTGAGTTGAGCAGGATTGAATTGAATGAATGAAATTCATAGAGTCCAAAAATTAGTAAGAAATTTCCAGTGTTTCACAAACCCGAATCCTTTCGCACAGATTCCGTAATTTCAGCCAGTTGTTTTTGCTAATGTATGCGATTTGTGAATTGGTCAATTTGAACAACGTTCACAGAAATACTCCTCTTGTGTGGCGTATCTTTTGCAGCACATGGAATTCTCCAAGGTGCATGATTTTATTGTTTCGAAAATATCCGAGTTCATGAAATCTCCTTGTTTCGTATATCTCATACTTGTATGCAAAAACTATTTTGTTACTATCTGTGTGTCGTCTTCTTAGTCGAAATCAAAGAAACACTGCTTTGTACGGAGGAAGTGCTCGTTTTCGTGGCAGACTATTCGTTCGCAAATAAAAAAGCGAGTATTCCAAAAAAAAATTTTGTCACGTCACAAACTACTTACAGTCGAATTCATCGAACTGTAGATCTGTACGAGATATTTGCTTGGAGAAACTTGTCTTTTTTGCGAGAATGAACTTATCTCAAATAAACGCCGGACAGACAACCTCTGTTTGTCTCATATTGCACCTTGTGATCGACGCAAAGTAGACAAAAGCACCAGTAAGAAGCACAAACATTTGAGGTAATTTCTTGTTTCCATCGCTTCGTCGGAACTTTTCAAAAGTGATTCGTAATATGGTCAAGAATCTGTTATCTTTGATATTTCAGATCCTTTTGACATTAAAGAATTTTATGATTGTTTTATTTTCCCCTAAAGCTTGGTTTCCGCTAAATCTGATGCCAAAATCTTCTGTGGAAGGGAACTGAAATCAAAAGACTTTTGACTAACTCCAAAGCACAGGTTCGCCAACTTTGTGATCTCTCTTCCTCTATCGTTTTGGGCTCACGGTTATCAGCGATCTCAGAAATTTACCCCATTGTATTTCTGTCATCGTTCGCATGGGCATGTTTAATGCAACATGGGCTTTGTTGGACTAATCTCTGACAGACACACAATTAGATCTTATCAATGACAACTTTTTTTTATCTCGTTTTGTTCCATGGCTTTTATGGGCCGTACAACATCAACTGTTCATCTTACAATCGACATCTATTAAGACCAGCATAAAAAGTATTGTCAGTGTCCCGGCCATTTCTTGCAAAACCGTTTATTGATCTCTAGTACAAACATTTGAAATTTTAATACACTTTCCGTGCATCGTCTAGAATTTGTTATTTGAAAAAAAGATTGTCATCCACATTGGTTTTGTGCTATCATATCCATTGATGTGTTCCGTGCATTTGTCAAAATTGATCTGGTCCAACATATGCAAGGTGTACTTGATCGCATAGCAACCAAACGATACCATCGTATCGGGTTGGGTTAGTCTGGTTTAGCTGTCGATGCCCAAACGGATAAGATTGTGGCGTTTGGGCGCGACGATCTTGGGTTCGAATCCTCCCACTGTCACTGGACATCGTGCACTTGACAGCCCTCGATTGATTGCGGCCAGTTTCTGAGAGATGATATACATTTCTACTTTATAACTGAAGAAGTAAAAAATAAAAGATATTTATTTCAAAAGAAATATCTTGCCTAACCAATGTTTGGAAATCTCGAATTCATTCAAACGACTGTAGAGTTTGCATTTCAAAATTTCTGGCACAATGGAAACATTAAGGATGACCTAATTATCGTGGAAAACATCCAGTGATTTCGTCTGGACAAAGTCCAATGCAGAGATATTCCAACCGACATCAATAGTCCGACAAGCGCAATATCTTTTTCATTTTCGCCCAGTACTGGTATTGATTGGGTTCGTGATTTAATACAATCCCAAATTTTCTTATTAATATAATACAATAATTGATTATATGTATCTAGCTCTGGTTGTGTTCCATTCAGAATGCCAATCTGTTCTATGGTGCATTCATGTCCAATCCCGTATCACTGTTGTCAGACTATGTGAGTTTTATTCTCGTGAATCTGAACCACTCTGTCACTTTCGATTTGGTTGACCTATGTTTCATTTCTACCGCGATCAGTGCCAATTTATACAATTGTAATTGCCTGTTCCATTCAATAACCCATGTTTAATTTTAGTTAAGCCTACTATTTGTTCATTGCTATGCATATCATTCTCTCGCTTGAACCGGCAAAAATCGAGTTTAATTCACGTAAATGTTTCTTTGGGGTAAGAAAAAATTTGCATCCACAATCAGTTCTTGTTTTTTCCCCCTCGGTTGCTCACTTTCCACGCTAAATATGCATACAGACATTCTGAGTGCAATTTTTAACCTATTCCGTTCGATTTATAACAACAACAAGATGACGTTTCTCACATTTGAATTGCTCAATCGTCTGAAAGAAATCGTCTGCAAATTTAATGATCGATTTTTTGCGAAAATTCACTCTGTTTCGATCCAACCGGGAGAAAAATACGTTTAAACTTACCCTTTGTCGGTTAGTTTCTGGGCCCTACTTACAGAAAAAAAATATTTTGCCATGACATCAATCGCCTGTGCAGGAAGCGCGTTTGATAGCCTGTTTGCATTGCTAGTGTCGATATTCTGAATGATACGTTCATTCATGGAAATCTGCAACGATCTTTCTCATACGTAGACGTAAAACATCGAACATTTTATCAAAACACGTTTGTCCCATTGGCGTTACCTTTGCTGGGTCCACACTGACTGGACGTCGTATCCCCGGTCGTCTGCATTTCCCATTGCCAATCCTGACGGCCCCATTCAATTTGTGTGTAAGTTGAACAGTTATTCATTCGATGTAATGTCCTCACTCCAGCAGTGTTTCTAAAACTTCAAACATCCCTGTGAAATCAGTCACGCGTCGTTTTAGATTATTTCTCTAATTTTGATTGGATGCCCAATATTTCATTTCTCATAATTCTAAGTATTTGGGCGTCCAGTTTTTGTCCTGTTGTAGTTGAATGACTACTTTTCTAGTAGAACTCAATGAACTAAAATTGATCCTTCTATATGCCTTCCTCTGACTAACAACTCCGGGGTTCTTCTATTATCCTATTCTGTTCCGATGTATCTTGGTTATCTGTCCATTGATCCAACTGCTCAACTACTCGAATATATGGATGATGTCTTACTTTGTCAATTAATAATTTTAAATCCATCGGACCTCGACACTCCCTCACCCACCTCGGGAGGAACTTGTGAAATATATTCCCAACTTTTCCCATTTATTTGGTTTTTACTTTAATACATGCAGTATCTGACACCGTTTCCCATTCTCGAAGATGAATCGATAAAATACGTAGGTGTTCCAATTTGCACCAAGCTACGATGTTCCTTTCATGTTCGCAACTGCATCAAACAAATATATTGCCTATCTTTTTAAATCCGTAAACTGAGAAAATTTGGCACAATCCAAACAGTCATTACCTTCTCCGTTCATCAAATTCTTATTTCCCCTATCTTATTCTACTCGTCTCCAACTAAGAGAAACGCTTTTCTAAATTTACCCACGTTTGTCTATCACTAGTCGTGTTTATTCTAGTCCTGTTAACTCCGTTATTCATAAAACATGTAACTTGCACATCAAGATTTGTGAAAATTCGTCAGATTCCACTCGTTTATCACATAAAGCTCTGCCTTCCTGCCGTCCGAATGTATTCACCGGTTCAAAGCGTAGACTGATACCCCTCCCGTAATCAATGTCTATCGCCATTCCTTAGGCTTTGCATTTTTTGGGACAATTTCTGTTCTAACAAGAAAGAAATCGTGGCAGAGTTGCATTCAAACATCCACTACTGAAATATTTCCATCCCCAAGTGTCCACCATTCATTTTCTTACACGTTGACAGTGTAGGTTTTTTAAGAAACTATCATGTATATTAGTTTACTTTTCGTCCTTTTGGTACGAAAAGAGGCGTAAGATTCTGGGCATATAGAAATCTATCATACAAGACAATACAATACTTGGGACCACAAAGTTGCATCCTGGATTAAAGTACAGTCTTATGTTCGTTCCAAATTGATTTATTCACGATTTTTCTGAATACATTTTGGTCTGTCTGACGTGAATTATTTTAAGGTCACATGAAACCACAGTGAGAAACAATACAAAGTAATTGAGAAAAAATGTTCAAGCAAAAATGGGAAACGAGGCGACAAGGTCAAGCAATGACGAGGAAAGTTGTTACTAACTCTTGACTTCGGGAAAGAGTAACGCTTCGGTTATCTGATTATCTCCAGACCAAATAAATCTCTTCCTGAACGGTCAGTCCGTTTATTGATTGAACAAGTTTTGCAGTTTGTTTCTTTGACGAAAGACCGTCATAGGCTCTTACTTTCGTCAAACTGTGTCCTTAAAAACACTTGTCTTTCTTAAGTGGAAACGCCAGCTGATAATCTTATCGAATGCTAGCCAACAATTGTTCTTTCACAGTAGCTGTAGCCAGAAAACCCAAGTCGAGGCACCAAATATCTCGTTTTTGTTCGAACGCATTTACTAGAACTAATAACTGCACATACATTAGTAAGACCATGACATATTTCCAGAGTTTTTTTAATCATCTTTGATTGGCTTTCAGCCTCATATGATCAAAGTCTGTATGTAGCGTAACACAGACTGTTCACGCTGACTGACTGGCACAAGCTGCTGATTATCTCCGTAGGTTTGCATTTCCGTACTTCTACCGTTCGGTCGCGACACCTTGTCAACTGGTTTTTGATAGCCAATAAAATGAGGCGATCTCAGACTGTTTGTGTGGTCGAAAAATGCACATATTTTGGCAGAAGCATATTGTATTTGGTTATGTCGATCGACGAGACTTCCAAGTCACGATCCATCATTCTTAGAGCACCGGTAGCCAATGTACTACTGCCGTTTTGCCTTTGACCTAACCAGGGAGAGACGCAGCAGGTTTTTATTGTGACTTAGTGAGCCCTAACACAATAGCAATACGGTTGAATAGATAGGGCAGCATAAGTACCTGTGTTCCATTAAATAGCCAGACACCCAACCCAGAGACAAGCTCTAACTTTGTATTGACTACGCAAGAAGATCCTTTCCGTGCATTCTTATGACATTGTGATCTCGCTATGAAGATCACGTGAAACTGTACGCTTATTTCATTGCCGTTTCCACATTTCTTAGGTTGGTACGCGAAACCAGTCCACTAAACTGACAACGAAAGAGAATTGGAACATTTGGTTAGTTGGCCAACATCAAATTGGTTAATGCGTCCAAACTTTGCCCAAGCGCAAAGCTGAATGAATACAAATCAACTATTCTCGCTCCACCATCAACGTCACACCAGCTCTCTCCCCCCCCCAGCCATCCCTCTTTTGGTTCTGCGTCGCGGTCGATAAATCGGATCAGATTCACGAAAATACCTTAATCGATTCAGATTCATTTTGTCATGAAGATGGATTGCACTTTCGTTTGAAAAGAGAAAATCTTTACTCAAAGTGAGTCATGTTTTGAGTGATTCAAAAAATAAGACACTCGTAAAAAAGACATTTTTCACCATCGTCGTAGTAAGTAAACCTGGATATATAACTAGAGAACGGCAAAGAAGGATTGGAAAAACACATTGGTGTACAAATCGGAAGATGGTGCTTTGTTTCACCTGGTAGCGCCGAAGCTTCCTGATTTGAAATGACAATCGTCGCAGATTCTTTACGCGGGTGGGTGGAAATGTGCGAAGTCCACTACAGATTTT
>LUCM01001235.1:0-237510 GCA_008360955.1 Fasciolopsis buskii
ATGGACCGCGCCCGAACTGGCACGCGAACCCGAACAAGGACGAACGATTGTGAGTCGAACGCCTTAGCCATTACGCTACCGGGCAGACTCTGAACGGTTTGTTCAACTTCAACACATTTTACCTCAATTGATCAATCTGTGTATGTCATATCCAATTCCTTCTCCGTACTTAGTCTACCTGCAACGAAATCATCTATCCGTCGCATCGATCGCTTTGAGCTCGTGGACATTAACATCATCATGTGTTGAAGTTTAACAAACCGTTCATATTGTGCCGGATAGTCTAATTCCTAAGGCGTTCGGCTCGCAATCGTTCGTCCCGGGTTCGCGTCCTAGTTCGTGTGCAGTGTAAATGCACTGCTGATTATTCCTTTGAGTGCTGAAACAGCTGTGCAGTGCTTCCATGGTTTCTTTTGTTGAGTTGAGCGATGTTATCACATGTTGAATTATTCCATGTGAAGATTCAATCTCCTACAACTAAAGAGACAGTTATTTTAAATATAATTGTATTTATCATTTTAGCTAATTTTCTTCATGTTTCAATTGAAATGGTAGAAAGCAATCAACGTCTGGACTCACCGAAATGATTCAAGTATTCCGTATGAATTTTTTGAGATATTTATTTCTTGGACAAATTCTGTGGAGCTGTTTAAATGAACTTTAGATTTAATCCAAAGCACATTCAGACTGATTTTTCCGGAACTTAGGAAATCTTTCATAGCTACCTAGTAAAACCGAATATGATGCGAGAAAGGTTTATTCTAAAACATCAGAAAATGAGATCGGATGCTCAGATGTTGATTAGATATTTTGAATTAACATTTAAAAAACGTGCGCACCAATCCTGACGGCTCCAACAATCCGGATATGCACATGACGGTTTTGTCCAATATCGAGTAAATCATGGCATTTGTCTCCCAACGATTTATCATATTTTTAGATCGACTTAGACCAGGTCACATGTAGGTTTGTGAAATTCAAACAACCGACACGCTATTAAGTAAACTAACATTGACCAAGTTTACTGCCCGACTCAACCAACCGTCAGCGAATTGTAATCCTGAGTGATTAAGGAGGGCAAGGGGTCGTTGATCTAAAGTACGCGGTACGGTCAGCCAGTCCGATGAGTGATCCGGTTTGGTTTGACGGATAAATACAGATCCCTCCAGATGCAAGAAAAATGTTACTAATTACGCAGTGCATGTGAAAAAAATAAGGAGGCACAATTCAAGAAGGCAAATGAAAACAAAGAGAAGTCATTAGGAAATTCCGCTACAAACAGATAACTCATGTTTCGTTCAGTTTCAGTCAACAAATAACCGACGCTTTCAGAATTATTCAAATGAAAACTGTTCTCTTACCGTTTGCAGGTTCTCCTCTTTCAGATCATGAAACATGCTATAACCGATCCCTATTTTCATTGTCAAATGTAACTTTGTATAAATTGCTAAACCAACAACTAGGGTTCCCTCTATCCTCTTTCAGAACCGCAATCTTTAAATGGCTGTATCCAAAAATGGAGTTCAATCGGGTTACCGGGAAGTATAGATTCTGGCTTGTATTCACACCAGCATATATCCTTGAGTTGAAATTGGGAAACATTGCTGGAATCACTGGGGCTCAAAATGACATGGAATTTCGCATGCATAAGCAATTGATATAGGCTTGAATAATTAGTGAAAGAATGTCAATCCAGTTATTAGAATAGTGCACGGGAAAGTAAGCAGTTCACGGAAATATGGTGAGTCTTTGTGTTCCAATTGTTGAATTGAATGGAACAAATTTTATACCGGCTGCGGTCGGTAACCAGTACGTCTTTAAGGGTGTTGGCTGTACGTTCCCAAATGGCAGGGGAAACTGTACTCGCCATGTAGAAATGAACTGATGCCTTAATCATACAACGAAGTTGGATGAAGTAGCAAAAATCTGAGTCATACTCATTATGAATGCAAACGTTTTGTGTCCGCCAGACGCATATATTCCCTCAAAAAAAAATGGCAAATCGGCTTTGGATTATTATTTATTAAATCAAAAACAACATTGTGGAAGGGGATCTTCTAACCAGCAATATATTATAAAACATCAAACAGGCTAGCATTTTTGTATTCATCAATCAAAATATGTGGTCTCTAGGATTTCAACGGTTTCGTGCCTAACAAAACGGCCAGATGAGTTTTTATGTTTCCGAGACTACTGTTGACGAAAATGAATAGAAGGATTAGTAAGAGTAATGACGGGATTCCGTTTTCCGAAAAAAACCTCTGCACTAGAAAGAAAGTGCTCCGTATAGTATGGGAGAAACTTTTATGGATGTTGCATTTCAGTCAAAATGCTTCAATGCCTAGAGTCATCGCATTGCAAAAAACGGGGACCTAGTCGTATTAACTACCTGATCTTTCGCCATTTGTCACCGTGGAATTTAGCTGGGATATTGCTCCGGTTTTGTGAATATGCTGAATCCTAAAAAGCATTGCCAGTAAAGAGGAACATGTGGAAAGTATGCAGCGACTGTTTGGTGAAGCACTGTGCAGAGAAACTTTGGGGTGTGAAAGTATTCTCCATTCAGCCGTCTCATACACAGACAAAAATGTAGCATAACTCATTCAGTAGCATCTGATGTACGTAATTAATAAAAATCGGTCATCCGCAGAACGAATTTGCGATCTTTCGTCCGGCGGTGTTACATCGGTAACCGGAAGCAAAGCCAAGAACTTTGGCTGGGACAAATTGCTAAACCAATATGAAGATTGCACAGTGTTTTCACCAGAAAGACCTAAAGATTCACATTTGAAAGAAAATTCACGGAAATTTGTATTTGTAGACGAAAAGGTTAATGTTCCACCGAACGGCTCTGATAGTTAAAGATGGATGCTGCTGAAAGGTGGAGAGAACACATTTAAGGAAGCTGATATTTCAACCAAACGTAACGTAAAATTTGTCGTTGCCAAAAATGATGTCAGATTTCCTAACCGCAGATTTAGTCGTATGGATAAAGCCGTCACCCCTTAGTTGAACGGGGACATGAGGAACTAATTAAAAAGTATATAGTGCACTTGGCCAACACAATTGATTGTATGGCCAACCATTTTTATCTCCTATCTAATCTTTTGCATTATCACCAAATGAGCATGTCACCTATGTTCTCGAACAAATATATATGATCAAATGTGAAAACAGAAGAAAAAGCGAAGACGAAAAATACTAGTGACTAATATAATTTTAAAATGTGCTGGTATCTTCGATGAATCTACGGCTAAGAAGGATCAGCACCAATAATTGAAGCAATCAAGCAGATTCGCAAAGTAACTTCAGAAGAGCAATTTCAGCTATTTGGAGACCAAGCAGTACTACAAAAATCAGCCGAAAACGCTGCCTTATGCAATTAGAATGCAAAAATTGAGATAAAAATGATGTGAAGCAGTCCAAACTAATGTAAAAAAATGATCTATAGATATTAAGTTTGAAGGCATAAGTCAGGTTCAGCGCATTCTGCCCATAAAATGATGACAGTGGAATGTCGATATTTAGTTGTATCGTTATTTGCCTTGTACCAAAACACCGGAACATCAGGCTGCCGAAACTCTACTAGTTTGAAAGAACCCTTTCTGAATGAATAAATGTAGGATATCCCTGATCATTTGAAAGCCCTAAGAATATTGCCAAGTTTTGCTGAAAGCTTGCAAATTACCGGTAATATTCACGAAATATGCGACTGTCTTGCTACAGGTACTTCAGTTGGTAGCAACACGAATTTGGTTAACGACCCACACCTGATTTGTTTAGCTTCTACCTTTTTATGATGTAGTTATATCTTATAGATTAATTGACTTGACCAGCAGTGGCCAAACGGATAAAATCGTGGTGTTCAGATGCGCAGGTCGCGGGTTCGAATCCACTTGTCGCAGGTCAGCTTCCCCAATTGGTAGCCTTCTGTTGGCCGCAGCTCCATTCCTGAAAAATGATGTCCATCGATATTTCAGTGAAAAATAAGTAAAATGATAAAATTTAAAAAGGTATGTGTTACGTTGTGTTTCTTTGGGGTTCTCGGCTTCTGGCTGTTAATAAAAAAGAAGAATTGCAGGAATCAATGGCCATTGGTAACTAGTTTCAAAGTAAAACAGCAAAGCGTAAAAACAATGTTCTGGAGTGGATTAACTTTCCATGTCAAAAATCAATTAGTTCAATTTGAAACTGGTAAATATTATTTGCGGATGAACTCTAGTAGCATTCCACCGTTGTCAGCATAATTCAGCGGCTAGTTCTAATTTCACGAAGCAAGCTGAAATAATTTGATAAATTGTAAATAGTTTATTAATTACGAGATGGATGCAAGGAGGAAACAATCAGTGGCTAGGCTGACTTGCTAGCTTAGTTCTTTGTGGCAGCTCACCTCGGCTAATCAAAACCAAAAAGCATTCGGGAATAAACCTAAATGGTTTGCTCACTGCGGCGGAAGCAAGCTGGTCCTCTTGATCGCAAATCCGTAAGGAAATTGTCACCTTTAAAAATAGTTATTCAGTGACATTAAAAAACAATGACAACCTTAACAATAATTGTACCGGCTGGTTCTAAACCACCCTTGTATTTTGATTTTCCAGCATCATTTAGAATTTCCGTTTGAATAAAGTAATCGGTCATAGTAGCAATGTGTTGCAGCTTCGAAATGTACATTGAAGTTTGTAACTGTTTCGTTGTCTGAACCTCCGCAGTGGAACTGATAAGGGCGGACCTTGTGCTGGTTAAATGATTTCACCGTACAAAGATAACAATGGCATACGAGGACTGAGGATAACCGTCGCAACTGGACCTGCATCATACCAGTTGTGCTCATGGCCTGATCATACTCCATTCAAAAGAAGGATATAGTGTCCCGCAGTCGCTTATTTGGGCAAACTAGCAAAGATATAATTGACAGATGACATAAAAAGACACAAGTAAATTAGATTATGGGCAGCAGAAACGAACTAGAAGAGGACAACGTGTTTCGATTTAGAAAAATAAAACATTTTGGAATGTATAATTTTCGTTATTTTGCATTTTCCAGACGATATTGAATCCTAAATTAAACAGGCAATATATCCTGGTATGGTAGCCATGCTAATACTTTAATTGGAATCTCATAAGCTTAAAAGTATCACGTGACATAAATTGTCTTCAGTTGATTACCCTTCATTCGACGTAACAATTGAAACAGAGATATAATGATTTTCACCCAAAACTTTCATCTGAAAAATTAATTCAGTGTTTCATAGGACGCCTGATAGGTCGTCGAACATGATGATTAATGCGTACAATTCGCATTCAAAAATTCATGTTTCAAACTAAAACGGGGAAAGCGGGCTTCTCCTTTGTAGCACAAACGTGTCTTGACCTATTTTGATAGTTATCCTGAGGAATAAAATTTCTTACATGACAAGATCGAAGATAGTACGTAATATTTTAGATTGAATGACTGATATCCACATAAATTGGCTTGAAAGGTTTGTGAAATGCATCAAAGCTTGAAATATGAATAACTTCTACTCCTTTGAGCAAAATTGCCGAGCGTGATATTTCACCTGACTTCAAAGTGTGCATGATGTCTAGTCTGCTACTGTCATTTGAACCGAAGGGAGTTTGAAAAGCAATGAACAAATGTATCCAGATGAGGGATAGCATTTTCTATCCGCACTGTTGAAGGTAGTAAGAAACGAAGTGTTGTGCATACGAATCTTCTTGTTGACCAGAATTTTGATTAGGTGACTAAATTTGGTTAGTCATCGAGAAAATGAAAGATGTTTCCATCGTGGCAAATTATCTCGGAAATCAAATTTTCCGGATGCAAACTGGAAATATGTCCCCTTCGTTTGAATATGATCAAGAAATGCATATATATAAACATATATATTGATGTATAATCAATCATGTTGATTTGTGGCTAAAAACCGGAAAAATCGTTAATCGTGATAACATTTGGTCCCCAATCAGAACGTGTGCACACACTCGGCAAGATCGGGAAATGCTGGTGATGGAATGGAGGAAACTCCTCGTGGCATAGGAAACGAAAAATTTATATTGGCATGTTTTTCTGAACCCGGTTCCCGCTCCAGTGACAGTGACAGTTCCAAATGGGTGCCTTTGAGTCATTCATGTCACATATACATGGATATTGAGGCGGTCTGATTTGGAAAATTTCAGTACACGTTCTTAGCTTTCGGTTAAAAGCTATATTTGGAATCAAGATTTTCACAAAACATGTTTCCGTTTTCCTTTCTGTTACTTTGAGAATGCGGTTTATTCTGTCACCGGCTACAGTGAACTTTGCAAAATATAATCACGACTAGTAGAACTGTTCTCTCTCATAAAATCGCATATCAATTAAAAAAATTCACGTTGATTTCGCAAAGTTTTAAAATGACTGAAATGTCTTTGGGTTGTATCTCACACGTATGCGCCTTCTGTTCTTCCCTAATTGATGATACAACGAAACAACCAAACATACCAGTCCGGCAGTCGTGCAAATATCCATGCAATCTCTGCTTAATTTGTAGATTTCATCACCCAAAAATGCGTTTTCGTCAAAGGAAATGCTGAGAAAGGTAAATTCTTGCCCTGTAGTTTGCACGCAACTCATCAGTTTGTTGTATCAATCCAGAAACGGAGACGGCGTATGGTTTGGAAAACCCAGATGAAATGCCAATTAGTCATATGCAGTATTTACGTAAATTGGATTATGAAAACGGACATGATAATTGTCTCGTTAAGGACTGCCACACTACAAAAAGTGCATTCATCTGCAAATGAGGGGACGGCTTTAAAAAATGTCTGAAAAGTAGTCAACGTATTTTTTTATATGCTCTGTCAAATTCATATGGGCTTCACTTGATCCTGTTGTCATTAGGCACATAAATATATTACTGAGTTATACTTCTCTTCTGCGTAGATTCTGAACACCATTTAGTAAGTCACGCAGCCGTGATGTTTTAGTCCGAAGAACTCGGAAACAATGGTGTAAACTTTACTGCAACACATACGGTTTAATGCAAAAATAACGACAATAATATTGCACAAACAATACTGATACTGAAGATGCAGGCAGCGATGCTGGTACGCATCGATCACGCCCGAAAGTATGAAATTACGAATCACATTCACTAGACCCTAACAAGCATTGTGATCCTCACACATGAAGGGCAAAATCTAGTCCAGTTTGTTAAAACTTCCCCCCTAGTGGAGCATATATTGTCAATTTGCAAAGCAAATCGTAATACTGAAAATTCAGCTAATACGCCTTTTCCTGTTATCGGAAATCAAGATCATGATTGTCGATGAATTCGCGAGAAATTGCAAATTCGGCATGCAAATGAAAATTAATCTAAGCTCTCATATCAACAATGTGATCATTGAAACTATCTCCTGTGCCCGAAATTTTGTCGGATATTTCAATCACAAAATACACGTACTCAAAAGCAGTGCATATTTCGCTGTCGGAAATCTTGGTATTTTAGGAGTTTTATGCAGTTTTCCCACGATGAGCAACACCCGATTAGATCAACTAACTAACTTTCTAAGTTATGAATTCATTCAGTGGGAGAAAGTGAATAAAGTTTAAAATCCGATTGGCTTTTTGTTGAAAGTGCTCAGTTGCGTAAAATCAACAGCTTTGCGGATTTTGTGAGGATTACCGTCGTTGAAATCGCACTCGTTTTTTATATTTACATTAGCCGATCAAGGCAAACTGCTAAGGTCGTAAGGGTCAGACTTGGAGGGTTCGGGTTCAAATCCTCCCACCTCCACTTAACCCTTCCCCACTTGGTAGCCCTTTGTTGACGGTGGCCCCTTCCTGAAAAATAATGTAGTGCTACTTCAATAACGATGGAAGTAAAACGATTAAAAATCATCGACGATTACAGTTATTCAGCAGCAATTCATCAAAAATCCAACCGCGTTGGCCAGTAAATGAAGTCATCCAATGCTTCTACGTTTCGGCCTCCAGAGAAAAAAACACCGCAAGTATTAATTTTCGCGCCTTACCAATAAATCTCTCATAAAACCTACAATATACCACATTAAAAGAATATCTTCAGCGGGTAGTAATTATGATTATGAGATCGGTCGATTGAAACCTCATTTTTTGGAGACACCTTTTCGTGTTGGTAGAAGGTTACATTTTTTCACGAATCTATTGATCATGTGATATCAATATTGATGCTTCACGTATGCTCAGGTTGCATCCTGGAGAAAGGCCGTTTTTCAGGTAGCTAGACTTGAAGACGACATGTTCAGGATTGACGAATAAGCGGTTGCTGATAAAGGAGTGCAATGTCCATGATGACGTTAATGTTTGTCCGCCAAGAATCTGTTGGTGCCAATTTGACGTGGCAAATGTTGCCTGTCAACTAAAAAAGATCACTGTCCTCTGTCATTCCTCACTGATCCGGCAAGGTTTTCAGGAACAAGTCTATGAACCGACCAACTGGCTATAGACAATCTCGAATGATCGTTATGTATTTCAGAGCGCATTTGGATGCGCAAGAGCAACCTGGAATAAGAAAATCTTTCTTCAGAACGGGCGACTGAGCAAAACAGCACTCCACAATACCTACAATCACGATCGTGACTGATCTGGAGACAAACGTTTCCATATTTTCTCTTATCTAAAAACTGATATTTGGAAGTGCACAATTGGTTGCTCCTCTAATTTATGATGTTATCCCCGTTCTTGCCAAATATTGCAAGATACCTCGGTAATTACAATCGTTCATTATTGTGACAGTGTCACCGGAATAAGTTCTGCCTCTATTCTTTCGCACTCGCCTTCGGACAACACCAAAAGTTCACCCAACTCAACTTCCGCCGGTTAATAAACTTTGTTGTCCTCGATGCTGTCTTCTCGACTAATTGCATTAAATGTGCGAACACGGAGGCGTATAAAAAAACGGACACTACAAACCCCAGCCACCCAAACGTTTTGTATCTAAAGGTCCGCAGCTCATTCATTTGACTAAAGTCCTTATTTAGTCTTCCGGTTAGTTTTTATCTGTGCCTTTCTGAGAACCCTGAGAATGAGACTTCTGGTTTGGCTGAAGTTGGTGTGCCCTCAGTGGGAAGGCTGGGGTTGCACTGCCTGACGTAATCTTAGATGACTGCTGAATTTCCGTACTGTGGTATGTATGTTTGTGAAAAGTGAACAGTCGCTGTCATGATAGACGAACTTTGCTTGTTGACTCAGCCTACGCATCTACAGATTGCAGCCCAAAGTTGCCCGGTCTTACGTAAAACAAGAAGGAGTAAACTTGTAATTTTTGCCAGAGTCAAGAACGCCGGGGTAGAGCGGCTATCCTCGATTGAAACACATCGAATAAGTTTTCTCGGTCCCTATTCCTGTTGTTCTGAAAACGGCTTGCAGTGATTGGCCGTATGCTCGGACAATCGACCATTTTTGTTACAAAAAACTTTCGACGCTTTAATCACCAGGGGTCCACCATCCCCAAATCAGCGTAGGATACAGATCGGCCATAGGATCAAAACCGACAAACGGCGAGGGAGTCCACAAGGCTGGAGTATTAACCTTGATGCCGACCACTCGTTAACAAGCAACAAGCTGTCCACGTTAAGTTATCTTTAGCAATTTGATCAGATCTGCCTATTACTCGTTCAAAGCGAGTTGGATATATTACTGGAATTGCCCTCAAATCACAACACCAAATACCAAAGGTGTCTTATCAACGTTAATTTGCTTTTTGAATGTTGAGATAATTATGACCTGCGAGGCATCTAACGTCGTCTTGCTACCCGGATTCATCTAATAGGGAAATTGCACAATGACAGGTTTTACTGTTTGCATTTACGGATGCGAGACCCGGCCATTTCGCGCGACGGATGGTTGGGTACCTGCAGCATTCCACCACCGATGTTTCCGACGCATTGGACGGACTATGACGAGGTGCGTCGTCATGTACTGGGCGCTGGCGGTAGTCTTGGGCATAGCTTGCGGTGGGTTGGCCGAGTGTTTCACATGGGTTCCCTTAGTCTTTCTTTTCGCGCTGAGAATGGGCAGGAGAAGCGATGTAGCACTCAGGCTATGACCAGGCGCAAAGATGTGAAACCTCAAAGATTGGCCACTTAAGATCGTCCGAGTTCAAGCGGCCTTCAGACGTGAGGGCTGTGGGTTCGAAGCCTTCCACCACAGGTCACCTTTACCCCTTGGCAACCTTCCGTTTGCCCCGAGCTATGTTCTTGAAAATATGGCACGCTGTTATTTCGTTAATAAAGAAAGTAAAAATAAATAATGAAAAATAGTCATGGCGTTGGCTGGTGCCCCCGCCATCCTAGTTGGGACCAAAGAGATAGGGACTGTTGTTGGTTGTACATGCTAAAAATAGTTCGCTGGATCAATGTCAGTAGTACAAGGGTTGCAGGAGCTGTTAGCAAAAGTCGTCCGCCCCAGAAAAATCAAAATATTTCTTAACTTGTACAGTCAAAACGACTGAAAACAACTAATTTCTCTCTATTGTTTAGCCTTATAATATACATTTTCTGTAAAATTCTGTTTGCATGTTATTGTACTGAGACCTGGCTTGTCTTCAAGCCAGTTTCTTGTTTAAATATATATATATATATACGGCTCAATTTACTATTAAGAAACCATGGAAGAACTGAACGCTGTTTCAGACTTGTTGAGAATTGTCAGAAGTGCTTGTCTGCCACTACGGAAGGCGGAAGCGAAGGCGAGAGAAAAGTTGTTTATTAAATGTTTCAGGTCTTACGCTATCGGACCGGCTGCCGACGCATTGAAGCATTGTACCCTGAATGTCTAGGTGGCTTTGAAATGCCTGGTTGAAATTTGAAATCATATAATGAAAAGTTTATGAAAATAAAACTTTTGTTCGTTGTCTGCGTATCATCGAGGGTCATGAATTTATCAACGAAAGTTTCCCATTTAATTTTTGATGCTTTTGGCACCTGCCGTTCAGTTTTGCACGTCCACTTGCTGCAGTCAAGAATATCACGCGTAACCTAGTGAAATAAGCAAAAATAATATTAGTAGTTGGACTCGAGTATGGTACAGTGGTGCAAAAAATGTTTAGTAATTACATTCGCGTTTCCAGTCTAAAATATTGAAATGCATGGAATTTAGCTTGGTTATATTCCGGCATGTTATCAGAGCAAAGCATTGCAATTTTGATTTAGCTGAATTCCGATTTGGATGGCATTTAATTCGTGCACCATGAATACACCAGTTCCTTCCTGTTGAAGTCAAACTTATGGTTTCGCACTCAACAGACTACTCACGCGAAGTAAACTTGGGGTGAAGAACATCTTTTCACAACTAGTCACCCGTTCGGATCTTAGTTTATCTAGTTCCTGGCATTTACTCGAATGCCTCGTGACAGCTGCATGCTAGGGACACTTTGATTCGGGTACTCATTGCCCACATTCACACATGATCGGTTTGACAGCTAAGGGGATACCAGACCAATGGACTCGAATGCGACCTGCATTTCGATCTGCAAAGTGCGAAGCCTCCAAACGATGATATTTCTGGATTATTTATAAACAATTTCTAATACATCCCAAACGATCATGATTGCAATTCTTCATATTTGTATTTATGTGTACATCTGTGGTCATCTCAAAAACATAATATACTTTCTGGTCACATTGTGCCTGCTAACTAAACCATATTGCAAAAGTTGAACCAAAAAATACGAAAGCAACATGCAATTGTTTTCTCGCAAAGAAGGTGCAGTTTAACATGCACGCTTTTGCTTTCGACACTTGTCGTGCACATGTGGCTTCTTTCAAGACTGCATACACAAATGTGCTGCAGTTTACACGATCACTATCCAACCGGTGCTGATTAAAGTCTAGAATAGTACTTAGTCAGTAATCGAATCCCATCCATGGGCAAAATTTCGTTTGTAATACAGAGAAGACTGTCTGGTCGAGAGATCCGAAGTGGTAAACCAGAATCTGGTGCCAGACTACCATGCTTACAACGACACTGGGAGCACGCCTTGCTGCAATTTTACCCAGTTTCAGGCTATATTGTGCTACTGGTCTGAACTAATCACAGGGATAAAAAAAATACATTTTGTCCCGTCGGAAACAAACGCGGTATGAAGCATTTGTCATTCGGTTTTGTGCAGTTTTACTAAAATCCGTGACATTTAAGCATAAAATTTACCAAAAGACCTGGCTCCTCAAAATAATTAAAATAATCCTATAGCAACAGGATTTCCTACTGTTTATTCCAATCCAAGACCAAAAACGTTGGCAGCTTTACATGAAATTTGATTATGAATGCATTCCGCCCCGGAGTTGATCCTGTGTCGTTCTTCTTTCGACTAATAACCCCGTGGCAAAAATATGCCAAATCAGTAGCTTCCAAATGGTATTCGTATTTGCTGTGGATGAGCATTCAACAGGGTTCCGTCGCTCGAAAAAAATCGTTTATCTAGTAATATTTTAGCAGCGTTCGCTTTTAGGGTGGATGTCAAAGTGCTTTTTAGTTAACCCCAATCGAAGGCTTGATTATTTATGGTTACACGGTGTGCACAACCGACAATCACTGTCCAATTACTTCGTTGGCCTGAAACATTCATTGGCTATGATGTGCAACCTTCTTTCAGCATGGCTCAAGACTGTTACGACGAGTTTCTTTTGAACACAATAAAGTTTTTCCTGGTGCGCAACCTGGTTCATACCAACTGAAACAAAAAGTACAAATTTTATGAACATTTGTTCGCCAATGCATACGTTAGAGACTAAGGCATCGGCTCAAGCAATGCTATTCGCATGCGAACTCGACAGAAAATCTACCGTCGAAGAATACAACATTTATTTTTCCTTATCGTCGCCCTTCAACTTAGTTAAACTGGTACTCCGGTGCCTAATTATTGTCATACTCGTGCCGCTTAAAATTATTCTGAAGCCTAATTCAAAATAAACTCATTAAACGAGCAAATTTTTGTGTAATGAACACTTCTGCCTTTTCAATTCTGTACGAAATGTGCACTCAACAAAAACCCCGAAATTCGGGGCAACATTTCTTCTTTACGTAGGCAGGAAAATAACTGGACGAATCAGTTTGAGTCTTCCAAATGCGCTCTTCTTTTCTGCACGTTATTATTTATTCTAAAGCGAACCAAACTCATTATTCATTTGAAGTGAATATATTATTCACGTTCGTTTTTAAAGGAATAGGTCAAATGACATGAAATACGGGCCTTTATTGTAACATGGATGCCACAAATAATACGTTTCCAGGGTATGTTATGTCTTCATATATAAACTGAGATTACAAAGAATTTTCAAAGTTTCCATACAACGATAAATTGTGAAAGGAGCGAAATGCATTTGTGTATTTTTCAAAACACTTAGATAAAAGCTATGGACAAAAATAGTCCATAGGGCTTTTCGATTTACGGTAGATGGGTGTCAAAGATATCCATGTGTTGTGTTGCGCATCATCGATCACAACGGTCAGATGAATACGTTCTTCTAGTGTTAGTACTTCGGAAGTTAACGTCTACAAGATAATCGCTTCTGCTAACTTGAAATGTTACATTAGTTTGTGCAAATCAGCAAATCTGCCTATACGCATAATGACCAGTAAATTGTTTTAAAGAAATCTGGAAGCCATATTTCAATTGTTGGATTTTCAATTAGATATCCCTGAGTACAATAGGCCGAATGGCTAGCTAATTCGGAAACAATAAATTTACGTTTAGATGCAGTCGTACGAATATAATTGTTTGTTCGTACTCAACCACTGCCATGGATAATGATAAAATAGTGCCATCTCTTTTTGAAAACTTCATTTATAAGGATGTACAAATCGTAAAAACAATGATATAATTTGATAAGTTTGTTTCTGAGCATCAGGTGGCGTTTTGTGCTATCTCTGAAATTCATTTTGTCTACCAATGTTTACTTTTAAGTTAAATACTCATTTGTGTGGATCTACGCATAACTACCTTCTACAATATTGAAAGAGCAAGAATAAATGAACAAAAATGATCGCCAAAAGCAATTTAGATACATCAAAATGTGCCTCTCCAGACCCCAAACACTAATTCGCTCACAGCACCGTTGTATGCACTACTGAAGTTCATAAAGGCAGTTAGATTTGGGTTATCAGAACCGAGTTGCGTTTTCAGTATTTCGAAATTGCGATCACACACGTTAATTGATTTTTGTATACCTTTGTTGACGAGTAACATATCGTGATCGAAATAGTTGGCGACGAGTCGACGTTTCGGTTATTGCAGATAAAATTTCCTGTACCTGGTTTGCACACGACCGATAATGGATTGGTAAACTAAAACAGTTGGGAATTAAACAAATTGGCTTTAGGTCTTCGTTCCACCTATCAGTGTTGATGACCTAGGGGTCACCTGAGGTCACATGGGTACTTTGACTCTTTGGAAGTTTACCCATTAATGATTTTAGTACCATTCATTTACCTGAAATCTTCGCAACATTGTTCGGGTTCAGACATGTAGGATGGGTGGCAAATATGAGAGCTCCAGCCTATAGGCTTTCGGTGTTTGTGCGAAATCCACACTGAGGGAATCTGGTGTTATCGTAGTCCATTGTGCAACCTTTGGATACAGTATGAAGGGTTATATATATATATATATATAATTAACAACGAGAAACGTAACGGAGTAAATGGAATAATCCACAGTAGTGAATGTTTGAATGAGTCCACTGTGCATGGAAATACGCAAGTGATAACTGCTTATTTTGGAGAAGCATTCTGTTCAGTTGGTTACTTAAGGGATGAAGCACAGAAAGAACTGTACGACACTAATTGGGATTTGAAGAGTAAAATGCTAAGCCGTAACAACAGCGCATTCGCCACGCAAAGATACACACCATATAATTCTCCCACTGCCTCATTGCGTATTGCGGGCGTCCAAATTCTCATGATGTCAATAGTTCAACAATCATCCTTGGTGTTCCTATTGCATACATTGTACATAAAGCGTTGCAAATAACAATTTTATCGGACAAAACGGTTTCGTGTTTCGTGTCCTTTGTTTACTAAGGTCATTCTGACCAATGGTTCGACGAACAAGTTCCCTGTTGAGATTACGGCACTTTGATAGGTTTTCTGCGGTTTACTCCAGGCGTGAAGTCTGTTTTGGAAATCTTCAACCAAGAGCTTTAATAAATTGGGGTGAATTTTACGCGTGTTAATTTGACAGTTGAATGTTGCACTAGCAAATAACATGCATGACAAATAATCCGTTTGAAGGCTCCTCAATTGTGACCCGATTAAACGGCAATCAAAGCGTAGTTCTCATACAACGAGATGATCCACTCCGTACGTCATTCTAGTCAAATCTGAAGATCTCAAATAGACAAAATACACATTTCAGCGATATCAAAATAGAGTGACTGATGTAATTACGAATACATCCTAACTAATATTTGCTCATTGGCTGCATACCTTTCACTGGAGGAATAAAATGCACTGAACTGCTCAGCTTTCGTGGTCATACCAACTGATGAGCAGGACAGTAATCCCTTTGCGTTATAATATAACACTGTACGTAAACAGAGGTAAATCAAAACAACAAAAGTTAAAGAAAAATCAAATCAATACACGAAATTGGAAACTCAACTCATACAACTCCCCAACTTGCAAATGAACGAATAAATAAATCGTAAACATGCGCCCGGTAACCAAATATTTCCAAAGCCATGGTTGCTAAGCAATACCCTCTTGTTTCGACGGTGAAACAAACCAAGCGCAGTTTTCATGCATTGTTGTCAAAACAGCAGGTTTTGACCAGTGGTTTGTAATTCAATGTTAAGGGATAAATCATAATTTCTGGAATCATTCAGGTACTTCACGTCTTGTCCATCTTGGAAATCACTTTATGCAAATACAGAGAGCGTTTCATAAAATATTATGTTTGGCAGTGATATGTACTAGTTGTTGTCTTGACATAATATCTGTTTTTGACGGGGTTGGTACGGAAACCAGTGGTTGATATGGGATGAATCAATTTCATTAGTTCGTGCTGCAATGCCACCAAGGCACGATCGCAAAGAGACAGGCAGAACAATCTTCTGCTGCCAGAATATGCCCATTTATGTTTTTAATGGCATAAATATAATCGAAAGCGTTAGCAGCATTACTTGGTGACGGTAGCGCAATCATATTCTCCATATACTTTTTTCATTTATCGCAAATGATTATTCATTTATCCCAGTCAGAACAATTAATTTTATTTGAAAGGTTTACGTTCTTTAACTGCAGGGTAATGCGTACATTTCGAAATCTTTTTTCGCGTTTTTGACGTTCTGTATAATGCTGGCATTCACTTGCATCAAATAATATACGATTGTATGCTAGGGGATTTGCCAAAAAGGGGATACTTTTGTCTGGGATAGGGATGACTTTTATCAACCACGACATGTTTTAACTTGATCCTGGTAAAACGGGACTCCTTACAACCCGCTCATTCATTCGCTTAATAACGTAGACAATACTGGTCGGTCCCGTCACATTGTTACTTCTGAAACGCTTTCCATTGTGAGGTTGTTTATCTTTCTCTCAATTAGCTGGCTTGTTTGGTGAGAGAAGTGTTGTTCACCGGACTGCGCAAATCCGTTTCATCCTATCGGGTTAACTAGTTTCAAGCAGTGGAAAAGAAAGAGTATCTTGATCCCTTTTGAACGAAAACAATAGTGGCATTTTGACCTTAACCGTTTCTCGCCTAATGGAATTACATGTCAAGAAAAGTGTGTTCGAGAAAGCTAAGCAATCCGGTCGATCTTCTGAGCTCGCTTAAATAATTCTTACAGGAAGGTAGTCATTTGGCCCGGCACACACCATAAATGTATCAGGGAAGGGAATAGCAATAAGTAAACAAAGGCATCTTTGTCATTGACCCAACCCAGCTTTGCTTCTGACCGGTTCCCATGATATCCAAACATAATGAAGAGCCCCACACGATTTCGTTGCATGAGAGCTTGTGGAACATCAAATGTTCACCTAAAATCTTTTTCACTGATCTACCTCAACAGAATGAGCAAAATATTTATTACTGTAATTACTATACTTTTGTCTCTTACTTCCTTTATTAATAAGATGGCGGTGCACACCGATTTTCATGATTGAGGTGGCGGCTATCAGAGGGCTACTAAATGGATATGTTGACAGGTCGTGAGCTGATTCGAAAGTGAGACATTCACGTGCAAACGCCACGACCTAATCCACTTAACCATCGCCCGCCAAATTCGCTCCAGCGAGGCGCATAGGAATCCTGGGCCTGTCCATACGTTAGCATAGCCCTGCTTGTCAGGTTTCTTTGCACTATCAATTAGGACAGAGAGAGAGTGAGGAATTACGCGCTGTAAACATGTTTGCAAACGTGTTTGTTAACCTCCAAAGTTACGTAACTAACCGGTTATCCAAGTGCCTGTAAACAGAACGACCAAACACTGCGCAAAGCAAACACTTGGGTAGCTGAGGTGCAAGAAAGAAACAGCTAGAATGTGTTTCATTTTTGCAGAAATTTGCACAGACTGATAGTAGAGCATTTCGCTTTCTTGAGGGTTATTCACAATGAACCAATTAGGATAAGCTTCTTGCCATAGAAGTTCGGTATCGTATTCAGGCAAAACCTTTTATTAAAGCTACACAGTCGCTTTACTATTTCATTATACAACTATCTATGCGACATGACTCTTTTGGGCCGAAAATACCGTCACGCCCAAAAGGTGAGATAAATATAACTATCCAGATGTTTCAGGTTGAAAAGCTAATTTGTGGATACTTATGACTTTATCGCGAGCAGTAACATTCCCGGTATTCTGAACAGCGAATAGTAATCCTTCATAAGGCGAGTCTAAGTATTTGTTATGCGTTAAGTAAATTGATCACACTTCAGTGATCATTTTCGTCTGTTCAGTTTGAGCGGCGCCCAACATATGGTGCCTCTTCTTGTTTTGTTTGCTCGGTGGGATGCACGACTGAAACCCTGTCTCCAAAAGTTGTTCATTAATTAGCTTATCAGAAAATACAAAAAATAACAATGCAAGACAAAAACTAATTCATTATGTGTCGGAAGTGGATTGACTTTCTCACCGATCGTTCGCTTAATTTATCCAACTGGATTAACACTTCGCTAACCCCAAAAGCTTTGCGCGAAACGGTAGGGCCCGTGTCTCCGATTGGGTTTCCAACAGTGAGAAATTAATTCGTTTCAAAAAAGCAAAACAACCTGAGTAATATATCCGCATAGTTTTCTAACATCCTGTTCTAAAAATAGGCTACAGACATTTATTATTCTTGAAATGCAGCTGACGGGCGTCTTGTCGGCTTACCGCGAGTAAACGGTTGATCGTGATTCTCGAAGATCTACCCGAGGTTCTGCATTAGGCGAGCTAAAATTGAAACAACGTGAATCGATTGGCTGACCCAACGAGATATTCTCACCTACAAAATGGGTCGTTGTCACATCGACAAAGTTTGTAGAACTCCAACCACTGTTTGCAAGCTTCATATTATTAGATGTAATATTGCTCTGACTATTCAGTCACCACTTTTTCGGATGGTCCATCTAAAAGTAATTTTAGCCATCTTGGTTTATTTTTTTGATTACGAACTTTTAGCTTGCATGGCTAAACAGACCCGCCATGCATACATTATGTCTCAGTAAACCTAGGTTCTCTTACGGAGTGAGATCGCTCCAATTATTTCCCATCGTACAGTAATAACCGGTAATTCGGATTACCACATGGGCTGCCTGAGTTTTTAAAACATGGAAACAAATGGGCGGCCTATTTGCCAACCAAACCGATTTAACCCTTAGCTACATTCGTTTTATAGTAGTTTTCCAATGTCAAGCCTTTTTTTCATTTTCGTAAGACTTGACATCGATTAGAGTTGCATCAGGACTTTGTCTGCGCAGCACTTCAGTTACTTTGACCACATTGTCATTGGTCACCGGGTGGCAAGAATCGATCGGTTTGGTTCACGCCCGGAAAATTTGAATCCTTTGTGAGTCAAAGGTTTAACCTTTAATTGGCTTATGCGTGACGGATGTTTGACTCGAACATACCGTCCTTTGAGGCTGGAAACTACTGGCGGTTGTGTCGGAAGAATTCGCCGAAACCCTCTATAAAATAAAAATAGCCCGAAGTCGGCACACTTTTGAAGCCGGAATTTATTTTATTTTCACAGCAAATTTCTTCCGGCTCATTAGTACCCAGAATTATTTTACATCCTAGTGGTCAAGAACCAATCCCGTTCTCAGTTGATGCTCTCACTAATGAACTAGGTGCAGTCAGAACAGCTGGGTCATATTGAAAGCCTGCCTATGAATCAACGCTGGTCTCAAGTAATACTCGTACTCCTGACCAAACTTTTTGGGAGATTTTAGCGCATTTGCCCTTTTCCAATAGCGATTGCAAACAATAGGAAATTTAGCACATTTTCCTGCAATCGGAGATATACAGCCGTCAGTGAACATATTTTTGGAAGATAAAATACTTTGGATAATTTTTCACTTGTGAAAATGAAGTCAGCGGTGTTCATCGTATCGACTACTTCTGACTAATTGACATTGTAAGAAGTTTTCGTTGCTAAGAGTGACTCAAAGTAAAATAGTTACTGAAATGGTTCAGGCACTTGCTTCTATAGGTTCGATTTTCCAGAGTTCGAATTTTCCTCTTAATATTTTTTATTACATAAAGCTCTTGCCATTGGTTACTGATCGACGGTTGGAAAAGATCTGCGTCCTTTTTGTACTAAGATGAAATGGTTGGAGATTTTTAGCACCGAATAAGTGTTGAATGGGAGCATAGAAAAAAAGCGAGGTTTGGTGTTTACGAATGAAAATGTTTGCAATGTGCAACACTCCTAGCTAGAGTGGTTCTGATGAGATCCAGTGTCCTCCGAAGGCGTGTATTCTTTAGAAGAAATAAAGATATTATATTTGACAGTACAAACAAACAATTTGAACGGCTTCAGGATTTCTGGCTGATCGAACTACACCTCGGGTTTGCAGATCACAAGATGATACCCCGGCTAGCCTGAATGATCGCTATGTGCGATTGAAATTTGGCAAATACATCCTGTTTCTACCAAATTTCGCCCAGTTATTTGTAATTTTAAACTCTTTATTAATTTTACTAATTGATCTCCCAAGCCTACCAGCGCATGAGACCCAACAGCATCGGGCCGCGGCCAAAGGCTAAAACCACCGGGACAAAAGTGAATATTTTGTGTGCTAATACACTGCGCGTTGGGAAAGTACAACTGAATGCCCAAACTTATCATGAATAAAATGTAAGCTTACTCGAATAAGAGGGTGAATTATGGTTTAGAAGTATAAGACTTGTGATGTGATTATTGCCGCTCGTCTCGTATGCGTACCTGGAAATTTCTTTTGCAGTTATCCCCTTTGTATACCCAATCTTTGACTTTAGCAAAAGGGTATAATTTCAATGACCAGCGGGTTGCATGTCTGAATAATCAATTTAAAATGTACATTGGTAATTTATGTGCAGTTTCCGTCAATCAGAGAAGAATAATCTACAGAAAGGTGAACTACAGTCCCAAAGTTTTCGGTTTCCTTGTGTCGTTGTCGCTCGAATGCCTAGTAATTAACGATCCACACAACTAGTGAGTTAAAAGAGACCAAAACAGATTGATTTGGTTAAGGGCTGCATTAGCATGCACCAATATACAGAAACAGAGCTTTGGCAGCGCACACAAAATTCCGTTGTTAGTTTGTGTCCGCTTGATCTTATCTACACACAAAAAGCGTGGATGAAAATGAACAAATTTCTGCAGATCGAATTGAGCGGTACAATGTTTTGGCCCAAGGAACAAAAGCGAATAGACGGATTGACTGTGCGATTATTTCCAGCTTGTTAAATGTTAGGCAAACGTGTCGTACACATTGTTTGTCGCAATCGTAGTGTTCGTCATTTGGTCGCTAACATTTTCACAAGCACCATAGCAACGCGAAGTTTGGAGGCTGTCTGATGTATGGTGGGACGGATTCCTTAATTTTACAAAACTGAACGTCACCGAATTGAAATTCTCCATGGGGCCCTTCTTGATAAAGGAGATTCCAAAGCAAACGGTTTAAACTGTAACTCAGTTTACCACTGTTATGTGGATCAAACCAACTATTTTGGATAGTGACGAAACTTCCACCTTGAAAAGTCGCTCCTGTGAAGCTAAAAAAAGAATTGTTATGGAAATGGAATGAATATGATATTGGGCATATTTCGGAATCTAAGAAAATGGTAATCTGGAGAACCTGATCATTGTTTAAACGGACGATTTTGGGTATAAATACACGTGAAACCGGAAATGGCGTCACTTGCGTTCTCATGGCTGCCACGGCTGTTCGTGCGGACGATACTACTGCCCATATTGGTGATACTGAAGTGTTTAGATGTCACGTTTGACGTTTTCATGCCAGTTTTTCCGATTTTGAATCTGATTTAGTAATCAAAGTGGTCGTCGGTAAGTCTGTTATCTTTTCAAGTAATATTTATTTGAAGGATTCCAAATACTGACCGTTATTACACGCGCAATCGTAAGCTAACCCCAGAGCAGGAGGCGCACGTAATTAGCATAATGGATATTTCTGAAAATTCTAGAGAGGTTTGTCGATATGCGCGGGATAAGTTCAACCGCCTAGTTACAGTTCGGGATATTGATAGTAAATTCCGATTAATGGATGAGCGGAACGACGTCGTTCGCTTAAAAGATTTATTGCGCGGACAAGATGGTCTCAGGTTACTGAAACGAGAGGATGTAGTTAGGTTCGTGTTTTTCGTGCCTGATAGTGTCAGGTACGAAAAAAGTGTAAAGTGGGCACTAAGTTTTGGTATTTTTACGACTAGTAGGGTTGAGGTAGAAAATAGGCATTGTCTATCAGCACAAGCGTTATTAATACTAATAGTCACCATTTTCATTGAACGTAGACCTGATGAACCCAAGATGACGTAGGACGGACGAAGATGAAGAAGATCACCCCGGAGGCCCACGGAAGGCGACGGAGGTGCAAGAAACAAGGACCACGGGAGAGACGGGATTGACGAGAACGCCCCCACGGCCCCTATGGGGCCACTATTTGATTACTGGCACCGATTTCCAAAATCGGTCATTTCTGTTATGACTTCATTGTGTGTATTAGGTTGTTGGTACGTGAGTCTTCTTTCACGTGCGCAACAAAGGTTGGGGTTTCGGTGCTCATCCGTTTGTGAGTAGTGAAACTAGTCCACTATACGCATGCAAATGTTAGCAGTGTATGCTGAGGCAGACAGGTTTGTGTTTGTCTAGCGATGCTTATAGGTGTCGTTCGCCATATATACCTGACCAAAGACAGAGGGCAATTGAAATGACACGGGGTTGGCAGAGGGGTCGTACGTTTTGCCGTTGGGCATTATATGCATATATCGTATGACTAAGTGGCTAACGGGCAAATGCATATATTTTCAGATAAGGAAATCATTGCTTGCGTTGACGTTAATTGCTATACCGAGATATACATAAGTAGTCTTCCCACATGGGCCACAATTGTTTAAGAATATTTATTTAATAGGTTCCTTGTGCATGTCGGTGCAACAAGGTATATGATGTACATGTCTAGTGGAAACATAAATAGCTGCATATATATAGATTTGTGTATATACATATATATATATATATTTACATATATGCATGTGTCTACTGTAAACACATCTATGGATTTATAATGTTCCGCCATGTAAATGTCCACATTATATACCTATAGGTGCACGTCTATTTATTTACATGTTTTTGTTTCTATATATACATATATATGGATACATATATGTACATGTACATATACACATTTTGGCCACTTTATATCGATTTGAGTCATACCTAAACGCATAGAGTCGACAAACTCCATTCATGTGACGATTACGCAGCAAAAATGTATATAAATATTACATCACCCTGGAGCATGTGTATGTTTACATGTATATATACATATTTATACATATACATATATATATATATATGTAAATTATATTTAGGTAGACATCTTTGCTATCTTGGGGCAGACAGATATTTATAAGCATTTTCAATTTCCCAGCCATCAACGAAAATAAGCAATACAAAAGGGTCATTTTCACTATCACAGCCAATACTTTTTACGGGTTTGGCATGCTAAATGGACATTTTCTATTTTTCTGTACAAAATAACATCAATATTATCCTCCTAGATTAGCTCCTTCTGATTCATCACTTTTTCACCACGTTGAAAAATTATAACAGCTGACATTTGACAGCAACCGTTACCAGTTATCGTGGGGTGGACAGTTGTAATTATCAGTTATCGCGGGTGGATGAGTTACGTCCAACGGTTTGAACGCCTGCAAGAACATGGCCGTTTCGCGGGGGTGGAAGTTTCGTAAATACCACTATTTTGTACTGATTATTAAATTTATAAATCTAGGTGCATTGGCATCTGATAAATTAGGACAACTGATTCAGCTGGTTCTTTATTCTCAAAAAGGACGTCGATTTTAGAATTTCAATATATACCAATTACATCAGGTGTCCTGCTCAGATCTGCTCATTGTCAGAATGTCTACGAGATTAGCGATTTCATGGTAAATCCAAGGGCGGCAATAAAAGCTGTCTCTTTAAACAGTGTTCGAGTTCCTTTGGCATTTACAAAACACAGCAAAGAATAGGTTCGAATGCAACTATTACCACTGAAATTTCGTAAAATTTTAGGTGAGTTGGGCAGAACTCACTTGGATTCCTATACGTCTACCGCGGTCAAAACGCATACGGTAGGATGTTTTCCGTCCAAAGTTATCATATAAACGGTTGTTCTATTCTGCCACTGGCAAATTTGCATCACCTCTGCCGTCAGAAGTTCCAAATAATTGCGGTTGACGTCATTCCGAAACCATCGGTAGTGGTTCGTTTTCGCACGTTAAAAGGGACCAGTCAATGTATCAAACGGAGGACCGTGTACGGAAAAAGAAGGAAAACAAATAACACATTCAGTGATGAGTATCGTTGTCCAGTATATAAGCAAACTATCAAAAATAACTGATTGAATGGCTCAACGCACAGCGGTTCGTAGTTCACCTATATAGAGAAGACTGACGTCAAAACCAAAGAACAACTGAAAATAAATTCGATCGGGAGGAAGGTGAATTCTGTGACTGTAAATCATGTGACGTACAACAGCGTTTTCAGAAGCCTGATATTTACTCATCCTACTCATTAAACGTAGTCATTTGAACAACATATCACAATAATATAAACCTCGAAGCCATCATTGCGAAGCAAGCAATAACACTGCTTGCAGGGCACTTTGCTCATTTAATCAAATTACACAAATCGGACGACAGCATTTAGGAACAAAAATGGAATAGACAAACAAGCATTTAGCTGCAAGTCCAAAGCTAAGGATTAACTCAAATTTCACAATGTAGAAGAACGCAAAGAACCTTGTCGCCTTGGTGAATAATTAAGCAGATGCTATGTAAACGTCCAGCTCAGAGGGCTGATTCCCAAGTGCACCAGTAGAAATTTCCAGAGTCACTGGGACAAAAAGTAAACTATTCTTTCAGACACACATAATTGGTTAAATTAATTTCCTATTTCAACTTTACATTTAATCACGCATCAAAACGGTAGTTTTTGACACAACCTGGGTGGTAAAATAATTGCACTAGTTGACTTACCGTAACTGACAGACACGTTCGATGAACACGCACACGGCACGTCCCAGTAGCATTATGCTTCCACTGGGTTATTTTATATCTATCGGATTTTTCTCATTTGCAAGGTATGACTAATCTGATTTATACTAACCCTAGACTTTAGTTCCAATGCTTTGATCATACGGCATTTGCAAAGTAAGCAAATTAACATAAAGGAGGATATTTAAATTGGGTGATACTTCTGGTGTCGCAATCTGCATCAAGGCTCCATCGTTCATGCCCAATTACAATACCCGGGTGATGTTCCTTTGAGGACATCGATTTCGATGTCAAACCCCAATCTACTTAAACAATATTCCGAAATTCAACAATATCAACTTCAATATGGTTTACGTGATCCTGCTCTTTACGATATTTCCATTTTTTTGCAAATATGTACCGGTATTCATAAACAAAAACAGGACACCGTCAAGCTTTTTTGACTTTATCAAATTTTGATTTGCATATCACATTATTATTGCATACAGCGCATTGTTCTTGTTGTGATTCATTCAACCACGATACATTCCCGTCGTTTATTATCGGTAAATACAAACGAAAGAAGCAATAATTGTTCCGCAGTCATTCAAGTGTCTATCTGACGGATGCCGTTGACTAATTTGTTTCAGCCATTTCAACCTAGAACACACACTGTTCGTCATTGATAACCGTACTGAGAAGCCCGAAATAATCTTCCACAATCCAACATCCGATTTGTAATTTGTTATCGGTACTCTTGCGTTCCATTTTATTCTAACTTTCAGGTAGCGTTAAGCCGAGTACCTAGGTGAAATCTGATTATAGAATGCCAACGATAGTCAGATTTTGAACTCACTTCATTATCGTCATCGTCGTCTGATGCTGTGACTCCGGTCCCGTAGCAAAACGGGATTTCCCTCGGAGAATAGAACACATATGCGCATTGCAAGCAGGATTTGATCGGTTTATTCACCTTTCTCATATCCAATTTTTTTTATATTGGCTTTACTCATTGACACTTAGTTCGGAGTAAATTATCGTAAAATAAACTTACAATTACCATTCGACGAATGAATTTCAACATGCTCCCATCTCGGTTGTTTTTTGTTCTCTGTTTGAGATTTTGTTGTTTCTAACGGGGTAGACACGGATAGTGAGTAGTGAGGAGGAATTTATCCAAATTACACTGCATATTTGTGTGTATTTTAATTTCGTCCTGTGAGTCGAGTGAATTTAACTAAAATTGTGGTTATGCGACTGACTGACTTGACTGTTTGAATCTGTTGCTCATTTGAGCTGGCTTCATGTATTGAGATAGTCTTTGCTGTCACAAAAAGAGAACCATTTAGGCCGAAATTCCATGGTGTCATTCACACTCGGACCACAGTCATTAAACGCTTCAAATCTGGATCTTTTAGGCTAATGAAAGTCGATATATTACCGCGAACCGTTAAGCGGTATGCGGCTTTGCACACTTTAAGTTATATTCCTTGGAATCGGTGATTTTATCCGCTTGCATTACATCAATGAAGAATTCACGGTCAAATCAATATATATATATATATATATATATATATATATATATATATATAACCAGGGGATATTCGAAGTAAATGTACTGTTGACTGCACAATGAAACGGTCACAAAAAACGTCATTTACAGTTGTGGTAGTGAAAACAAGTCCGAGGCCAATCTCGATTGCCTAATTATATCGAGTAATCACTAGCGTGTACTTTATAAAACAATTAACCGTCACGAAATTTCTACCAGGAGCATCAGGTGCCAATCTTTAAGTGATCTCTACACCAAACTTGTGTGATTAGCTCTGATTATTGAGGAATGAGGTCGACTGAATTCTGTCCCATGCATTACGTTGCCTAGAGTTTGGGATTGGTTTGTGATTAGCTAGTTACTTCGAATATATGGATCCGTTACGGGGAGATTCATACTACTTGCACTAAGAAATGGATTTTCAATCCAGAAACGGAGACTTCTTGTGATGCACTGCAATGAAAAAAACTACAACGTCGATTTTGTTACCGTAGGAATCACTAGCAGAACATTATTGATTCAGAAACAAATAAATCCAAACATACCGACTGGTTTCAGAGCAGTAAGCTCACTCTAATATTAAGACACTAAGGCAATCGTTTCTTCCAGAGGAAATGGTTTGCGTTCCGGAATCTGCGGAAACCCTTTATGGGTTCAAGGTTCACGTGGGTCTCCTTGGTGGAGTTGGTTAGCTGCACATGCCTCTTGTCCCAGAAAATATTTTGGAGCCAGTTCTGCTGTATTTACGTTGTCTGCCGGTATTTTTTGTTGAAATACTTTATGAAGGACATATGCTGACATAGAGCGGTTAGTCCTCTCATTAACTAATATGCATCAGAGGGTGGTTTATCTTATTCACAAGCATTGTATCAAAACTCATCTATTTGCGATATTTCTTGTACCTTTTCTTATTATGAATCCATGCAAACGTCTGAAACCGGTGATTTTACTCTCAATAAAGTAAATCTTACATTCGATGTTTCTTTTGGTTCAGTTCAAAAATCGGCTCTTAGCCAGTCTAATGTGGAACGTAGACAAGCATTTAATGTTGACTTGATAGACTTGTTGAGGCACCGACACAGTGCTCAATTTGATTAAATCAACTTGCTTGCGTTGTAAACACTTCCTCAGATGTTCACCCCAAACACGGACAAAATTGCTTGGCTCGAGGTTCTGTTTGATGGATAGTAGAATGTGTTTTTTATATCATACTTTTTTATCAACATTTCATTCGCTCTCAGTTGAACCGTTTAATAGAATTTGAAGCTATGAATGAATGATTTTGTAACTTGTGGAATTTCATTTTTACTGGCCTACCTGAGTAGGACTCATGAGGTTTATGTTAACTGCAATTTTCTGATCAGTATTTTTTCGTTTGTTCATTGCTAAGCTTTATTGGAATGTTTTTTCCATTCATAGTGCGCTACCGACACCCGTGATCTTGAGACTTGGTACAGTGCAGGACAATATAAGTCACCCTTAGCTCGACTCTGGAGAAACCCTTCCGCTAACGTAACTGACTTATCCGGGAGTCGGAACTTTGGACAACTTTGGTCATCTTTCTCGCAAAATAATAGGCAATTACACATTTGCCTAAATGAAGAAACGATAACTAGTTGTAGTGAGTTGCCGAGCATTGATAGTGGTAATATGTTGCCACACAGAGTCGGTTTACGAATTACCAGGTCATAACAAGGTTCACTGATTCTGTAAAGAACAGCGCATTGGTGATCACGTTGAAAAACAAACAATTTTGGGATGTTGTAGAGCTTGCTTATCTTTCGAATACAACTTCAAGAAAATTAGAACACATTTTTTGCTACAAAAATCGTAAACAATACAGAAAGCTGTGTGGATAGAACTAGGCCATTTCAGTTGCATCGGACTGATTAAAACTCATAAATTTACTGTTTAAGTGATCATGCAGCTGAGATAAGGTGGATGTAGAGATAAGTATGTGTTAAAAGGGAAAACTGGCAATGATATTTTGAAAGGAGGATGACCAAGTTCTCGAAAGTTCCCATAATATTATGTGCAATAGTTCTAAACACGTTTTCACAGCAGTCCCCTCAATATACAGACCATGCGTCCATGCGGCGGCTACGCAATTTAAGAGTTCCGGAGGCCAGACGTCTTGTTGGCAAGGACAGATAAAAGAATACAATTTTGAGTGTCCAGGGACACAACATTCAGATCATTACGCTTTATCGCAGTATTTAAATCTAGCCAGTTTGAACACAATAAGCTTTTATGATAATGTGGACCGTGGATCAAATGAACAGCCATTTGGTCATTCCGCTGCGCATTCGTAAACAGTTAAGACTTGCGGGCAATTTAAAAACAGAAGCACTTATCCGCTTGCGAAATTAGTGATCCAAATTGGACGAAAGCATGGTTGAGTTATGCAATATATTAACAGTGCGTGCCAAGATGAAATCTGCAAAGAAACCAGCGCAAGCACCTCAGCACACTGTGAATGGTATTAGTCCAGGAGAACTTGTGGGCCTGGACGGCATGGGCTTAGTACCAGCCACACCAGCTGGTTGACCATTTTACGAATTCGTATGAAATCACTCCTATCCCGAATAAAATACCTCGCATTATGGCTTGACATGCCATTACTCGCTCTCCGCCCTCCGATAAAGATGCTGCATTTTGAGGGCAAACCTCTGGGTGAAATACTTAAGGAAATGAAAATTCGGAAAACTCGAACAACGTTTTATTATTCAAAGGACAAAAAGTTGGCCGAATGAACCGACCGAAGTATTAAAATCATTGCTATGCGTGATTGGCAAAACGTGATACCAGCTTGCCTGCCCGCGTATTTCTCCTCGACATCTAACGTCTACCGGCTCTTCTCCGGCTTTGTTAGAGAAGCATTTGCCGGCAGATCGGATCACGCCTTCTGCTTTCAGAAATGATGAAACTTTGGCATTATACATTGGTTCTTGGACGGCGAAAGGTGAAAGCCTTTAAAGCAGTTCCTGAGTGTGATGCATGGGGCAAGCTAACAGCGGGAACAGCACCATGACCTCAAAATTTACGTGCTAGAATACCAAACTGGTGTCTACGTCGGTCTGTTCCGAACCAAACCGCATGTGGAAGTCTCTGTCAAGTTCCATGTGCAATGGACAGGGAAACATGAAGTTATATTCATCAGCCATCCTCGGTCTTTGCGATACGTAAGTGATAACCACCAATTTCAACCAGTCGAAACCAGCTTATTCGAACCTTGTACTTAACTTCTTTTTCCGATTGTACTTTTTGGTGAAATATCAGTTGTCAAACTAGAGGTCGGGGACAATAACGCAGGTCGTAACAGCTTGCTGGTGGTTGATATTATTATTGAAGACAATGACGCTATTGAGGGAGGACAATGAAAGGAGAGCAGGTCAATCATAGGGTCTTTCAGTTAACCGCCCCCTGATCCATTTTTATTTCCGTCGATTTTCCGGGTCCTCAGTGCATGGTGCACTAAACGGATCTCAAATAATGCAACAAGGCAGATCCTGAAGACTGTCTGAATGTCCTGAGAACATAAATTTGGACACCCTCGTTGACTGTGTGACTCAGGATATGATTGTAACCGAACACTAATTACACAAGTTTATCGATCCCATTGCACTGTGAATTACTGAACTCTTGGTATGCATTTCATTGTTACTGAACAGCATCGCTCGAGGCACATACTTACTAAGTCTGACACGTAGCTTGAGTGCGCCATTCCTTGGAACATTTTGATTTCATTACACCGGATCACATACTGCGATGTGAAACAATTTTGAAATTCGCCATGCATGAATGAGTGACAGTGCTTTTCAAATGAGAACAGAAAACCGTTTGCCAATGTGCGCAAAGTATTTGTTTAAACTGAACAAAAGAATAGCGAAATTTGTGAACCTTAACCCAACAAGAAACACGGAGCGAAAAACATCTCATTTCGGTTTGAACATTCTGCAAATGGATAGTGCAAGTTTGTGACAGTGTCTAACGTTGGTTCAAGTCCAGATTCGCTCAATCGACCAGATATCTGTCCTCCCCTTCTTGTTCGAGGAAACGATTGTTGTCATCAGGCAATTCAAGCGTGACTACCTTGTACGACGTTTATGCAATGTGGAAAAAACAACAACAACGACGACGACGTCTTCAGCTAATGGCTGAGAGAATCAAATGTCATTTAATCAGCCAAGTGAAATTGTCATTCATTTCGTTCTGCGTTTTTTGTGGCGAAAACTTGCGTACTAGCGGTATGTAACCCGTAATTTGACGTTAAATTCGTTCAGCAACCCCAAAACTCCTCCCCAACTGATCGAACAGGCCTCAAATGACAGGAAAAAGCATTTCTCGACTGGTGCACCTGCTCATATGTTAAAGATTTGGTAATGCAGGTTTTGGGCGGATGCGTCCAAACCATGTGATATCTGTCTCATATATCCCCCTTCATCCCATTCTTATGAATACCTTACTGAGGGTAGTCTTACTAATCGGCACCGCGACGACTGAAGTCAGATTTGAACAAGCGGGGCGATTAGAAATCATACACTTGGATAAAAACAAATTGGATACATGCAATGAACTCGATTTTCGACTTCAAGCAAAAATACCAACGCGAACTACCCACGAAAAGCTATCTACCGGTCGATCAACGAGCATTACCAATAAATTGTCTTAGAATTCAACGTAATATTTCACGTAATAAAAGTTTGGAATCTTTATCTGAGGGAATTGTATTCTAAATTGGTTCCATTGGCATTCTAGTGGGTTCAAATTCTGACGTGTGCGAATACGGATGTGCACTACTCTGTCCAGCTTTCCTGGGGCCATTTTTGGGTGCATATGTAAGGAACCTGGAAGCACAAACATTAATCCTGGTAAATGAACCATTCACTACTCTTTTTTGATCCAGTCCTAAGATTAGTAGCAGATTGTCCGTCATGCGCGTACTGGTCTACCCCTCTATATGAATTTTTCTATGATGCTTCAATTTTTTGCCGACTGAACGCATGAATAATCTAATTTGTGGTATTCTGTAAACCTAATTAAAATTGCTCATTGTGAATTGTTAGCGACGTGTCTAGTTGTTACACGTTTAGGCAGTCGTCCACAACATGCATACAGCCAAAGGTGTACACCAAAAGGCGTCACCAATTACTCCGACGGAGAAGTCACTTTCCGAGCACGTAGGTTTAGTCAAGAGGGTTGCATATCTTCAGCGGTTAACGCTTGAAATCATCTTGAACAATATTTGAAGAAATTGAACCTAAGCGTTGCCTCATCCAGATGATGTCTCATTCTCGTAAACTGGGAGTAACACATGCTAACGCGAAAAATTCTAACTCATTTATCAGTTAACATCACTGTCCTAATGTTAAATGAATTCACTAACAACAGGTCGAGACAGTGAACAACGTGCTCTGGGAATGAATGATTGTGAAATTAAAACAGTCATAATTGCCCCTAATGATTCCGAATGTCAACATTGTTGGTGTTTGCTGGTAATATTTTTTTACGCATGAGATTTGCGTTATGAGAACTCAAACTTAACTCAGAAAGGATGTAATATGGTGCACTTTAGGGATTAGTTGCTTTCTCATGCTGCATCTGAATAGTTGTTTGCAAAAATGTAAAATTCCTTTTTTCTAACGATAAACTGATGATTGTGAAAAAAAAGATCAAAAATGCGGAAGAATTTCCATTCAGGTGGGTAACAATTTGTTCATTTTGTTTTATCCCTGTCCTGCAATTGTTCGTCCACTTGTGTTAGCACATGTTGAGCACCGGCTAAGAGGAACCCCCGTTTCCCAATGTGCTGCTCAGACAAATTGCTTCGGACTCGCTACATCGTACGAACGAAATTGTTATGCATTTTGGTACTCGGTCAATTGCCTAATGAATGCGCGGCCGAGAAACGTCAGTTTATGAAGGCCGAGCGGTTATCGGCTTCTTTTGAAATCAAGCTGCTGTTGGACAACTACCGACCACTGATTCATCTTAGGGTTTGCTTGCCATGCATTAAGAGATATGACAAGTTTTGTTGCTACATGTCCCAAACCCGGTATTTATTAGAAAATCCAAAGAAACACTTGCCTCGAAGTCCTTCGACAATTAGCAATAAATAAAACCAAATAATGACAAAGTTGTCTAATTTTTGTTCGCTTGAATGATCCGGCAGTGTTCGCTTCAAGGACTGTCCGGGTTGGGGAAACTTGTCAAATTATCCTCCCAGTTGTTTATCACGACCCGATCAAACACAGGCAATCAGAAAGTTTAAGGCCACTTGACCCAAGGTTTACGCGGATCAAAATTCCACCCACTAATGGGATTTTTATCTCACGCTATCACCTCATTAGAAAGCAAATAAGCTGATGTTTCTATATCCCAAAACTTTTTTTTCAAGCACGAACAGATGTTTGTGAAGTGCCGTTTGCGTCTAGGTGGTAGAAAGAAATAGCAAAAACATGTACATGCCAAATGGGTATCGCCTTGTGACGTGAGACCCTTATCTATGTGCTTATATTCCTGGGCAGTTTTGGAAACCTCATCTGAATCCGTTGCACTTTATTTCAGTTCGAGTATTTTCACGCAGACACCTACATAAATGTTCAGGGTGGACATCAGTGCCAACATGTGACCTCAGTCCTCAGACCATGGAATTGCATTCCCCCTCTTTTGGGATTCGATATTTGGACGTATAAATTTCTGATGACTCCGTCACACTAGAAGTTAGCTTTGTTTTTTTTTGGGGGGGGGTGTTACAAATTTTCATTCTACAAGTGGACATATTCGAAGCTCATATAATTCTGCATTTTTTTGATTTTCGTTTGTTTGTACTTTGTACAAAAAGTGCAAACCAGTTGATTTGTAGTTTGGCAAATAAACCTTCGGCTGTAAACATATGCAGGTCGAATTATTAACATGCAGCAGGAGGTTAAATGTATCGCTTTTGTGATACACACTTCCAGAAAAATCCCAATCATTTTCAACACGGTGTACGATGGTGGGATATTCCGCACCAAACAGTGATACCCGTACTTGCAACGACTAGAAGAGAAGTATTCAACTACAGATTACGGGGATAAGTGAGCACCAAGGGCTATACTAATAGGCCATACTTTCCTGATGGCTGATGCGTAGAGAATCGCTGAAAAAGGAACAAACTGGTTGTAAACTAGTGATGTGAGTGACATGTGAATAATTATGTGTTGCTTCTGCAGCTAACAGCCAGATGATTGTAACAGGGATCCAATGACGTAACCTTCACAATTCATTTGGAAATTCACTAAATTTCATAAAGAGCACCAAGAAAGGTCGAATGAAACGTGAAAACACGGATCCGATCAGTATTACGGTACTCATTTGGAACACTTTTGGATGGTCCAAACTGGAGCGAGTTGGGCACTTAGTCATGGATTAGTTATTCTAACGACAATTTCCGATACGGTGGCCGACGCCCAAATAATTGGGCAGCATTAGCAATTGTCTGTGGAACTGATGAATCATCTTGGGGATTTGAAAAAGAAATGCGTTCCAAAATAAGGAATAAATTTCATCTCACGCACAGGACGGTTGTGGGATGCACAGGGGCTTGATCTGAAAGTTATTGGAAGGAATGAAAATAAAAACTCAAAAGCCAACGGATATTATGCGTTTTAACCCAGTTAGTATGAACTCGGAATTTGCCCAAAAGTGACTAATAGTTGACATTGTCATCCTTCAGAGTGGACACTGGGTGCCTAATGCTCGACACTGCCTGCTTTTGATTTCCTCGGCGAAAAATGCCGATGACTCGAATCTACAGAAGGCTGTTTTGTGCGGTTCAGTTTGTGATTTGATCGTAAACTCGGAAAATTGGTATTGTCACCGGGGCCACTTCAGAGCTTTCTTTTATACGTCTGACGTATAAATGTCCTTGATTCGTACTGTTACTCAAAGTAACCTTTTCCATTCCCTCTGTCCTTTTCGTGCGCTCCGTCTTATCTGACGCAAACTAGTTTTGTAGATGCCGTTGACTGTATAATTTTCCAGGTCCTAGGTACATCAGCGCTTGTAGTTAGCACAACTTGAAAAATGTGCGCACAGCCCCCTTCGGAATGTACCCCTTGGAGCGTATGGAGCATAAGGACAGAGATACCCATTCTGTTTCCTCATTAAGCTTCATAAATAGGTTCCACCTCTCAACTGCTACCGCTAATTTCCCCTAACTCCAGTGGAAAGAAAACAAACTAAGCGGCCAAAATTATTCATTTAATAATCAAACTCAAATAGCTTATATTAGCCTTCTATGATTAATGCTTGCTGAATGGCTGTTCTACTGTCTAATTCACCACTTCGTTATGCATTGATTTTCGTTCGGATTATCATGTGATCCAATCGGTGAGACTCATGTGTACAAGTGCCGTTCTCTGATAGGATAAAGCGAATTACAATACACTACTTATATGCTACCGCGGAGTAGGTAAAAAAGCATTATTACATTTATCCAGCAGCTTTGGTCGGTTCCGAGTTATACGTTGGGGTGAACAGCAACTGCTGCGTATACATTTTTGCTAGAAAAATAAATTTACTTCCTTCCACGATATTTTCTTGCTTGCAAATATCAGATTGTCACTGACCGTCTTTGTTTGTATATTGCCACCCGTTTAGGTTGTGATTAAGCCAGTTGGCTGTAAATTTAATTTCTCACTTGCTAGAACGATTATACCAGCATAAATAGGAATTTGAAAATTAGTCACCGGTCACTGTGACAAGGACGTTTTACGCTCAAACTCGTGCACTCGCATTGTAATGAAAAAAGTTTGAAATACCGTTTCCATTGGACAATAAGAATTTCAATTGACACTAAGTTGAAACATTTTGAAACGGTATGCATGCCGCACGACATTGCATTCCGATATCAAATAGTGTCGTTTCCCAATCTCCCATCCATCGTTGCCGTTCATTACTGTTTGTAAGAACCAAAACGGAAAATGCAATGGAAGCGAAACCCCCTTCTTCATAGGACGCCTTTCACTGACCTTCACTTCAAGCAATTTTTTTACAATTCATGTTCCCCTATCATGTCTACCATATCAACAATTTCATCAAAGCTTATTACATAAATTGTGAAATGCTAATTTGAGGTATATAACTACGTGAAAGTTGAACAAGGTGAACTACATTCAACTGACCGATAGGGATAAACGTGAAATTTGTTTGCGCTCTCTGACGTAGGACCAAAGAGTACGGCAATACTTAACCGATGAAATTTCGTCCTCAAAAGGATGAGTCCAAACTAATGACTGATCCAAAATCATAATAAATCAACTTTCACAAATTTGGCATTTGTGCCAAATGCGATATAGGGAAATGCTGTCTGAGTCTCACTCTCGGGAATGATACGATATTCCACAATGGGATTACATTCTCCATTGGGTTTATCATTGTACATAGACGCTTTACGAATTACTGGCCTCGTACTTCTACCCGAATGGTCTAGAGAATTTGGCTTGGCTGAAATCTCCTAAATTCATTTACCCTTCTTTTTCTAATATTTCATACTGCAACTGGCACCAAGCTGATCTGACTGTCAGCATCCGGTAAACTTCAAAATACTACCAGGTCCAAAATATTGTCCTCATTTGTTGCCTTTACCCCTCCACCCTTCTGGTATTTATAACTGAAATATGCAAAAGAATGAGAAGGGTACTTGAAGGACTGATTTGTGTTCTATCACTTTACACTGTTCTTAGAAGACTTTATTGTTTGATTGAAACCGCAGATATATACAATGAAAGATGTCGTTGTCACTGATCTGTGAGTTGAAATCTGCTAACTGCAATCTCAGGAAGCTCAAGTATTCCACTGCTGTCATGAATGATTCTAAATTAGCAAATAGTAGAGTCAAAATAACATGTTTTTTCCGCCAAATGTATGAGCACAGCTTGAGGTCTGCGATACTTCAGACTGATATCTTAAGTAAGTTTAACCCTGATCTAGTAGTTACTTAGAGATCACAGTCAAACGCAAAATATGCAAACATTAGTTAACTTGGCATCGTTTTGCCAGCAAACCGATCATGAGAATTATGAGTCCGTTCCTGTTGGAGAAATTCCCAAACGAGGATCCGCCGTTCGGTCAGCACGGACGAAAGAAATGTTGCAAGTTAAGTTATTGGAGAACATACATGTGAAGGGCAGGTAATTGATGCTGTTAAATGAATAAACTGCGGAATGCACACAAAAATAAAGGGGGAAGCGATCAAAAGGGAGAATTGTGGCTGTGCAAACTACATAAGTAGGCTCCCCATCAAAACCGACAAAACCATCTCTACTATCACATTTATTAGGAGCCGGGGCACATGTCTATATGTACATATAAATCAATGAAAAAAACACAAGGTGTCTTTCGACATCGAGAAGATTTTCGTCGAAAATATCAGCCGATTTATTGGATGGGTGTAGCTAGTTTTGGTATACAACAGGGATGCCACTGCCTTCTTCCGTAATATGAATATTCTCAAGTAGCTAAATGTCGTCACCAACATAATAGGTAATATGAAGTGTCTAAATACATTGTGGAATTACGAATAAGTCAGCTGGAAAAAGTATATTATTGCTTGTGGTCTCAAGTGCAAATTTACAGGGGCTGTGTCTCAACGGTGGGAGGCACTATGAGAATCCGATTCCTGCGACGGATCGGTACATGTATAAAAAACTATCTTCCTTAAACACGGATAAAATTTGAGCCATCACAATGAGAATCAGAAAACCTCGAGGAACTGTGCACGTAAATTGGTCGTTGTTTTGATTTCACCTTTATTTCGTTGCAGGAATTCATACGTATCCGGATGCATCCTTGTCTGTACAGAAAGCTATGCTTAGATGAAGAACCGAATTCGTTGTTTAATAGATGGGTTAATATTGAGTTTTCACTGTTTAGGGCTTCACTCCCCCCTAGTCGGCACATTTATGATCTTTGGGATTGATCCATACCGGGCTAGTTCCGTCGCTGAGGCTCTATATTCGACTCGATGTGTGTATTGGTCTCCTGTCTGAGGCATTTCCCATGCACCGACAGCAAATTTTATAGTCTGATTTTCCGACCCCGGTTCACACGGGAATACCCCACCAAACCTACCCACATCACAGAGTGATGAGGAAGTTAACCGGGATTAACTTAATGACGATGAGTGAACACAGAAAGCGAGCAATGAATCCTGTGGCCTGTGGTATTCAGTTTAGCTGGCATAGCTGCTGGTCCACCCAAAGTCCTATTATGAGTAGGGTAACTTAAGTGAAAGGTGTGAAAGGCTAGTGGCCGCGAAGACACATTGGACAGCATTGTGCTTGAACGCAGTGTTAAATAAATATCATGTCGCATAAAGCCCGAATGACTAGGTTTGCAAAAAAAGGATCCCATCAAATCCACAGTATTTATTCAGTCGAGAGTAAATGATTCTCCAGGATGCATAATCATGGAGATGACGCAACGTGTTCAGAATCATACTAATCAACAGCTGGCAAAAATATAAGACGATTATAGAAACATTTGTGCATGAATAAAATCTTTTGCGAGTAAGTTTTATAAATAAAGAAACATTGTTGAAATCAAAATAAAGATCATGGATGCTCTCAACAAACCACATCCCAACAGATTTAGAAAAAAAGAACATCTCAGCATAGGAAATATACAACGATTCGAGAGATTGTATTGCATGCTTCCCCGAGACAAACAAGAAACCTGATAATCAGCCCACGTATTCCGGTGCACCCAATGCGGTGCCTAGAAAAGGGATACAAAACGGATTTCGCCGGATCGACTAGGAACGGCGCACCCATTCAACAACAGCCTGAATGTCTGTTTCGCAGGATTATGCGCAAAACTTTCATACCACACTGTCTACTAGGTCATTCAGGTCATTAACTTCTCCTGATCCGTGAGAATGGATCCGGAGGCATTTAGACGCATCTTGCCAAATCCCTTCTATACTACCATTTCTTCTGGTGTTGATATCTCTGCTAAAAGCCATCCAATTGACAAAGGACCAATCTTAATGATTCCCAAGTATTGGCTGGGTTAGGTTACTGTTTCCTGAACCACGTATTAGTTATGCCTGACCAAGCACGCATTGAAACAGGCTACCGCTAAATCTAATGTCAAAAGGACTTCACTTTTCTCCCAATAAACTGACCATTAGCAGCTAGATACATGGCGCAGCAATTGAATTTAACATATTTCTTCTTTCAGTACTGCTTTTTGATCGACCATGATGCCGGAGAGTCGATACCTTGCGGCATCCTACCCCGAGTACGCGGTTTTTCTTTAAGAACCCTACACGGAGCCCTTGACTTAACAGTCGAGCTCACAAGACACTGGGGCGATAACCAAGAACCGGAACTCGGATCAGCCGCGCGATTACCACTAACCTTTCTTTTCGTAGCGATATGTACCGTGGTCATGATTATCCTGTATAGCTGATTAGTTCATAGAGTCTCACAAGCTATCACCCCATATCAACTTGTAGTTTAACTGTGATGGGTTATCAAACGACAGCTGATTTCCATTTGTTATTCATGTGTCTGGATATTCCAACTACCCATAAAGTCTCCATTTTTCGTTATTTGATGAATTGCTGATGAAATTACTAATCGTTTTCTTCCTGTTGGAGAGAACCTGAATGTTTCACGTTCGACCGCTTATTGCCGATATCACAATTTTTATTCCCGATAAAAAGTCATACATGGAAGATTGCTGATCTATCGTTATCGGTTACTTCAGTTTGCACTGGGACGGCATATTTATCGATTTGACTGCAACTAACACGACCGTGGGACGGCGTGGTTCCCAAGGCTGTCCTACGGCACGGCCTTGAAAAGTTGGCCATCCTGCTAAAAAAATGTTGGTTTATTCTGCAGTCTGTTTCGTTGACTTATTTCGAGCAATAAATGCTTCCTAACAGTGGCGCATTGTTGAATTTCCAACAGATGTTCGTACTTTGTGCTGAATTTTGAAAATTCTAAAGCTTTGTTGGAAATTAAGTGGGTCAATTGCTTCTGAGCACCCGTGAACTTCAAAAATTTTATCTAATAGGAAGGTAAGGCGCCTTCAGACTTTATTTATTGTGCTGAATGGCTATATCACCCACTCTGTTTGTTAATGAACGTTCTTTCTTGGGAAGGATTTAAAAGATAGCTCGTTTGATTTCCCAGGATGCCGTTAAGCAAGCTGGATCTGTTCTCCTAGGAATTCGTTTTGATAACTGGGATACTTTCAGGAGAGGCTGTCCTGAAATTTGGAATTTAGGCGGGGTGATATCATGATCTTTACCTAACCCGCCTGGTGTAAATCTCGTTCAGTGCACCCATCCTGACAGTTCCATGATTACCTGTACCATGTGATTTCAGTTCGTTTTGATACACTATTCTTGTTAGTATATATGTATATGCATAGCGTTCCTGATACTCAAGCTAATAAATTTAGAAAAATTGCGAAAGAACTGTACAATTATCTCATTAATTACACTAAACAATCTTTATGTGCTGCACCCGGTGACTACGATAGATTTAGCACTGATCTCTCAGCATGATTTGGTTACCTCGATCCCCCACATTTCCTCGCATGCAACCAATCTTTGATTGACCTAATGTTGTTAACTTTTCGAACGTGTCTTCAACTTGCTCGTCTGTCACATTTAAAGTTCTTATAGATGCACTATACTCACTGATCCCAAAGTGTACTGTAAAAGTAATTTTCCAACGGGAACGACAGTCCACACTCGCATTGTGGCTAGAGGTATATACTTTCAAGTGATCTCGGTTACTTTGTGTGATGTAGCATGATCCATTGGGTTTTTGCTCTTCTTCACGTATCTTACTACTGCGAGCACCTAACTGATGTTGTGATATGTATTGCCCTGATATGACATATTGCGCCAGGCCAGACGCTTACCTTATAAAGGAAACAGAACACAAATGTGGCATACTTTATACCGTTGGATGTTTCTCTAAAGCAGTCACAAATGAGATGAGAAGACTGAAAAATGCCAAAACACCTCTTGATAACAAAACGGCCATCCAATTTAGACAGTGTTTGAAGAACTGTACAGCTCACAGCCAAAATTCAGCAGTAACAGCTAAGAGCTCCTGCAGTGAACAGCCCTGACTTCCCCTGATACTATCCTTTCCTAATAAGGTTACTCTTATTTCCGTGGACTCAGTCACAGAAACTCGGCATAAAATCTAAAACAGTAATTCTTTCGAACCAGCAATATTATTGTTCTTACCATTCAGAGCCTGTGAGGCTCACCTTGCGGCTTCAATACTCAGTGACTTCTACATATTGTCTTACTAACGCAACTATACAATTTGCTTTCAAGACGAGATTTGAGAAGGGACGACCGAATTCCTATTCTTCAATATTCTGAAGGTGTCAGTTGCATTTAAACTGACGACCAGATCCATGATCCCATGCACTGTGCAAATAAACTTTAAAGTACGCATTTGGTGCAGTAAGCAGCATTTTTACCCTCACTCTTCTTCGGACCCGGCAAAAACATCACTGAACCAAGTGTTTTGTAGGTTACCTGACTACTTTGCAAGCTCATACATTTTGGTTCCTTCCTTACAGTTAAGTCACTAATCCTGCCAGTCAATTCGAACTTTTTCCAATGGCACTTTCCTTCTATTTGTTCTCACTCTACCTTAGCAGGATTTCTGTTTCATCAGACCTCACTGAGTGTAAAATTTGCCAACGACCTTCATTTTGATTGTCCATACCACCTCTATCAGATTCTTGGGTATCTGCAAAATAACTTGAATGAACTCAGTGGCTGGTCTTCTGCTCATGGCTGAACACTGCAGATTTTTCCTTCACTGGTCAGCCTTTTTCCGGTATTTTCGGTTTTCAGTAAATTTCTATCTCCATAAGTTAATAACGGCCCCTCTAAAAAAGATTGTCATGGCTGCTATTGAGGAATGGACTTCATCTACAACGGAATTTTCGCATTTTGTTGCATCACGGTCTAGCATCTGCCTTGACTACTTCTCAATGTTCTTTCTTTACCTTGATAGATTTTATCTGCGTCCCCCAGCCAATATTGTAATTGGTAGTGGAATTAATGAAGATACGTTCGCGGATTTGATGCTTGTGGCAGAATTTCGGACAATGTGCTATCCATCACATCATTGTCCGAGGCTTTTTCATTCTTCACCTGGTTCCAATTTTTAAACTCTAGCCTTCTCGTACCTCTACTTACCAAAACAGCCTTATTCATTTGCCTGTTAATTTGTGGGTAAATCTCAAAATGCTAATAAGGGCTCTTAAAGCTCTTTTCCGATAGTAACGTTAATGCAATTTTATTCTTCTTCATTATTGTTCTATCGAGTCGACTTTTTAGCAACATATGCTTCGACGTGTCTTCACTGGTCCGAATCCAACTTTGTACGGTTTGTTTGTACCGGCTGAGCTTTCCCTCACATCCGAGTGAACAAAAGCGCTAGATGACCCAAAGTGACTTGTCTTGTACTAGTGGAATCACTTTAGGTTTGCGCAAACGTGATAGGAGCAAGATGGTGTATTTTGTTTCCAAATATTCACTCAGCATAACACAGATTGGGTTTTGGTGGATACTACTGAAGACGTCATATCATGAAATTTTTGATTCACAACGTCGCATGACACTCTGGCTTTCAGAATAGTACATATACCGAAACTTAATTATAAATCCATTGCTTTAAAAGTATATTGTGACAAGCAAAACAGTCAGAGCGTGGCTGTGCATGCATATGCACAAATGTGCACGAACATTTGCATATTGCGTATATCCCTATCAAAATAAACGTTGGAATAAACGTATGTTCATTCAATTTACAACTCCGAAGCCGGTGAATGTCTCTTCCCTGAATTGTTTTACGCTGCCAATGGGAACGAAGAGTATGATTGCTAACCCTGTCCAGGTTCGATATTAATTTTGAACTAGTGGGAGACATTGTGGTTGAGTGACTTGCGCTACTGTAGCGAGACTGCTTGAAAACGACTTCTAGCGTCGAACATCTGTGACCCGTCATTTACGTCAATCCAAGTGATTTTGCATTACGGGTTAGTGGTCCGGTTCACGCTTCACCATTGAATGTTACATATATTTGACCTTGACAGATAGTTTGTCTTTTGCTAAAAATATTTCAAAATTTGTCTTGGACGAAGTTCAGATTTTGGTTTTCATGGGGTTCTGATCTCTAATTTTGGTGTTTATGGTCGAAAACGTTTCACCACCAGTCGAGCTTGCAAAGTCAATGGAAGTGCTCATTTTTAAGTTCATTTTTATTTATAGGAAACGGAAAGAAGGAAACAGTCCAACAGAAGGACCATCCTCACGTACATTAAATGTATTTTGATTAATCGCAAGGCTGCATCAACCCAAAGTTGTCATTACTAAGATCAGGTCAGGTCACGTCAGATCACAGGACTCGCGTCTTGATCCTAAAACGGTAGTGCGGTGTTTTGCACGGGTGAGCTTCAGAATCTCACAGCTCTTCGTCTGAAAAGCTTCCCTTCTTGGGTTCTGATAGCGACTTCAGAGGGGATCTCACGATCGCTTCCAGAATAGCAGATACCCAAGGACTGAAACTTCAAAGGCCAAAAAACAGTGCGGACACCAACGGGAGTAAGGCAACGGCAACAACTGTCCTAACATTTGAAATTAAAAATGAATTAGGTACAAAAGAAATGGTGTAATTCTGAAGGAAGTGCAAAGTTGCGCTTTACATTTTGTGGGAGAAGAATAAGTTTGATGGGGAGAGAAAACGGCACAAGCAAGATTGGAGCGCAACGTAGGCCATGCCTTGGCCAAGCAGGCCTTAAACTGTGCAACAATGAGGGCGCATACCACTCGTAGTTTTTGCCATTCGTTAACTATTCACTGTGAGATGAATGTCGAACTGACGTTTTTCAGGGTACAGGGTTGTTTTCTAATTTCATGCTATGCGCTCGTGGACACGGATTTTCATCGTAGACGAACAGTAGAACATTTGAGCTTGATAAATCATACAGTAGCTTTAAGGCAACAGTTTGCTGGCCTCTGAGCCATCTGAGCCGAAACGATCACAATTCCAAGGACTGCAGCCTCTCTTGGCCGGATGGACGTTTTCTGAGGTGGATACCAGGATCGGCAGAGGTCCCAACACCGACACAGGAGACATTCTGCTACAAGTACTTGCTAGAAGGGATTGCGTTTCATCTATTCTCACATAAAGCCCGCGCATGAAGATGATCTGCGATTCATCTAGTGATGCGGGTGTTGCATTTAGAGATCCCATCTTGTACATATTTATTTCGGACACTCTCCGTCCATTCTGGGGGTCAAGGCATCCTGGAATGGTAACAGCTTACTGAGACACGATTTGCCAATGACGGAATCGTGATGATTCTGGTTGAGTGACTCTTTTCTCTTTAGGTGCTTACTGATCACATCCCGGATGCAAAGTTCCATTACTTTCAGCGCCGATGGGGGAAGGAATACTGAATGATGGTTGCTGCTGTCACACTTACTCGTGAACTGGGACGGATTGCGCAATCCTCTAACTCCCAGGGGTTTCCCTCGCAGTGAGAGACAGATCAAACAAGTCTGTGAGATGGAGAAAAACTTCATATGCTAGTGGTTTGAAAATGGCCGGGCGTATGTTGTCTGGATCTGTTGCCTTATGAGTGTCTAGTCCCCCTAATATTGAAGCCATTTCTTTTAATGTGACTGTCCAATCTTCCATCGTTCAGGGTAGGAGGTTCAGGGTACCACGTGGGATGGCGCCTCAGCCATGTAAGCAAACCAAGTTGAAGTAATTTTGGAGGACCACCGTTTTGTATTCTGCCGTTAACAACTGGCCTCTGGTCCCTGTGTGAAAATTACCCACGGCAACCTTCAAGTTTCCGTTAGTTTGGATATAGTTATAATAGGCCTATGGATTCCGACTAGCGTTCCTTGTTAAGCGCAACTCGCATTGACCCAGTTACCTCATATGAATCTTGAAGGGAACTCCACGGGCTCCCATGCACTAAATGCACCTCTCGTGCCCTTGGCTTGTGCGGCATCTCTCCCACGCCCACATTTTCTTCTGCGGCGCTTTTCTGACCGCCCCCATCCACAAGGGAAGTTTTTATCTTGGAGGTAAATTTTAAAGAGGCAACTTTTTTTCGTTAAGTTCATCAACCTGTGGGCGATGTCGTTACTATTAGTGTGCTACTGAAAGGCAGCAGCCCTGCAGAACACAGCTTTCACGCTGAAGAGTTTCAGCTTTCACGGCCTTTTGACTAGGGGTTTAGCACTTCCACTTTCGTACTTGAAATGGATCACTCCATGATCAATCCAGCCCAATGGTGTCGACAGGCCGTTGCTCCTAGGCCGTTCCAAACTTTGGAATTTGTATTAAAACCAAGCGAGCGACGGAAAAGGATGAAAAGAACAAACGTAGTTTACAAAGTCAAGTGTTTGGATTGCGTCAAGTGCCATATCGGTCAAACCGGAGAAGAGTAACTACTCGAATGTGCGAACACAAACTAGCTACAAGGAGACACTATCCACTCTCTCTCTCATCCATCCACGAAGACGAAAAAGGACACAAATTTAATCTGGATAACGTTTAGATCATAGATGAAGCAAATACGAAGCACGCGAGGGAGATGTCAGAAACATGGTATCATCCGGATAATTCAATTAGTACATGTATTGAATTGGATCACATGTACATTCCGATGAGAGGCAGATAACTCAACTAAATGAGAGAACCGAATTTCACGTCATACAAACCGATGACAACAAATCTGAGTCAGTTATACGGATCTGTCTGGGGAACTGAATCACACAATATTCACATACTCGAAGTGAAAACAACGGCACATAAATAAACGGATCAAACTTCTCAGGCCGAATATCCACCTTGTAAGGTCAAAAGTTGAGCCAACGGAAATAAAATGAAAAAGAGACAGATGAAGGTGGTGGAAAACGTTCTAGGTCAAACTTACTGACAAAGCTATAAATAGAGGAGAACGCTAACAATTGGGCACGTGCACTGGCAATGTCACCTCAACTGGCGACGGAAAATTTGTGACCTAATCGCCAATCAAATTCGGCGATCAGAGCACCAGGACAAGGTCAATATTCGTTTCATAATAGTTTCAGGATTCAAAGATCGCGGAGCAATATGCCAAAATTTGCGCCTTTCTTGACTTGAAAACCGCCTTTTACCATTGATTTTCCCCAGAGCAGAACAGTGCTAATACAAATCGTGGCGTTTTGCCGTAAATGTGAAGCTCCGTTATAAATTCAATTTTTATTTCATTTTATTCTCGTATTTGAAATATATAAATGGAACGAGGTTAGGTATGGAATAGACTTAATCAAACAACCAAATTCGACGAACTGCGATTCCAGTGAACACTCTGCTATGAGTAAATTTTGGCCTTCAACGTTCATTGGCGTTTTAACTACGAAATTCCTTGGTCAGCAGCACCTAGTTTAGTTTCAGCTTGCAACTCATTTAAAATCAAAGTTGTTTTACATATCTTTTCAAATCTAAATAAACAGACCTAATGATGTTGCTTGATTCTATTATCTTCTTGCCCAGTTGGTGTTTAACTATTCAGAATTGGATGCAAATTTATTCAAGTCACCATTTTCTTCAGTGGAGTAGGAAAATATTACTTTGCTGAAATGAGTATGATCGTCATCTAGGGCTTTTTGTCTGGCAAGTGTGCGAATTTTTAAGCGTTTCAGTGAGACCACAAAACAAACGATTTTTATTTGAGAGAAATTTCCGATTACCAGAAAAAACGGCGAAGGCCGTTGTACCTGCCCTGCGAATCAACGATGAAATTCCCACGCGAAATCGTCTTTGGTAACTGTTGAAACGAAATCATGGTTTCCCCATAACCTTTCAGTTCACCGGTCGTTACACGTATTTCGGTTATCCATAGTACTCAGTGTTTGTCTAACATGCTTTCAATTGCTTTGTAAGGCTCACCATGACTGCTAATGACGTTCAAGTTATCGACTGAACTAATTCATGTGGCTGTCTAGATCACTCATTTTTGTGATACACGTAGTCACCGTCTGTGCCTCTCATCTTTTCACAAATCCTGTGAAGGCGAAATGATTTTTTCTTGATTTGTCAATTTATATTGGTGGAATAAATGATTTTTTCTCCCGAAATTTACTGTGCACCGTAACGCACGTTACAGCTTCCCTTCCATCTATACAAACCATTCAACATCGATTTATGCTTTCTGTCAGTTGAATCGCCTTATGAATTTTAAGCAATTGGTCTGGGACCTGAGATAGTGGTTTACTTGACGTACTCATAAACTACTCATTCTGCTTCACTGACTTGCAAACACGTTAGATGATCAACAGTGTACCCCCTAGATGGAAAAATATATGTCCATAGAGATCATAAGAAACAGACCAATCAGATGGATGCAGTTCAGCAACTCTTTCATGCAGTGAAGTAGTTTATCACATGCCACAATCTGAGAATTTCTTCCTTCAGGAGTGTACCATTGCTTGTGACCTTTCAGTAGTTCGCCTCAAAATAAGGATTTCTTCCGAGAAACCTTGAAACATAGGGCAAATTTATGGTCAGTGAACTGTAAAAATGAGAGGCAGTGGGACACATTCCCGTTCACTTTTCCAGGTTCTAGTTGAGCACAGATAACTAACTGCTGGATATCTCCATTGTATGATAGGCGAAACCTTCAAAACAAATCGCCCCGTACTGGCTACATACGTCAGAAAAGACCAAGTGCACGGAACCCATTTTCTACAAAAGCTTCATTGTTATAATTTGGTTACTTGAAGAGAACGAAAAGTATGACCGTTTCGTCATCCACCTGCGGTTTCGAGATATCCAATGCAAAATACTTTCGTCTCACCTGCTGTTTGGCGTAGTCGAACGCAGTCCACATTAGCATACAAATATAAAGATTCATGCGTAATTTGTACTGTCTGAAAGCAGGAAACATCCCAAAACACCGAAACAGCGAAACAAATACGTTATTTAACTGTTTAGCTCGTCTCACGGGAAAACATAAGAAATGATTGGACCCAACGGGTCCAAGTTTACCTGAGGTAGGTGCACACTCTGTTGCTGGCCGGATATCCTTTTCGGTGAAAACTTTGCCGTCCATGGTTTGCTGAAGGTAGATATTTTTTAGTGAACACTGGTTTGTTTGTGAATTGATCAAAGCAAAAATATTAGAAGCGCTATTGTGTAACATAAATATGTTCACCAATTTCGGTAATTTAGTTCATTTTTCGTCTTCAAAATGCGTGTTCGGGCGACTGTTCGCATCCAACAATCTTAATGTAGATCAAAATGGGATATGCACAGACGGTAAATACTGGTATAACTGTGTTGTTGTCTATCGATGTCACTAAGCCATTTCAGAGTAAAAACCGGGAAGGAACGGCTTTTGCGGGTAAAGTGAATGACTAGTTTTTGTCTTGCGTATGGAAGCTATTTGCAATTTCTGCGCTTTCATTACCCCTCACGTCAAAAAGTGACAATCGAGCACCGTTTGTGAGTTTGTGTCAGTTATCCATTTGTACTGATATCAAACGCGTGTCAATCAAAGTTCGTGTTTGCGTGTGCGTGTAATTTGTGGTGAGCGCCACACCATAACGAGTTAGCTTAGTTCTTTATGCCCGTTTAGACACCATTCCTGACTATCTAGCAACTTTCTTGAAAACGACGGCAATGACAGATAGCATATCGCATTGGCAGCAAGCCGATGTATACCGTAGGGAGCATAATTTTCAGAGTCATTCTCCAGAAATTTTGTCCTTATGGGAACGTAACTAAATTCTATCGAGCCTTTCGAGGTTGACTTGTCCGAAGTTAGACTTAGACTAAGTGCTTGTGGTTTTTCCTGTTCTGCCCAAAATTCCAAAACTCATACCCATGTTAGTTTGTTCTTTGTTAGTTGAAAATCTAAGGCTAAAATTCTCACACTGATATTCCTGTTGGTGATAAAATCAAACTTTTGGTCATATAAAAAAACCGTATGTAGTCGAGGGGCTGCGCCTACCACAGGGACACTTTTCCGTTTCAGTTTCCGTTAGAGTTTCGTTCAAGGCGGTAAATTGTACTCAATATAGCACTACTTTGCAACCGTGAAATTTCTTTTGTTTTGCTGCGTATGAATTACACAAACTTATATCTGCTGTCAGCTGCTGTTTTTTTAATAGGTCGCAAACGTCCCCTTTAATTTCTAACTGAATTCCGTCACTTAACTACATTTTTGGGTTTTGACATAATACTTGTGAATCTCCGTCAAACAACGACAAATGCGCCAATAACTTGTGCTTAGGCCAAATAAAAATTGTTTATGTTTTGTTCAAATAACTAGATCAGCTGCATCCGTTGGTACCTTGGAAGTTGCAGCATCGCGTGGAAATAGTTTATTACTTATAAATGTCAGTGCTATTTGACTCATTTGCGCTTCTATTATTTGCAAATAGAATTTAGTTTGTTTTATAATTGCGCTTACTAACCGGTATGGTCATGATATAGACAGCTCGTGGATAGATTCTAAATGTGATATGCCCATGCGGTAGGTTTAAAATGTCCCAACTCATGTTTGCTTGTGACAAGACCAAGATTATTCTCACACACTGAGCTCCTGGTGATTTTTTCAGATTGCTTCCATACATGTACATGATCGTGGTTTTTTATTTGTAAGCCCAATGCTCTGACAGACCTGAGTGTTGTCTTTGATTGGAAACATTTTTGCCGAAATCGATGGGTGCAGTTACTTTATCGTGCTTCCTCGATGCACAAACCGTTAGAGCATGATTTGACGGAACGCGATGTCATACATGATGGTAGCCTATTATGAACTTGATAAGTAAACTGAAACAGTTCCATAAAACATGCTGTTTGATTAAACTACATAAAGGTGGCACTTTTTTGTCGGTCATAGATGTTGGACGTTGTGAAAAATAATTTGTTATCAAGGAAATAATAATCAAATAAATATGGTTGTAAAATTTGTTCTTACTTGAAATCGACAAAAATCGAACTCCATTTCTGAACAACCATTGTCCATTTTCTATCGACAACGAACTTTGACAACACGTAAACAAGACTGATTTTATTTGTTCACTAATGCGCATTTTATAATAAACCGAGAGCCAAAGTAGACTGATGATAATTGCCGAAAACAAAATAACTGCACGAAAAGGACTGCCAAATGAAAGCAGAAATATCCCGTTGGTAGTTGTCTCCATCAGATTCATGTGCTCGACCGAATTACTCATTTGATGAAATTGATCACTTACAACCGGGCTGCATTTCAGCAAAGTGTGTGTGCAACAAAACCCGTTCCAAGACAAGATCGGAGACTTATCCCATAAAATGTCAGTCAAAAGCAACATATCCCTCGATGTTCTCTGAAACTTTGAGAGAAAAATGTTCTTGACAGACTGTTTATTCTGCTCCGGCCAAGGCGAAGGTACTCCCTAGGTTGACTATGATGAATGATCTCGTGGTTTTACGGGAAATCAATTTAACACACTAAGAATTCATCTAAATTCAACCGTACCTGTACTGTCTAAAGCGTGTCTACCATTAGTTGATTATTTAGTGTCGCGGTAAGGATGCGTCTTCTGGAAGAAGGCAACTTAACATTTCAGATGACAAAAAGGCATTTGTCCAGTCTGCAAATAGTTTTCTTTTGGAATCCCCCATTAACGTGGGATTCAGAAGCGGTTTCTCGGAGAAGGGATCTTTTTAAAGCCTGCAGCAAAGCATCGTTGCTTGAATGGACTTGGGAACAAAACAAATGAACCTCAAAGATCTAACACCTGATCAGTACTTACTCGTCAACAGCTGAGCCAAAGACCCCTGTAACAAATACGCAGCAAACTTGTCCTTGTTCCAATCCGATCCTTCATGCATTTTGCATTAAAGCTTATGAACGCCTAGACTAGGTATGGTTGATGAAGAAACTGTGCCATCTTAGACAGACTTCCTTGGTACCCCGGTTTAAACTATGCCGACTGGGAACGTTATCAACTGTTCACAAATGACGGGAGAAAATTCTGAGATGGCTATTTAAAAACACTGATAGCCACCTGACCAAAAAATGCAAATCAGTATCGTGATAAACAGTGGTTTTCGCAGAAGAGGCATTTGTTCTCATGAACTCTGGATAACTATTTATCTAATGGGAAAGTATAGGGACTTACTATATTCGACTCCAGTAAAGCGCAATGCAGCTGTTCAGTTGGAATTAACGTGCAAAGGCACAGGTGTCTCCTCGATTGTCGCATTCTCGAAAGCATTCTAAGCTTGTCTGTGTGATATTTGAAAAATCCAAGTTAACTTTCATACTTTTATAGTACACTAACACTGTCTGATGCAATAAAATTATCGATCCCGGCGCATCAAAGTTTTCCGCTGTGTACTGGAATACTTGGTGACATGTTTGCAAGTGAGATTCTTTCTCCGCTTGTAGCGTAATTTTTATTTCGTTCTTCACCTACATGTGGTGGAATGGGATGTACCCATTATAATTTATTGGGAACAAAACTCATTTTGACCACTGGAAATTATGGACTCGTGATGGCCGCTTAAAACTGTTATTGAATTAGGTAGCTGACTACTGAAATACCGATTTGTCGCGATTTAAGCGGCGTCAGTAAGAACCAGAAACAAGACGAGGGTTTGACATCAAAGTATGTGACCATGATCGGATATCAATTTTTGCGTTTATATGAACTAGCGAAATGGTTTGAACTCAAGGAGGAAAGGGCAAAAGTCTCGACAGTTTGTAGCCAAAACAGATGAATCACGTTTATTTTTGTTGATATTGGGACTGTCCTGAAATCCTTACTTTTGTATTTGACGCAAGTTCAGTAGATGAGAAAAATCGATTGGTGCCGAAGAAGGGTGATGAAAGTGTACAACGTTTTTACTCACGAATCAGTAAAGCACAATGACGCGCACGATGAATTAAAAACGCAGTTTTTAATTCACTGTCGGGAATGCCGAATGTTGAGAAAAGACAGCTATATCGCTGGTCATTACATTCGATCCTTGTCCATTTCGTTCCCGTCAATTGCGCATCAAAAAATAAACAAAGTTGATTAGTCGGCCTGTTCGGTGGCATTCGTGTATCTAGAAAAGGCCAAACTTTCAGCTCAAACGCGAACATGTTTCCAACTGCAAAAGGGGTTGCACATGTCCTGTATACTGCAGGAATTGTTCAGAACTGTTTGAGACGCTTCGAATCAAGTGGATTCTTTTGCTTTAGGCTTCTTCAATCCGATCAGCCAATCCGTTCTAAGGTCGCCGTCTAGAGGTACACTAAAAGCATGCTCTATAGTGATTAGCTCCATGATTAGAGACGATGACAAGACGAATGAAGCCAACAAAATGGCTACCAATAGAGTTGAACTGTGGAATGCTGCACTATCAGTCTGCAAATTTCTGGCAAAATAATAGGTTAGTGAATGAGTCTGCTTCTATATTTCAAGATGCAAGTGACAAGGACTCTAAACTTGGAACCGAAAGGTATGATCGACCAACTTCGTAACAAGGTCTGTGATATGTGCTTGCATCACCGGTTTACAGAGCCGTTGGAAACGGTTTCTCCATTCTGCGCGATAAATGGGAAATGTTGCCATAGTTTAGTCTTAGTGGTTTTCCCAGACGAATTGATTCCGTGACGGTTTTGCTTAGACCATGACGTTCGACGCGATAACAATTACGCGCTGATGAACGTTGAACCCGAAATAATTTTTACGTGTCACTGATTGCCTAATACAATGTTCCTGTAGCGTTTAAACCCTAGTTTATCTATTGCACAAGAACCGCTCCTATTCCAATTTCTGCACTGATTTTGAACGAAATCGTCACAATTGTTATCCATATTTGAACCAAAAGTGCACATCGTGCACAACAACCCCAAGGACAACTTTTATTGTCCTTTAAGAATATCGAAAGAGATAACAAGTGTGAAATGAACGCAAAATCGTTGCCTAAGAGATACACATCGAGAAAGAATGTGTCTTGGGAAACCAAACACGGATACGCATTTGATTTTATTCCATTGTGTTCAGAATACTACGATATTTGTCTTTGATAAAGATAACTAGGCTTTCCGTCCGATTGCACTATGGTCCAAAACAGTGGATTGCTCTCAGTTACTAAAATTGAGAACCCAAAAAATTATTCATTGGGGAATGGGAGTGGGAAAGGGAATCGATTTGTTTTGCGTCCAATTACAGACTGTTAGTGGCAATGTGTGAAATGTTACGTGAACAGATTACAAAACGTTACTGATTGCAAATACAGCTAAGCCATCACAAAATCACTGCCATAGAAGTGCTTGCCTTAAGAATAAAACGCACATCAAATAATATGCATCGGTCGATCTTGTTGGGATGACAATTTTCAGCCACTTAAATTATAGTACGGAACAAATGTTTACTCAGGTACTGATTTGGGTGTATCTAGCTGCCCGCCACGATAAACATCCGACAATACGAGCTTCACAGGAATCGACTGAATGACCGTGATGGAGGAGGATGATATTCACATTTTTCCACTTGTAACTTGTCATAAAATCACTGTATTAAGCACTGTTATCATACGTTTAATAATTTTGCAAAAACAACCAAATTTTAAAAACTGAGCAACTGTGGGTCATTTTTGATCAGCTATTGCCTACTTGATTTTTGGGTTTTTAAACTCTTGGGCGTGAATTTATTGCACAACACAAAACTCAATTACTGAACACATGCTTAACCAATTATTTAACTAAGGTAGAACTTTCCGGAAATCCCTAAGTTGCCATAAGCTGATCTGGAAAGCAATATGATGTTACGCGGATCAGTCAACTTCAGCAATCAGTTTAATTACGGAATAATAGCCCGCCGGCAGACGTAACCATAGACGCATGCACACATACGGTAATCAGACAAGCTTTGCTTTGGTTCCCTAGTCCTGTTCGTATGTATATATATATCCCTAAAAAGCGCGCTGACTGGGTGCCGAAATTAAAGAGACTGCCAAACAAAAGATTGGATAGATAAATTGTAACATTTTATCTTATGCGTCTGTAGACTTTAGAAAAGGATATTGCATTAGGTCATAGATCACAAGCGTGTGATTAAACCAAGATCGTCTCATTATTTGTCGGCTGACTCCAGTACTTGAAACAAGTTGCCAATATTCCAAGCTGACATTTCTTCAGATATAATCAATTCGTTATTAGGAAACCAAAAGAAACAGTGCATCTGGTTCATCCCTTTTAGGAATCCGCACGCCCGAACTGAGACGAGAACAGTGAACGAATAATTTTGAATCGATTACCTTAGCCGTTGTGCAACCGGGCAGGTTCTCAGCGGCCTTTCGATAGCACTCAGTGCTTTGCATTGCTAAAACATTTTGATATTCGCCAAAAATTCATGTATCTCAAGACTGAAGCAACTGAAACGAACAAATTCTAACACGGAACGTCAAAAAGGTATAAGAAGACATGAACGACCAACCCAAAAGGAACTGAAATTTCCAAACCGCAAAATATAACTGATCAGAAGTAATTTTAGCAATTACCAAAACTTTTGCCACCGTACACTGCTCACATTAAAAGGAAGTGCCAGATTTATTCACTCCCATTCCCTTCTTGTTCTTTGAAACTGGTAACAGTGCGATAGCCCAATTTTTGCACCCCAGTTAGTTGCAATCTATGATCCACATGATTTTCCGTTTGTTGACAAATCGTCCAGTAGCATTAGCTTGCACATACTGATCAATGGGGCCACATTGAAATGGTGGCCTATCGATCAGGTGTTTGCTTTTGTCTGGTTTTGAAACGGCAGCAGACGTTCCGGGACACGAGACGCGTGTTAGATAAAGATAGGAGTAACGTGACAATGTTCAATACTAACGACAGACAGATGTTCAAGGAATATAGACTGATGATAAACGCAGTAAAAATGATGAAGGTTAAATCCGAATAGTCAAACCCAAAATCTACGATTCAAAACTCTCGCCTTCGGATGTATTGTCACTTGTCCTTAAGGAAAGTTGTGTTCTTATCCTTGCGTCAACATAAGAGGTGGGTAACGGAATAAGGCAGTGAAGTTTGAGCATGGAGATAGCGGGTCCAAATTCTCCCACCGCTGGTCAACTTCTCCAGTTAGAAACCGTTTGTTGGCCGCTGCTGCAAGCTTTAAAACGATGCACACTGTTATTTCATTAGTCAAGAACGCGAAGATACAAGTTAGATGTGACTCTGGACAGGTGAATGTGCGGAATTTGCACTTAGTTCCAGGAAATTTTACTGATCCTCATCGTGAGATTGGCAAGCAAGGCAAATTAAGGTCGAGCAGATGTGGTGGTTTTTACTCAATGTTTGCCACTGCGTAATCGTAGAACTTTCATTGTTAAGATTAAGCTGAATGCTGGTGCTCGTTTAAAACGGGTGCAAAATAAATCAATGTTACTGGAGTCATTCCTTTTGATCATACAACGATATAAAACCGATTACGCTTTCTAAGATTATCTGGCTCAGATATATGCAAGACTACGCTCATACATTTGATGGTATCAACAATCTGTATCACGTTCCGAGAACATTGTCACATTTCCTAATTGGTGGAATTAATCCATTTGTATTCTCCCACGTCCCGGAGTCGATTTGGTCTATTCAAAAAATCCTTACATTTTACACCGTCGTTATCTAGGATCTTGACTGGTGTCACAACGAATTCAAAAGGCACGTTTATTCGCTGCTAAGTTCTCTGTGCTCAGCACACGGCATAACGTTTTTTCTTGAAGTCCCACGAAATAACATCTTTTTTTCTAATACATCTGTCGAACAGTTGAATATTTTAGACATAGTCCGCACTGGTCAGTTCATAACTCGTTTTGCTGGTCCCATGGCAATTATTTTTCCAGTCCATAGTTCTGATAAATTTAACGTCCCATATTCGACACAATCGACTGGTTGAACGTTAATCAGAACTTGTTCCTTTGTGTTACCCAAATGCAGCGTGATCACCATAAAAACTCAAAATACCACATATACTGGTGATCCCCAATTCCCGCATTTGAAAAGCACTGTCTCAAGTTTACCAGAAGTTCCCTTATAAACACATCGTATTGTAATGCTCAAATATACACAATAGCAAACAGTCTACAGTCAGGCGGTGCAACTGAAAATGCACCTTAGGACGTCTCAACTATTTTTTGTTATAAATTGAATACATATTGAACAGCAACTGGTTGAAGCCTGTGCGGTCCGAGTACGTTACAAGACTCTCAGTCCGTAATCTCGCAGTTCTCCCTAGGGTCATCAGTAGGAGGCCAAAAAGATGAAACACTCGTAACATTTTCACATCGTCTCAGGCTATTCGGCACAGTTTTGACTTTGGCCTTCGTCATTTCCGCATCATTTTTGTAGCCCGGTTTGAGTTTCTATTTCTTTTATCCTCACAATTGAGTTTGCTTGACTTCATTGGTTCCATGCAGTTTGAGACTATGAGCTTGATAGTCGCCGCGTAAGTTTCCGAATGTATCCGTAATTAATTTGCACCATGACACTTGTTAACGTTACTTCTTTTGCGCGCATAGCGCCGCATTTCGATGTCTAACGTCTACGCTCATTTTTCTCAAATAATTCGCCAGTTCACGTCCTTTGCTCGTGAGAATCACGTGTTCCCTACTCAGGTTCTGGTGATGCGCTAATCTGTTCGCAAAAAATAAAATTATTCTAGTCAAATTGCATCTGAAGAAAGCTTACAGAAACTGTTTCCACCTGGTTATCATAACGGTAGAGCATTCACACAAGAAGAATTTAAGAGAAAAAACAGATTTTATTGATGAAGGTGAGGAGAGACCCAGTCATGATCGAACATGACCGCAACACCTGCTTTTTGAAACGTGTCTGCTTGGTCGAGTTACTGAAGAATTTCTTATTCAATAATGCCTTATTTGAATGACAGAATTACCAAGCTGAACTTTCGATCACTTTCAACGCCCTGTTTGCCTTTGCTTTCGCTCCAAACTATCACTAATATCTTAAAAAATGAAACAACTAGATGTCCAGTGTCTTAATTCAGGGGAGAATTTGTTTCTCGACGGAAAATACCGAGTGTACGCGCGCCATTTTTGTGCACGTCATCACAGATTGTTGTCCGATGCAAAAGTAGCCTGGTTGTGAGCACCAGGGGTACTTGTTTGACTGGTTGATCCGTGTGATTTAAGGTTGCATGGAAAAAAGCAAGCATTTCACCGTAAATCCATATATATCTGGTACGCTATGATACATTCTAAAACTGGCCTCCGAGTCCAACGAAAGAGGTGCAGCAACCAGTCGAGTAAACGTGAAGAGGATCGCGCCTAGGAAATCAAACTACCCCATACCAAAAGGCAATCCAGCGCGAACCCAGGCATTGACAAACGACAACCGATATGGCCGCCAACCTGGCAGCCAGTATGGTCTAGGTCATAGTCAAAATATCATTCACTAGATGGTTCACGCCAAAATGGACCAAGGGGAATTAAGAAAGTGGAAGAGGATACGACAATGAGTTCAGTTTCTATCAGGGTGCCATTGTACAACAGTAGAGGTTGAATTCATAAGGCACACTACCAGACCGTTTGCATTTGTAGAGTGGAAAATAAATCGGAGCATTACACATATCTAGGTAGCAGAATAGCAGACGGCAAACGTTATCATTGTTGGCTCACAATTTAAAATTAACAAGCAGTAAAACATAAAGTGTGAACTATGTATATTAATCTTTCGTTCATACTGTCCTACTCATTCCGCCGTTACTTCCAAAAGGACAATTAATAGGTCCTATTATCTCAGTGTAAGGCATAAATCCGTGATATAAACAAAAACACGGTACAGTATCCACAAATTGGGACTCGAGAGTCAAATACGGGTAGACTGAAGACAAGCAGATTAGTTGCATTAACAGGATTCGCATTAGATTTATTGATTTCTTGTCTGGGATTCCGACCCTAAGGAAGCATTATATCCAGCTGGCTCTTGAAAATGTTTCTTGGAAGAAGCAATTGGTCTAAAGGAGTAACCAAATATTTTACCATATTTTCTATAGGTTCAGAATTTCAGTTTTCAACTGAACGTGAATGCAGCACTCTAAAATCTTATTTTCTACTGTGAAACTTTAATAACAATGATTGAATGAAACACGTGCAGGATTTCTACAAACTATGCAACTCGAAGATTCCGTAAAGTGCAAAGAAGCAGTTTTGCAGCCGGGAATACTGAATTCGGGAAGAAGACCATTCTGAAAATCCAGTTTCATTTAGAGTGAATGCATGATTACTCCAAGTTTCTAACGGCTTACACGCTTGGGTATAGTGTCGTTCACAGTTCCTGAGACGAGCACGATTCATTTTGCTCATGAGGTGGAATCTTCAAAATACAAATGAGAATATGCATGCACGAATTTGCTAACGAGAAATTTCCGTCGAAGTTGTTCACTCTCACTATAGAGTACATGCTGAACTGCAGCTACGTTTTCCGCACGTCTGAAGCATCGAACTCGTTCCTATAGATGATGATTCACCAGATGTGCAATTTGCATCGTCACATTTTTACCCAATGATCTCAAGGCTATACACAATTGCCGATACGAAACTATGTGACGGGTGTCACGATGGAGTTTTTATTTGACATTTTATATACTTTCAAAGTATAGAAACGAGATTATCCTAGTTCACATTTGTTCAGTTACGAAAATATACTTGGGGCGTATCGTATACATGTAAAAGTAGAATCCTCAAAACATGTGAATACAGAAACCGACCTGATATTTAGCTAACAAAGTCCGTCGGGATGAACGTAGCCTAAATGTAAAACTTATAAGATTGCACATCACTTCGTGCTGAATGAGGTTCTGGGAATTTGTCAATTTTCGCATGCCCTTGGGAAAAGTTAACTTTCGAATTGTGAAGTTGTCATTATGCATTCTTAGATAAATAAGCTGAATAATGGTTGGACGGTTCATCATACATCGTGTATTGTCAAGCTATTCTGAACAAGAAACATGAAAACAAAGTACAGTTTCTACTCGGCAGCAATAGGTCACGGGTGTTATTCACCTATTAAAACTCAAATCTAAAGCACTAGCCCAAGAAGAATGGCCGCGAATCGAACGTATCACAAATTTAATTAACTTGGTTCTCAGAAATCAGTCGAGCTTAAACTTTATACGGTTATTATATCATTTGACAAACGAATTGCCTGTCTAGATGTCGACTACGGACCAAGTGGTAAGTATCGGTTTATCACTTTCTGTAAGATGGCATCCCCATGCATCTCATCAGGAACAAAATTGCTTAATGTTGCAAAGTGATCCACGAAATCCCTCAGGGGACCCCAGTGATTATGCATCTGAAATTAAATTTATTACATCTGACATGAACATTTGTTATGTTTCGTAAACTTTTTAGTGGAGACAATGCAACAGACAACGTTACTGCAGTGTCTACATGCTTCAGTCAACACAGCGATTCCGTTACTACACCAGACTGCACCATTTTCCGTCACATTAGCAATCTGATTCGAATAACTAACTTATGTATATTCGTTTATATTAAAGCTATGCTGTATTATTTGAAAAGATAAGTGCGAAGCAACCGTCGCCGCTTAGAACGGTAAATCAGTCAGTGCTTCGACTTTGGTATAGAAAAGCAATCTGCAAGCTGCTGTATTTTGAAGGTTGACCGGATGATTAAACGGGTCAGGTCATATACGGTTGCTGAGCTGGTGATCTGTCAAAGTACAACACTCAACAAACAAAAAAAGCAATATTACAATAGAAATGTGAGGCGAAGGTTGATTTCACGAAACAGAATGGGAAAGAGTTCAGTTATTAACAAAGTCTTAATGTATGTCAAAGATACCATTTTTGTAGGTGAACTGAGAAAATCTGGCACCGCTAGGAAGTTTTTGTTTGCGGATTGATAATCTAAGAACAACATCACGATTGTAGGTAGGAACAGTTATGGAGGAGAAATGGAACTCTGGGATTCTGCGCAACTGTTGGTTCGCAACTTATGAGAAACCGTGATTATCATGGTTTATGGTGCATATTTAATCAAATAATCCGTTATCCACCCAAGAAGTTAGTCACAACATTTGAATAATTACCTTATGCAGATATTCAGTTGTGTGTGAATTGAATTAAATTCATAGAGAATGTCAACGTGAGCACATTCAACCCGACATTCAGGGTAACCAAAAGAGGCGAATATATCTGAAGCATGCTTATTATTCTACCTGTGTCCGAATCGAACACAGCCGTAAGTGGAGATGATTGCGAATGCTACTTAGTATGAACTGTATTGTCCGTCACTTTAGCACAGTGTGCAAGAAGGTACCTGGGCGAGGATGGTTTGCAATATATTTACCTCCAAAACTCATGACACGGCAAGAATGGCGAGCATCTGGTAATCGATGATGACTCTGGAACTCACGGATCACTTAACGATGTTCGCAATTAGGACCAACACTGTAAATTAGTGATTCATGTGTTCTTCTGTCCAGATTGACTTCATACCTCTTCACACTGCACAGCACCTATAATTCCTAGTTGACATTGTATTTTGCTGGTAAATTAGACGCCGACGATAAAGAAGAATGGCATGAATGAAAATATATCTAAATACTCGACTATGGCATTCGATTAAACAATGTCAATCACATGACCTCTTCGTTGGACTTTAAAATTTTCCACCCAATTCTGTTGTCACTTTTACCAGAGTAGAATGAAAAAGACAGTCAAGAAGCCCGACTTCTAATCGTCGCGCTTCATTACCGTGAATCTTTTACACGCACTCATTATCCTAGACAATTGATTCAGAGTATAACAAAACCGCTCATTAGGAATGTCAAACGGTTGTGTCGGGCAGCATGACTTAAAGTCGGCATCTTAGTATTGCTCCGCCGAGAGAAAGAACAGAAAACAACAGGCAAACGAAGACTCTGAAACTAAAAAATCATTTTGGCATGATGTGTACAGAATTTATTTGTCATAAAACGAGCAGCTTTTCGGAAATACGTCAACTGTTCTTAATGCCTTTTTGCCTCCGTAGAGAACCATAACAAACGTCCTTCAACGGAAAATATATAAAGTAAAAGACATAGAAACGGTTACCACTAAGCGAGTGCGCTAATTCAATGGCTACCAATATAATGATCAATTTTTTCTGAATGACAGGTAACCGTATATAAAAGTCGAATAAAAGGCAGATTTATGAGGCTGTAAGCGAACCAAAGGCAAATTCAAAATCACTGGATATCTGACTACTCGAACTCATCAAAGATAGATGAAAACCACTGGAAAGGTTTCACATGAAAATTACACTCATGGGGAGGATATTAATGTCGCCGAAAACGTACTCAAATTACAGATGCAAATTAATTTAATCAATCACAATTTCATCTTCTGCGACGTAAAATAGTAGTGTATCATCCTGGAATTATCACTGCCGACATGAAAATTCCTCGCATTCTTTGCTGAACCAGTGGATCTTCCGAAAGTAGGACTAATCACATCTGAACCTTTAGGAGGGTGAATGGATGACGGGTTTATTAAAGAAGTCTAACTATTCAAAATGAGATTCCAGTGAGAAACTAAGGAAGTAGCGCATTATTATAGAAATGGTTGAAAGGAAGAATAAAGGGGAACGCTTAACCGAAGAACGGCAATAACCGCAAAACCGGTCGTGGACTGCGGGGGAAATTTCGTTCATCCATCCATATACGATACATACTACTAAGAAGAAAATCCAACACTTTCGGGTCTTGTGCCCTTTTTCTGAAGTTTGGCCTTGCCTGACCGATGAAAATCTTCAGAAGAATTACCATGTATTTCCTAAGCGGACTTATCATCTATTCAATCTAAGGATTCAAATGAGATTCTAGTGAATAAGTTAAATCGCATCCAACCGAATGCTGTTTACTCGTTGGCAGGTGTGCTCACGAATTCCGTGCAGCATTTTCATTAGAAATGCTCACAAACACAATAAATTTGTCTGAACTGTTTATAATTGTTTTGTTTATAGTAGATTGCAGTATAGCAAAAACAGATATCTTTAGTTTTATGATTTCCAGTAGTATGAGATTTGATTACTTTTTTGCTACATGACTTTATACATTGATAACTACTAAATTGTCACTAGGAAACCGTGGAAGCACGGTGCAGAGCTATGTAATTTTTCTTGGCGATTATTTGCAACGTATATAAATCGCGTCGAAACTGGAACTCCAACCCGGAGGAACAGTCGTTAGGTGGAAAACTGCAGTCATGACGCTAGCCAGATTGTACCTAAACGACCAATTGAAAATCAGCAATACGTGATGTACCTACGATATACGTTACTGTGCAGCCCATTCAACTGGAAACAACACAGTTCCACATATTTTGTTTTCCGTGATGTCCTCGTCAGAACATTACATCAAATACAAGTCAATTATGGTCACATATTTTAATAATTACAAACTAGTTTCGGATATTCATAGGCACCGAACAAAACAATGGAGTTCCGCAAAATAGTGTATAATTTGGAGTATATTCGCTAAAATATTTAGAATGAAGGGATTGTTTTCCAAGAGAACAAATCGATAACAGTTGACTAATTCAGTGGGCATTAGGTAAACAAATATGATTTTCCTTGGGACAGTAATAAATGGCACCAGTGAACCTGTTTGTCACATTTGCGTGCCGTTTACAAAATGATATGATCACTTACGGTCAGTGGTCCTTCTCAAATTTATTCGCGGATATTTTAATCTATCCGAAGGCCTAGAACAGAGCGCCGATCCGTTTGCTTCTTTTAGCCTAACTGTGACAGGCTATAAATCACTCATCATAGTTTCATAGAATTCATTTTTCCTGGTTTATGTATCAGCGAATGAGGTGATATTCGGCGTTCAGCCAGACCGCTGGCCCATGTCGATTATCTCTGAATTGGACGTTTCCTTTTAACAAGTTCTGAATCTCTTCTGAAAGCAACTTGACATACATTGGGGATATTTCCAAAACCTTGATATTTGTCGAATAATGTCCGAAAAATCAACCGTTCGGAACCCCATTTCCGTTCCATTTCGTGAATTGTTTCCAATCAATCTAACTTTTAACAACGTTTAACGGACGTGCGATCAGCCAATGAGGTCTTGCCTGGGCATTTTATTTGTTCCATTAGATAGGCTGGATGTATTTTGTTCAAAACTGACTAGGCTTCAGTATGAAAACAATTTTTATCAAATCAAATGAAATTACCACTGTTTCACCCGATTCGCGTTAATCAATGATTTTTCATGGATTTCAAGGAAAACGTGAAAACCATTTGAGTTGGGACGGAGGCCGAGCATGCGGAAACCATATTGCAAGGATGCATCCATTGTGATGAATACCGCCCATCAGCGTTACTTGAAGAAACGATTTGTTATTCAAATTACATACAGAAAAACAACTTTGTACGGGTTTTATTCTTTTTTTGATAAAAACGTTGTGCTGCCGAGTGAACATTTTTTAATATAAAACCTACCCAGTTTTGAAGAATAATTTTGTTAGCCAACTGGAAACAACTAGAAAAACGCAAAGCTAGCCTGTCAAAAAGAATTTATTTAACTGGCTGCTACGTGACTCGCAGTAAACGTGAACAGCATATAATATCTATCGTTTGTAACTTGTACTGGGCTGTTTTGGGCGTAAGGTGAGAGAAGTTATGGATTTTACAAGTTTTACTGATGCATTTACCTCCGTTTTCGTGCCATTATCTAAGGTCCCGCGCTCTTTTGAAACAGATACATTATGGCCTGTTTCTGGCACTAACCGTAAATCGAATGAATGTATCAATTCCGAACGGAATCAAACTTACGTCACCTGTATTTGGGTGCTTTTTTCGTTCTCAAAGATGATATTTCATTGCCTCTTTTTTTCCGTTCTATTTTGGATGACCTATGTAACTACATTTTATGTGAATTATTGATAACAGACTGTCTACGGTTTGTCATCCAACCGTTCGTCCCGTCGGTAACGGTTCGTTTTGTAGAATCGTCGCCCGCGGAAAGTTGGTCGATCAGGTTCAATTTTGAAATAAACATTTGTAAGTGAACGGGCTTCACCACCGAACTATGTGATCCGGTGAGTGCATATTAAAGTTTTCGTCTACATATAATGCACTACGTGACTAAATATTGCACTTCCAAAGTAATGTTGTAGTAGAATTCGGGGTAGTTGTGAATCATTACTGGCCATAACTTCGGCTAGCTGATTTGTTCTTTAACTGTGAAACAAACAGCGGCCTTTCGTGTCAGCATTTTATTAGTAATAATCTGCCAAGTCAACGAGGATTTTTTTCTCAAGAATGAGAAATGAGCATGTATCACACAACATTTCACAAATGTTATACATTTGCGCTAAATTACACGGATTGGTAAAACACTTTGGCTAGACGTCAATAAGCTACTGATATCACATCAAAACGCTCAGTAGATTTTGTCACCACCTATTCAAGAAACCGTTATGCTAATCTGTGCACCGGTGACATTTTGTCAAGATGAGTATGTATTTTGTTGTTGTATATATTTGACGCGGCTGCATTATGATTCAGCCAGTAGGCATGGTGAAAAGGTGTTTTAACTTGAATAAAACATGCACGATACTTTTCAATGGCACAAATGGATTCAGGCCAACTTTTCCGTGCCGCTTTATCAGTTTCGTCAGTGCCTGAAACGGAAGAAAATATTTGCTATCCATCATTATCGCTTGCATCAAGGGGACGGCATATTTTTCTTATTACATCCTTCTGCAGAGTGCAACAACGATAGTATCTGAGGTATGTGAAACCGCGGAGCAGAAATGATATCCTGAAGTCTGGGAATGTTGGTAGGTGGACGAAGATCATCTATATAGACCTGATGACGTGCAGACTCCACATAACAGAATCCGAAATAGTAGTGATAAGAACGGGGCAGTTTGGCAGTCATCCGACGTTAGATAAGCGACCACATGTTTTACGGTAACGAAAGATCATTGATTGTCCGGATGGTCTTGAGTTGAAACAAGATCGAGCAGAGAAATTTGAATGGACAAAGCCCCACTCCACCAGTGACTGTCGGGACTATGTTTAGGCATGGATCTGAAATTGAAAGATGGACACGGTTAAAAAATTGCTTAGATCAAAACAGAAAACCAAACCTACACGCAAAATACATTATTGTTTGATTTCGCAAAGGTGAACGACACGACCGAAACGTTATGGATACGACTGGAAATGTAAAATCTGTGGACTGAATGGAATTGGGATCAGAAAAAAAATAGGTAGCGAATGAATAATGTTTTAATTAAGTGGAAGGCAAGATGAAATTTTGAAGCTTGATACTCGGTATGCTAACCGGGACCCTCAGGAGTAGAGGTGTTAAAATGATGTTCAGCAATGCACTGACTGTGTCAGAGTCTTTGGCGGACAAAGAATGCGGTGGGAAAGAGAGTAATAGACGATGGCACCATCGGCAAATGAGTGGACGGGGTTGTACTTGCTAGACTAAAAACAGTCACCAATCAAACAAAAAGGAAATGTGACAATACGAAGGCTTCAGTAACACCAGTATTCACAGTAAATGGCTGAGATGACACTTTATAAATCGGAGCTGAGGCGGCCCCACTGCTAAATATGCTTGATGTTCACGTTACGAGAGCCGGATGGAAACCAAACGTGGATAGGTTCGTCAGTAGACCCTTCCTACCAAAACAGGGTGGTAGTATTAGAGATTTCGATTGTCGCCTATTGTTGTACTCCATGGCTGTCATGTTCGGTCTACTAGGAGTGAGACATAGACGCCGGTCAGTTACAGACTTTCGGAAAAATGTGTCAGCTGATAAGAGATAATGGTTTCCAAAACCTGGAAAATTACGGAGGTCGGATACACTGAATTATGTGTTTGACTTTGAGATATAGACGCACTCAGGAAAAGGGAAACTTCCGAATATGTTTCCAAGTTATCGGAAGGCAAGAGAAATCAAGGTTAGGAGCGAACATGAGATGCGAAAGAGAGACCATTTCATGGGTGCTCAATACAGGGACAAGTATTGGACTGCCGTCCGCACCAGGTATCTTTCACAGGTCTAGAGAGCGCAGCGTTCGTGAAGCGAATATTGTGTGTGAATTGTAGGGAGAAGTTAAGAGATTAAGATAAATGAAACTGGATGAAAATAACGAAAACAAATAAAGACGAGGTAGAGACATTTAAGGAGAATCAACGATTATTGCAAGTATAAGCGGTCAGTGTGTCACATGCATCGTCCCAGTTGTATTACTACACCGTTTCTAGAGAACAATTGACGGTTTTGAATAACAATGCTAACCGTGGATTTGTTAACACGATGGGTCCGCGAGCCAGTGAGGGAGAAGGAAACGTATCAGTTGACTAAATGGTCGGAAGTGAGGATAAGTTTGAAAACATATGTAAATTTGCCAGATCGGCGGGAATACGTAAGCCTAGGTTCAATAAGAAAGATCGTATCCACAAAACCCAGATTGTTGTAACGTGGCCAATGTTTCCTTTAAGTCCAATGCATTTTTCAATGTTTTAGGAATTTAGTTTCACAGGTATTGCCAAGGAATAAGCCATATCTCTATGTTTGCACTACTGGCAACTGTTGGTAATAACATAGGCGGCAAACTGCTTCATGGAGTCTCTGATATGCAGTTGTTCAAAGGGTAATTTCCTGGAGCCTTTGCGGGTCCAACTTATCTAAACGCCAGTTGTTCCTCTGTTGATCGCGATTACTTCTCGAAATATTGAACTCTAGGCATTCGATAAAAAATGAAGCGGGAACTGAATATTGTATATTGATGATAGTACAGAATTCAGTAAGCAATAAACGCTCGGTGATTTCCCCGGGTGATTTTATACTCTGGATCGATTTGGTGATCGATTCAAAGTGGATTAACTGAAGTTCACTCACCCCGAGACCACTTTCAAATACCCTAATGGCATTGGTGTTCTTTCGAAAATAAACCTATACCGACCAGTACTATAAGCACCAGCCGATAGAAGTGAAGCATACAATTTCCAAGCAGCCAGACATTGCTACATATGGGTGCCTTTTGCGACTCCAAATGACAGCAACGTCAGTTAATGCTGTTTTTACAATCCCTTTGGAAACTGATTAAATTCACTAGTACCAGTTTCCTACACCTACACGATCGCCAACTTTGCTGCGAACTATTTGAGTAGACCTATTGGTAACAAACGTCGCATATCAACGCATTCGAAGAAACTTAAAGAAACTCCATCGTACCTCCCATGGTCATACAAGTAGAATCGTTCCCAAAATATTCGGCAGAGTAAAGGTTTGACATCCCCGAGAAACATGTAGACAACACATGTTTCGATCTAGGTGGTAAAACCTAAAAGGGTTTTTTCTACCAGCTTCGCAATTATCAGCGGGGGGCAGCATGACGTAATTTATTGTTCCTTTCACTGCATTCGTGCTAACATTAAAATTATCCGATTTGCCTGGTGTGCATTTTTGGTGTATACAAACGTGGGAAGGAATCCATATATGTCCATGCGCAGCTCCATGCATGAACATTAATAATTTTGGGCCTCACCTGTTCCTCGAATATCCGGTAATGGTGTTCTGTACAGTAGTACTTGCTTTGTGTCAGTCATTAAGATGCACTGATTTGTGACAAAATTGGTTATAGGAAACCATATAATTAATATCTAGGAATTAACATTTGCACTGAAATTCCAATGGGAAACATAAAATTTGCTTTTGTGATGAAGTAATTAATCTAGTAATATCTTCATGAAGAAACCATGGAACCACTGTAAAGCTGTCTCTTCTGTGTTAAGAATCATCACCCGTGCATACCCACCATCACCGAACTAGGACGCGAATCCGTGACGAAGGATTTTGAGTCAAAATTGTCAGGCTATATTACAATGTTGCTGCGTTGAGGGTTGTTCTAAACCTTTCAACTGATTAGCAACCGCCACCACGCAAGAAATGAAGTAGGACCTTCGGTTAGCTCTTGCTTGCTGATTATACTAAGACAATGTAGGAAAAGTTTTAAATCCATCCGATCCCTACAAAGAATTTCCAGGGTTCATCTGACGGCAACGTCAGTCCGCTTACAGGTAGAAAAATGGTTGTTTGCTAACGAAAACTTTATTCCAAAGCCACCTCTTCGGGAAAGCTTTCATCACCTCATTCCCCATCTGAATGCTGTCATGTAGGAGACCGCTAATTTAGCGATAAAAGTCCTTTATTAAAATATCATGGCATAGTACTGAATTATTCAGCAATTTGCTTAGAGCAACGCACAGAAGTCTGCGTTCATAAAATGTACGTTTTTTCCGATGTAAGATGAGAAATCAAGTGGCAAATTTATGGCAATCCGCGGATGTTTAAACATTCCTCGAAAGCCAAACAAACAATCACTTCGACTTAGCAAACGTGGTCCAAACTATGCAATCCGTTAATCATTGCGATCTATGGTTTAAAACGGTCATATAAAATAGAAAACCATTTCTGTGTTTGATGACATTTACGAATGGCGTTATTTTTAATAAAAATTAATGTGAAATATACCGTGCTTTTGGACGTTTTCCCGGTAACTACTTTTCTACCGGTAAAACGAGAACTCAAAAGCCTTTGGTTGGTTTTGAATTAAAAAACGCGTTTTCGCCTAGAATAACATTCCCATGTTTTACCAAGCAAAGTGCAAGCTGCTGGCTGCGACGAAAAGTATCACAGTCTTCATGACCATTCAGGGTTAAATTTGGTCTACTAGAAATGATGACTGGTCAACCCAGTGTTATCAAATCGATGTTTGCCGACCATTGCGTAGTTTACTTGTACGCGAAGTGAAAAGTCAAAGTATGGTTATTAACGAAAACGCATCTTTCGGAATTAGCGAATCACTTTTATCACTGTCATCTACTTTATATTTTCTTTCTAGCGTAAGTTTTAGTCGCAGCCCGATAAGCTGACTTTCTGTAAAATTTCAAAATTTCACCTGTGAATGTATACATCTCAAAATCAACCTGCTAGCTGATATGGAACAGACACGTGGTAAACCACAGAGTTTTCGAGATCACGAAATTTTAGGGCAGATTACGTAAGTGAACAACCAATGGTACTTGAACCGGGTTATGCGGAACCTCCTGTTAGCTTTCATTTGCAAAAGACAAATATGACTAATCCTATGACTGAAACCGGGTTAGTTGGTGTACGCAAGTGGAACAGTAGTTCATGCAACTTTGGTTGCTTATGCAATTTGCTTTGTAGAGCCACGTTCACGGGAGCTCAGCTCCAGATCATGTCCCCGGGTATTCGGGAGACCACTGGTTCCGGTGACCTCACTTCATCACTAAGAACTTGAGCAAATTATGGAACACTGGGTGCCCTGTACTCAGCTGAGTGATAAAGGAAGAAGACCAATAAAATACGGGATGTTAACATTTTGTCGTACTCGTTTCAGCCTTCTATGCAAAATAATCTGTAGACTATATTAGATTCAGTTGTAAGCCGCGGTGAACGGGTATGAAGGATAAAATTAGTGAAACAAACAATTGAAGCCAACTTCGGGGCATATGCAAGGTACATGTCAACAGCTTTGGTGTACAAAGAGCCGAGTTATACAATCGGATTAGCTTTGCTTCACTGGTGACAAATATCTTTCGATTAGTGTTAGTTAATAATAGTTTTAACCATGAATTGATATCAGCTGTGTGTTTGGTTGTTACCAGATGTTTCGCGACTGATGACCCCCGGTCACAATCAGAAAAATTACTCAGTGGTTTGCATTACGGACTTGGCCAGACATTTGGGCGTATGCTCTGACATACGTTGTGGTAGTCTTTTGTCTGTTCAAGTGATGTAAATGTCATCACAATTGCAGTTGAATTGGTACACGAAATGTAAAACAGAATTTGACATCCGACCTGATGCACGTTCGGTCAGAATATTCTTTAGGTTGGTTGGAAAGAGGTGAAGTTCTGTGGCAGAAATGGTGGGAGAATTTTGTAAGTAACTCAGAAGTTAGACAAAAAGTACTTGCTCCTAGGATTCACCATTTAGAACAAGCAGTGGAGTAAGATTTAGGTGCTTGTGATATGTTGTACACATATCCGCAGAAGGTCCGGCTGGTTGTAAACTATTCTCTGAGACAGGAAATGTCTGGAGGATGATTGAAGGCTGCCAAAAGGTGGGATGACAAATTAGTATGAAAAATATTAACCAGTGGGCTGGTGAATATGGGTGCAGTTTGGATATGGAGTAGGCGGTTGGGAGTCTTCCTCTACTCTGAGTAACATAAAACTGATGTAGTTTACAATATCTCAATGTTTAACCCTGTCCGTACCCGATTGCTTTGATAAATTTGCTACGAACTAGACTTCTAAGTGTCAGGTGCTACTGCACTGAGAGAAGTTCCGAATTTGAAAACAAAATACTGGGACAGCTGGAGAAAGAGCGGCAGTCGAAAGTAGCGATTATATTAGTTCAAGGTGAGTACAATCGTAACTTTGCTCTGATCACTCAGAATCAGTTTTACCATCTGAATCCTAAGTTAGAGTGACTCACAAAATCCAGCAACGTGGGTAACCGGAATTGCCCACGTGCTGCTTCTGCCTGAATGGGATGAGCAATGGACTTCGCTATTCTGTCTTAGCGCCGTTGTCATCACTGCAATGTGTTCTAACCGTGTAAGCTTCACATATTTCGGGCCAGGCCGAATCAGTTGTGACTTTTCCATGTAGAATTATAGTGATTTTTGAAAGCTTATCAGCTAGGAGAGCCACTTTGGAAAATTGATATCCTTATAAAGTTATGCACACTTCAGAGCCCGAAATAAAATCAACACAATCTATCAGATTTCCATCATAATATTTTGGTTGCCTGAATAATGCGGCAGATTTTCCAACGATCTAGCTCTAGTCCTCTATCAAGCTACTGTGCTCATACATACATACTATTTTTGCTCATATTAGGTACAATAATCTTAGTCGAGAGAAAATTGTGCTGCGACGTGTTTCCAACGGTTGTGTGAAACCCAGTGACAGTTATTGCGATAACACCCGTTGTGTGAGCATTTGAGCCGGCGAAGAAGGCACGGCCAGAAGGAACAGACACGGTCAAAATGCAACAAGTTGAATTTACTCTGGGATGGGAACAAAAGTTCCATTTGTAAAGCAATGGATGACAGAAACGAATGGTCTCAAAAACGTGTGTAAGTCAACTGATGTCAGTTCTGGGTTTGGTTGGTGGAGACAATTTTTGTTGGTGCACAAGTGCTTTGCCTATTTACTCACTGAGAAATACCAAAATGCGACAAAAAGCGTCCCTATTATGTGGCATATGCTGTATTATCATCTGTTTTCAGTTTAAGAAATACTATCCATATGTTACATTTATAATTAGATATTACTTTAGATAAAAATTTCACGGTCTTTAGTTTCTGCCAATCCTTGTCTTTGAACTAGTTACGTCCAGGTCTGATGAAGTAACAGTTACTGATTAATTATTCGGATACTCGTACAGAAAACAAGATCTAGATTCTGCATCAATTGTTATGCTTTAGATAAAAGTGACTGACGAAAACCAAGCCATTGCTCACCTGATAATTGTAGAAAGAAACGATTCCAAGGTCTAATCTGTAGCAACGGTTATCTCATTCGAACTACTTCGGTGCAGCTGAAATGAACTGACTCCGCATTTGGACATTGGACCGAAGTAATAAAACGACGAATCCACTTTGTTCTATCCGGCCATTTGACTCAACCGATGTCGAAACTAAATAAAGATTTACTTATGCACGCATATCCCGTCAAATCCTGTTGGTTTTTGGTCTAATTGAAATGTGTATCCGCGTAATCGAGGCCGGCGTTTTCCGCTCGACCCGTCTATTCCTTTAAGATTCGCAATTTATTTAAGGGTTAAGGGGCTCGCGATCCTCGTGTTTGTCAATAGGACAGCCTAAGGTCAAACGACCAAGTCCAAATCTATTCACAATAGTGTTTCGCCCCCTTCTAAAAAGTCACACCTGTTTCCAAATTCCTCCGTGCCACTGTGTGAACATCTGTTATCGTTCCAACATTTTCCTCATGAACTCGGTCCTCTCACTTGTTGACGGGGAGAAAGCAATTCTAGACAAGTGAATATTTCCTGCAACATTTAATACATCTGCGATAGAGCCGTAAGCCACGAATGGAACTTTTGGATTTCGAACTGGAAGATCAGCAAAAATCATTTGATTCACTTACGATCTGTTTTACACAAACGTGTTCAGCGGTGCTCAAACGGATAAGGTCATGACGTCTTTACGTAAGGGTCACGGGTTCATATCCTCCAACCGTCGCTCAGATTCCCGGTTGGTAGACCTCTGTCGCCAGCACCTGCCTTCCCCGGAAATGCTGTACATTGTTAATTCAGAACTAAATTATTTGGAAGAAAAAGACAACCTAATATGAAAGTGACTCGAAGGGAAGTAACGCATATGAGTGTTTCTAATCGTTTTCCGCTCTGATAACCCATTTGGTGACAAATTGCACCCTGGCCAACTACTTCCGATGAATTCAGTGGCAGCATGCTCCGTTGTTGTGTCAGAAACGGTGGAGAGATAACAGACTGTCCGACACAGATCATTCTTTTACATACATTGGAATCGCGTGTTTCCCAGAGAGCACAATTATACCTCTAGAATTGACCCAAACACACGCGCTCGGACACTCGATAATAAAGTCGGGATCAAAATGGTGCGTTGTTATCCAACCGGTGAACTTAAGTTTGCACATTAATTTTTTCACATATTTTCCATTCTCATTTTGCATTATATTTACTGTCAAAGCAACAATGCATGTCACCTCCAAGAATTGGGTGGCGGTCAACAGAGGTCTCTCAAGAGAGGAAGCTGACCAGCGTTTGGAGGATTCGACCCTGATACATTCAGTCTGAAGTGCCACGACAGCGGCCAATTGACCATTCTTGGTTCGTGGCCTGACGGGTTTAACTAGGGGTTTAGGTATGCACGCAAATGCAGGATTACACAGCAGTTAATCGTCCTGCACCAAACGGATGTAAATTTACCAGCATCGAAAATTCTAATACGGGATTTGTCTTAGTCGATTACCAACATTTTTTGGTACTTTCGGGCTGCTTTTAATTATCATAACATTATTATAACATAACTAGCACACAATTGTACATAAAACGTTCCACAAAGTGACTCATTACGTACGACGAACGTAACTCTGTAATGTGAATTAGACTAGTGAGAATGGAGCCAACATATGTTCTTTCAATGAACATACGGGTCTTTATTCTAGCCTAGGTCAACTCTAGACGATTAAACGACAGTCTGATGTTATCAAAAGCGTTACCCAACCGCTGTCAGATGATGGTCTGAGGCCGGTAGGTGACTGATAAACCTGCAGTTTTAAACTTGACATTAGTAATTATATTATTATATCAACTCAGCTTCATTCGCTAAACGTCAGACTTGTTTTTTTCGGGTTTCCTGTCGAATTACACTAGGAGGTACAGAACATGACTTTCCGCTTCATAAGCCAGAGTATAAACGCTTGTGACAAATGACTACCTAAAATTCTTGATTGATACGACTCAGGATGAACACCTTACTGATTGAAAATTCAATATAGAACATCGCTTTTCACCTGAATACGGCAAAAAGCATGCAGTCTCCCTGGAGGTTTGAGCACAACCGATGTAATTAACAGAAAAACAAAGACCCCCATGGGATCGGAGTCTAATCTCATGCTAGACTGAAGTGAAGATGTCTGTGTCATAAACGAACTCAGTAATCCCAAACGGCAAGCGCGAACGAAATCCCTACACCCGGTCACAAGGATTAGGTGTGCAACTGGTTATATTATCCAGATCCGACGTTCCGATGAGAGTGCACTGCTATCACATTGGGTTCTTCGTAAAGAGTTTGAATATGTATAGTTCGCAGTTAGGGGACCAAATTAAGCAATAAAAAATAGTTTGTAATCAAATTTCGCGAAAAAGTATGATTAACACCAATTTTTACGATTTGAATTAATTTTGGTTATAAACGCATGAGTTAATATTGCATTCAATAGCTACCCGGAATCAACAAAGAGACCGGCAAATGGCTACGTATCCTCATGTTATACACGCTGCTTCGAGCGGTGTCCTAGACGTTTCTGATACCAGGAAGCAGCATCAATCGTTCAGTATTCTAGTTTGTTGAATGAATATATTCTCGGCCCAAAACGGTGCGCGTGGGGTCGATGCTACAGTTTCCATGCTAGTGAAACGATAGCTAAACTTGAATTAAGCAGCTCATCGAGCGCACCATTCGAGTGGTTATGCTAAGGTTCCAATCCACGCCTCATCAATCTAAAAAAAATAATTTTCGTTGTAAGCACTGTTCGTCACTATTCCCGCTCGGGTTTACTCCTGCCCATGCATTCACCCGAAATTTATACTCCTTTGGGCTTAACTACGAATGCGCATCGTGTATTTTCCACTAAATTGAAAAGGCATTCGTGCAGGCTGCCAGCTCGGTCTTAAATACATCGCGCCAGGCTAAATGCTCTTTGTTTCTTTACTGAGTACTAACAGGCTCGTTGTTCACAAAATTACCAGGTCTATCTCTCACTCATTGCTCCCATATGCGTTATTTCCTGCATGATTTCGCATTCTGGAGTCATGACTGAACTCAAATGATGGAAATCTCCTAATATCCATCCAAGGCTTTGATATACACCGACTGGACACACAATAAAGCACTAATAAAGCCAGATATGATGTGGTCACACATGGATTCCTCCTGGTTAAGTAAATCTGAACCAAGTTATTCATACTCATTTATGCCGCTGAAGGCCTAGCTATTCAGTGGCATTCTAAGTTTTTTCGGCATAGGAGAACAATTGGAATGAGCCTGTAGGTGGCCCCATTTTGCACACAAACTGATATTTTGTTTATTTTCTATTCTTTTCTGCCTTTACTGGTCCCGTTTCTGGATTATATCCCATGCATCATTGTAAATGATTTGACTGAGCTATCATTTTCCCCAACTGTAGGTAACTTCACCCCAGTTAGAATTATTATTATTAATTAACCCCAGGTAATCCGTCTTAAACCACGTGTCCAATTCCAAATACAGATCACTCACTGATACTTTTAAAACCAACGTTCATTCCCAGACAAGCTTCCAATCTTTCAAGGAGCCTAACCAAATCAGAATAATATTACCTAATTTTTCCCGATTAAATATTCATCTTCTTCAAAGGTCTCTTTTTGCAGTTTGTGGTTTGCTTTTGAATTTTTGATATCTCCCGAAACACGTTTTCTCTCTAACGGCCTCATTCCTTTACTCACACTGAAGGTCTTCAGGAGACGGAAGGAACACTTATGAAAATTACGGGATTTCAAGAAAGACAGGTTTCTTTCATCCCTAATATATTAGAACGTAAAACGAACGACTAATCATATCGAAGCAAAAGCCTAACAGCAGACGCCTCTGGCAAGGAATTCGGTTTTTGCAAGGAAAGAAAACGAAACCAATAAACCATGCTGCAGATGTATAAAATGTCAACAGAGTTAATTTATCCAGGTAATGACGTTACAGTTTCACGGTTCCCAAATGAATGCGCTCCTGTAGCAAGCTTTTGCAAGCAGGAAACTTTTAAACTCGTTCTCTCGACTAAAATAACCGAAGATATAAATCACGATGGTATGTCTACACTTCTAAAATATTGTGCGGTTTCACTGACTGGCGCATTCACTTCACATTCTTATGCAACATTTCATTCCCGATTGTTTGAGACTAGTCACTTTAGTGTTTATCCCTTAATCTGCGGATTCAAATATTCAAGCCAAATATGTTCCTCCCATCGCTCTTGCATCATGCGATGTTAACCTAACAGAACCGGCGGTCTTGAATCGACGAATGACGTCCTTCAGTTTCCATAAAAACCAAATAGGTCAACTTTGGATTCTGTGGTTCTCTGGTTAAAAATGCCACCAAATCCTTGGACGCACCCTGCAAATCTGTCCAATGGACTTTTTAGAGTTTTCTTCTGTCCCGCGGTCTGTACATCTTCGAAAATAGGACAGATTGGCCGTCCCAATCGCCCCTTAACAAGACAAGAATGCTTTACCTAGGGACTTCAGTACATAATATTGGGAAGAAACAAATGCATCCTTTGGTAAATATTTTTGAAGTTTTCAGTGAGTTGTTCTTTCTCCTCGTTTGTGTTGACCACACATCAGTGACGTACATGCAAGTTCCCCTGGTCAGTTATTCCTATAGGCGGTTGAAGCTGCCCTCTGTCATTCTGTAACTGGAAGATTTTTTTGAATTTTTCTCATTCACAAATGTTCTGTACTCTCTGGGCTAAATCTTAATAAGTATAATGTTTGATTACTTTTCATCGGTCTGCTTACCCGGCTGGCCCTTCTTTCGTTGACACAGGACCATTCGATGGGGTAAATTCCACCAAGTTCTTCGGAATTACTATTGATAAAAAAATGAAGATTGTTCTCTCAAACTTTTTGCGTAAAATTCTTAAGAAACTTTCATTCTACATAAATTGACTACGGCATTTCTAGCTCAAGCAAACCACGACTGCCGTATTTGATTACCAGTGTGTTTTTCCCGTTCGCCTCTGTTGTTCCCCTTTCAGCTTTTCTGATCAAATAGAGGGAGACTTTAGAACCCTTCGCCGTGATTTATCAATCATTAGTCGCGCACCTTATAAACTAGTGAAATAATTTTGCACAAACATTTGACATGCATCTATTCGCGTGCAAAACACGTTCAACCATCTGCTCCTTACCCTCCCGCATAAACAATCTTAGGAACTCAACTGTTGCCCACCTATTCTCACTAATCGAGAACTGATCATGATTGATTTTATCCACTTAAGGTGTACATGTGAGAATCACACAGGTTTCCGATACAGTCTGGGTTTGTTTTGATAAGGCGTGGAACATAGGTGCATATTCTGCAAACCAGAGATCTCTGATGTTTCTAGGAGAACTAATCCAGGTAGATACCAGCCTTCCATTGGAAATGGAGCTGTTCAGGAAGATCATTTTCTTTAAAATGCCAGATGAACTGTTGCCCTCCCTATTCAAGAATGGTGCCGAAGCGTTAACACCGAAGTTAACAGAATCCCTGGGATCAAAATGGAAACGGAAAGATAGTCCCGAGAATTTGTATGAATCAGTGCTTGTATTGATTCCCTAGAAGACTGAACGATTCTCAGTTGAAGTCCTAATAAGAAGTAGGCGGGATAAGCATCACATGCAAACTGCTCCCACAAATTATACTTCATCAAATTTCTAGCACTCGCGAAAGCTACATCAATGAGAATCAAGGCGGTTTCCATTATGGTTAAGGTTCTTTTGAGGAAAACGTCACTGCGAAACAAATATTTGAACATCCGAATATGTTTTACAGACACGTGTATTTTCTTTTCCGTCATATGAATACAGCTGAAGCCGAGTTCTTTCTTACGGCGGCGTGTCACCTGATTTCAGCGGAAGAAGTGGTGTTCGTCAGGAATGACTCTTCTCACCTTTTATTTACCATTTTGTTAGTCATGGTGGGAGATAAATGACACTGCTACTTTCTCGGGTAGAAGACTATCTGATTTGGAGTACGCAGCAGACGTTTTGGTGCTGGCCGAAGTTGCCAGTTTATATGAACCGTGCTTGCAACAGTCACTCTATGTTTGGAACCATTCTTACAAGTTCAATGTTTAGAAGGGTGTTTTGGAACTGGACTGGGTCGAAAGGGAAACTTTTTGTGCACGGGAAGAATTGGATGAGTTCGTTGGATTAAGTTATTTAACAAGCCATATTATGCCTGATATTCGAATGTATTGGGTGTGTCGTCATGCAAACAGAGGGTTTGATTAACCAACCTGCGGTTTCTGTGTTGTCAGCGTGGCATCCATCAATCGTTTAATGGTCATGTGTAAGCAATAGTGGTGAGGTTGATGCTAATTCAAGAATGAGTGGATTAAACTAAAATATTTGATCCTAGGTTTCAATATACGAAACAAGCGCTGAATCAGGTCAGATCACGTTGGCTGGATCACGTTATGTGCATGCTTCGATGCCCGTCTTTGTCTGAGGCAAATGATATCATCGAGGGGTTGGTCACAGTAGCCGGATGACATGGCAACAACAAATGTAAGTGCGGTAAAACTAAAAGGTTGGGGTTCACGAGATCCCCCGAAGCGACGATCACAAAAAAATGTTATGCCATTTGGTGTAACAGTCGGTGGTGTTCTTGAATTATAATTTTTTTCATCTATATTGTTGTTCAATTCATTTCGTGATGTAAACTTTGTCATTCCTATTTTTTTCACTCTTATCAGACGATGTTGTGAGGTAGAAATCCAACCCAAAAGGACATTGGTGGCAATTAGACGATTATATTAACGGAACTGGGCAGCTAATGAGCTCTATTCAAATATACTCCACTACCACTACGAACAAATACACAGAAAATGAGCCTTGACACACAGGTAGTTATTCTAGATGATCTTATCTGCTGCAATTTCATTCGGTTCGGGCTTTCATAAACTCGAGTTTGTGTCTTAGCTGGCTTAGCATCCTGTCCATTCAGATGCTAAAACTGGAAATTTCCACAGAAGAGTTTCGATATCAGCCAACTCTAACTGTTATTATCATTCAGTGGAATTTTTAAGGCAACGAATATTTTTCGACATCTGTCATGGAGAAGACTGGTTAAATTTTATTGTTGTGTTTCTGTTTGAAAAACACAACCGTTAGATCGTCTATCTTCGGTTATCTGGTGTTTTGTTTTCTCCCAGTCAGTATTTCCAACTTGTCTATTATTTGGGTTGTCTACATATTTGATTTCAGTACAAGGTCGTATTTAGAACTTTTGATAGATTGCACTTAGCCCCGTTGCCTTTAATTTCATCCTACAGTCAGTGGGCTATTTAATTTTAAGTAGCTTGACAAACCTCACGTCGACCACTCAAATGCAAAAATTCAAGCAGACCGAAAAAAACGTCACCTTCTCTTGCAAATTTATCAAGAGAAATATTCAGTTGCCTTCTGGAGGTGAAATCACTTGCCTCCTAACTTCATGATATTTGGAATGAAGAGCGCATTCCGATATCGTAGAATGAGTTACTGCTTGAACCCATATTCAAGAAGGCCAAACAGAGTGACTGCATTAATCGTCGTGGAATTCGTTTAATTTCTATAGTTACTAATGTGTCAACCATCGATAATGCTGCGCCATTTGACATCGATTCGCGAGAGTAAAACCCGCCAGCAGCAGGCCGAATTTCGTCCAGGTTGAGGTTGCATCGATCAAATATTCAATCTCCGACAGATACTCGAAAGGCGCCACAAACACCCCGTCGCCCTACGATCGTAGTCTTTCTCGACTTGAAAGATGCTTTCGACTCCGTGGATCGACGAGCACTACTCGGTGCTCTCCACCGGAAAGGTATGCCAACGAAGTTCGTGAACCTGTTGCGAGCATTGTACTCGCACACCTATGGTCGCATTAGGGTACACGGTGAACTGTCACGTTCATTCGAAACAACTAGTGGCGTTCGATAAGGGTGTCCCATCCATCCATTCTTGTTCAACTTCGTCATGGATGATGTGATAGAGGATGCTTTAGGAGATCTCCGGGATGCAGAAGTCGAACTGGAAAGTGGAAAGAAGCCTTGTGACCTCGATTACGCAAATGACGTTGTGAGCCTGTTCGAAACCGCGGACCACGCACAACGCCCACCAGACAGACTCACGAGATCGGTTGCTCAGTTCGGAATGCGCTTCAAAGTGCACCGTGCTGTTGCAGGACTTGACGGCAACAGTGCCGAACTTGACACTGGATGGAGAGGAAATAACGATTGTGCACCCTTTCACCTACCTTGGTAGCTGCATGTCAGACGATGGTAGCTCGGCAGTGTAGGTAAACACGCGTACGCCCAACATTTCATAGAATTTGGAAGATGATGTGTACTGTGCCGCAGTATGTTCACTTTTGTTATACGCTTGAGAGATGTTCCTCGGTTAGAAGTTTTCGACCACCGATTTCTACGTAGTATCGTTGGGAATGGATAGAATGACCGGGTGAGTAATGTGAAGGTCAGGGATCTGGTACTATGTGCTAGTTCTGAGGATATCTCATCTTAGCGTATGAAAATAAGTGTTGCTTATGACGAAAGCTCGTCTACCATACCGTGCCCTATTTTGTGTTCTTCCCACAGAGTGCAGGAATCCGTTTGGCGGTCATCAGATGACGTGGCAACGTGGGATGAGAAAATGTACAGCGAAATTAGGTAAAGTAGGCTTCTCATGCCTTCGTGGTTGGGGTCCGAAAGACTCGTCGACTTGCTGGCTGGTGACACTTAAGGATATGGCAGTGAACCATGAATAGTGGCGACCGTATTGTCATTTTCTATCGAATCAGAATGATTGAAAGTACATGCGTTTGTACTGTTAGACTGTGTTTCGTGTGTTGGCTGCAGCAGCGTCTTTTTCTTTTCCCGCCTGTGTAGGTCCACTCCCTGTTCCCCTTGGATATTCACTCTTTTTATTTAAACATGTAACTCTGAGGAAAGGCAGCGGTCAGTGAGGCTTGTCTTGCTATTTAACGGTGAACGATCGTGATGATGATGATATAATTAAAATAAAATGAACCAGTTGTGAAACTCTTCAAAATGGGCGTTTGCTTTTCGGGCCCTGTGATCGAATTGTTAACGGTTAGGCGGAAAACAACGGTCTGCCTAATACACTGGAGACAATGATCCTCATAGGAACCTGTGAGCTAGTTCAAATGTACAAATCAGTAAAATGAGACTCAACTGAAACCCACAAAGCTCGTCAGCCAATGCTTGTTTACATAGTTAAATAAATTGGACTACCTACAGCCTGCGTTGCGATATGATCCCTTAGAGGTCCACATTCAAAGCTAGTGAAAAACCTGTAAATGAAGATCTCTATTAACATCAGACAAACAGAGTGTTTTATTCTGTCTGTTGATGAAAAATTGAATTTTAAACCTAAAATATTGGCAACTGGAAACTAATGGACATTTAACCGTAAAAAGGTTTGCGCTTTATCCATGTAACATGGGTTCCCTTGTTTCAGTTTCGTGCTAGTTGTGCGACTGTTCGGTTTCCTAGTCTCGTCATCAGTGGTAGTACGGCCTTTTCAAAAATGCATACAATAGAAAACCTCAGAAACCAATAGCTTGCAACTTCGACGGAGTCATAGACAACGATAGAAAAAATAGAATCCATGCAGCACCCCAAAGGCACTCAACTCCTCCCAAATGTTCCGAATGAGTTCATTGTAGCCTTAATAAATCGTTATTTTATTAATCATATACTTGAATTTGCATGTCAAGTTAGCGATTGGAGAAATGAGTGAGCTCTATCTGAGTAAGGTAAAAGACGACAACTTTGACCTGTGGTATCCAGACTGTCATTGTAAATCTGACAATATTCAGGTAAAAGCGCTCATTTGGAGTTTAGAACAACATTCAATGTGAAATATGACAGTGCTTAATCGATGTAGTTTGCAAATACCCTGAATTCGAAACCGTGTATGCCGAATCATTAACTAACACCCGGATACAACGAGCTTGCAAGACGTCTCTGGCGAAAGTCGTAGGCAAACCTTTATCATGAAGTAAGTCACCATGTGATAAAATCACTCAACTCACCATAATGAAACCATTGAAGCACTGTACAGCTGTTTCTTCCTTGTTAGGAATCATCAGCAGTCTGTCCTCTACTGTTCATTTGTCCTTATTTACACCACTAACTTATTTGAAAGTTTAGCTACTACCCAAAACCGACAAAGCATTCCGAATTTGTGGTATTCTGATAATTTACTATTCTTTGTGACAATAATCTAAGAGACCCAAGTGCCTTCAAATAATCCAGTCAGCGCCCAATAAAAACAAACAGGTGGAATCGCAAATAAATTGACTCGGTTTAATTTAAATCCGGATGATTACGGTTTCAACACGCTTGTGACCGTCAGCAGTAAAATAATGATCCAGGTAATTAAGTGCTAAATGAAACTAGTGTAGTTCAAAATCAATGGAGTCATTCCAGAGCAAGCCAAACTAAATGGGTTTGTTCCTGTAAGATGAACGCTGTTTCAACACATCGGATCGATTACATCAGTCAGCAACCAAAGTTCACCTATCAATTAGCTACTAGAATAAGCCACAGATTAATCAGCAATTTTTCTAGTCACTTTCTAACCAAGACTGCGTTTACTGTTGCAATTCGCAAGAACAATGCGAACGGTGAATATAGTGGCTACGATCCGATTTCTGGATGACGTTTGATGTGTAAGCTAACTGTTGACAATTTTGTAGGTCGGTTTGATGAACAAGTCATCCTAATGCTTTGAGAAAGGTCTGCACAAACAAGTAAACAAACAATTCCAACACTAAGGGTCCAGATGGCTTTCGTCGCAGAAGTAGTCAGTAAACGACTGATATAGGTTCGCTAAATTTGATTCAATTAAGAAAGAATTTCGGCCAACCGAAAATGTAAGGAGTGTAACGTACCCCAATGGGCCATTCATTTACGTTGTGGTTTTGGGTATTCTGAAGAAAGCAAATTTTGTTAACCAAGTTTAGCCTCCCTGATTGCAGCTTACCAGGCTGGGAAAAAACAAAGCATTGAAATTTGTTTAGAATTCACATTGGACACAAATCAAAGAACGTACATAAATGAAACACGTTTTATCGTATTCGAAATACGCCTCAAGCATAAACTAGTGCGGACGAGAGATACCAATAACTAAGAACCTGCAATCCAGTGTGAGCCACTCTGAAAACAGGAAAATATCCCAATGCGTAACATTTTTCTCCGGCGAAAGAGCGCATACTTTTTCCACTGATTTGTGCGCACATATATGCGTTCTGCGTAGATTATTTCTTTCTCGTCCGAATTCTTAGCGCTCAGATGAATATTTGAGGTGCATGTAACAAAACCATTGGAGCATGCATACATTTGGCCAGTTCCGACGGACAATTATTCTAAGTCCTATCGACGTGGCATAGGCGATCAAAATAGTGGATACGAACGAGAAAAACCTTATATTAGGTATGCAAAACCTAGTTGAATAGGGCTGTTTCTGGTAGCCTGATTTAGGATTTTTAATTTATATGGTTTTGAATTCAAGTTCACCCTATCTACTTGCAGCGCTAAACATGAATGTTGAAATGTTCAGCGCACGATGAAATTGATAAAAATGTATCACGACACGTTAGAACTCTTCCTTCCACGGGCCTGAGAAAATATTCAACAATGTTCCATCTCCGTACGTGAAACCCGAGATAAATCGGATGCAAATCCTCGACAGATTTTCTATTTTATTTCCAGTGTCCGATAGTTGAAGTCTTTAGGGTAATTACCATTCCAGGTTTGCTTCGTTTGATGCGCACACCCTTAGTGATCACAACTGAACGATTCTGCAATGATGTTCAATAATATTGTTGATCGCAGTTCAGTTTGCGACTTGTCGGGAAGACCGCGCTTGATTGAGCATATCAGTGTCAGGGTGAAAGATATGATCCCTAACATTGCCACCTAGGCTAGAGAAATATGAAGCTTTCAGACCAGAACCCCAAGAAAAGCAAATGTCTGATTGTACCCCGGGGAACTCATTGTATTTGTGATTTTCTGAGATATAGTTGTGATTATATGCGCTGATAGATCACAGAAATCTAACACCTAGGTGACTGGAACGTTTCGTTTTAGCGAAATGCAACAACGTCTTGCGGAACTGTCGAATCACGGTAGTTTTTCCAGTCTTGATCCAATATGATGCTTTAAAATGGCCTTGTAATTGCATTCCGCTGACGTAACGTGTTGCTCTCCTAAATATGGTGAAACGAGCGGAATCGAAGGTATATCGTTTGATCCGAAACAAACATTTTAATATATATGCACATGCACTAGTGCATTGTAAACTGGTTTTGACCTCGCATGTCGTGATGGATACAAACGCCGTTTAGTCAGGTATTCTTATTTTTATAGTACCGAATTTTGTTATTCCTGCACAATATAGTTCAACACAGACGCTGAGCTCATTCCAATTCCAGCGTAATTATGCTGGTTAATAAGGATTGCATTGCGAAATTCATATAGTAAAAACCACCCTAAGGAAGTTCCAACGTCAAGCATCGCACTAGAATCCAGACAGGCTTCATTTCCAAGAACTGGGAAATTCTTTCAAAGTATGTTGTTGATGTGTAGTAAGGCGAACAAAATATGGATTTTGGACTATTGTATAAAAAGGCATTTTGTAGGCAAGTAATTCACGTGAAAAACAAAACTTCGTTGCTCAATTTCTGTTCATAACTGTGCTCACGTTTTATTCAAATCCGATCATCGAATGTGAAGTTCAGACTGATACATAGATTCGTTTCGAGGAGGTTTCCCGCAAGATTCCGTGCTATGTTTTATCCCATTTTGTACAAAGGATTCGGATGTTCGCATACCGTTATTCTTCAATAAACCTATTCGACGTGCTGACTTTTGAACTGCTGTCAAACTGGGTCGGATGAAACCGTTGGGATAAAGCAAATCCAACACTCATTATTTGATACTCACGGTTTGTTGAAATTCTTTCCCGATGGTTAATTTAATTAGAATTATTTTGGTTTCAATACTGGAGACTGTAGTTTGCTCTGAACGAACTAACCTTTTGGAGCATACTTTTTCACAGGCAGTTTGGTAGTAATTCAATTTGCAGACAACTCAGGATTTTATTTGCTGATTGCCGTGACAGATGGACAAGAATTACAAACGTAATTGTTAGTGTGCCGTAACATATTTGGACGATCGAAAATCAGGAAGATTTAATTACTTCATCATACGCTTCCTGATGAGAAGTGGATAACACTAAATTCCTTTGATCTTTTCACTTATTTGATACTAATTTGAACTGCCAATAAGTCCAAGAAATTGCATTTTGCTTATGGTTTTTGTATGCACTGGAAAATCTACTTAGCGAAAAGTTTCGCTCAACCTATGTGACATGTAAAACGCAGTTTGCTTTGATGTCAGCTTTCCTCGAAACTTATCCAAACATCGTATATGTAATTCTCATCCAACTGTTTTATATGCCGCCGTTCATTGGTTCCTCAATGCACAGAATACACAAACACAGTTTTATGGCATTCATGGTTAGTGAATAACTTTGAATGTGCATACCCGATCGCAGCTAGATAGCACTATGTCAGCTGACGTACCCGTTTTACACTTGACCATCGGCATGCGTACAATTTCCTGAAGTTTCTTGGTTGCGCTAATAATCCCTTATTTCTCAAATTCTTTTCGAGGGTAAATATAAGGGCGTTTGAATCGGGGATATGTTATTCACTTCATCCATCTAAACCTCATTAAGGAAGGCAGATAGTCATTGGATAAGCTCACGAATTTAGCAAAAATGTGCGGATTCCGACCCCAATAAAACTGGGCTTTGGACGATATCACTTATGTTAAATCACCTATATCCTTCAATACATGATCTGCTAAAGCAGTTGTACAAACGTGTCGTAATATCCGATCGGTTAATGTAAGGTCTATGCAACCCCTTTTATGTGGCTCTCGAGATAAGTCGTTGGGTTGTGTTCGAGTAATTTCATTCCGCGTCCCCAGTGAAAAAGTTATGTTAATGCGCAGCGCCAAAATATGTTCCCTCTGCGGTGCTTGATTACTTTGATAGTTGCAATAACATCTATAAGCTTGTCGTTTATTAGGGTTTTACCGGAAATAACCCGAGAACCAATGGTGTTTACAATGGAATTTAGGGCAAGTTCAATAGGGTTAAATTTGCGTTTTATAAAGTAACAACCGAACATCGAATCACATTAACTGGACAGAAAATGTTAACCCAGGTACGATCACAAGATTGTTATATGCAGATGAATTGACTACAAGATTGTCAACCTTAATAACCAAACGGCTCCAACGGGCTTCCGTGCGTGGACTGAAAAACTCATTAAGTGATGGTGTATTTCATCGATCCCAAGGAACTTCTGGAAGCATTGTAGAAGTGAACACAACTAACAAAATGATGACTGCGATTGGAATTACTAACCACAGGTTTCTAAAAACAGTGTTCCTTAGGTTTCCGAAAGTTGGCAATATATACGGAAAAATTAAATGTATGCTTCACATAAACGGCATAAACAGAAAGACAATTTTGGATGTGAATGAATGTAGAAATTCGGTGTAATTAGATGCAAACGATTTTTAAAAGAACGAATAGTTAAGACATTGCAGTAATTGGTATTGCTTAACACACACATGGTGTTTGTTTTACTAGCCGCGAAGGCGATTATGAAAATCTAAAATACGATGGGTGTTTTCACCGCTGCTGTTCCAGTTGAACTATTCTCCATGCGATCTCGCCTCTTAGCTCGCCCCTAAGAAACAATGGAAGCACTGAACAGAGGCCCGTGACCATGCAAATCAGTGACTGATACGTGCAACAAAAGTTGGTGACGTTCAACAAACCGTTCAGAGCCTGCCTGGTACCGTATTAGCTAAGTCGTTCGACTCAAAATCGTTCTTCCTGGGTTCGCGTCCCAGTTCGGGCGCGGTGGATATGCACTGCTGATGATTTCTAGCAAGGATGAAATAGCTGTGCAGTGCTTCCCTGATGTATTAATTATGAGTTGAGCGATGATATCACGTGGTGCTGAATTATTTCATGCGAAGATTCAATCCCCTACTACTAAAGCATTTCAGTTGAAGAGTACTAAATTGATGTAAGCAATATTCTTCTGTTGTTGTTATATGATGTATGCTATAGTAGAAATTTTCCCTTATGTGAAAAGGTGTTAGATATTTATGAATTCCATTAACAAAATAAAAACAAAACGTGCAGGTGGAGAAAACAGTGAGTCTAAACTGGATAATATCCAGCCTTGTGATGCCGATTAAATAATTTATGTCATCGTGGTGGGATACATTGTGCTGTCGTTTTGTGGTTGTCGTTTTCAACATTCCAGACGCAGTCTTTTATTTTCGCGCCATCATGATATCATACTCTCCTTAATCTTCGGTGTAAAATCAACTAGAAAAGAAATATGCAGAAAAAATCTTAGCGAAAGTTTCAGAGTTGTTTATTTTTAAAACCCGGCTTGGAAATATGCATTTAGCGCACAGAGGAGAAAAGGTACCGTTGGAAGTTTGTTTATAGTCAAATGAGTTATTACATGTTCGTAATAGGCCCCTTGACACCGAATTTTCCAGGTATGTTTCCACTTGTAGTTAACCGGGCAATGCATACGAATATAGTGACGCTTTCAAATCACATACACTGCACTATTTCCTGGTGGACGAAAGCTTACGAAGACCGATAATAAATGATCAAATACAGCATAAAAAAGCGAAAGTCCAGTGCATACGTTCATGATGACCATTTAGTAGATGCAGCTTTCACATCTAGGAAGTAATAAGCTACGAAATGCGAAAACCTCTAATATATTTCAAATACGATACAGATCACAAATACATTCACCGACCGACGTGGATGGTCCTCAGTAATAACTTCCAAGCCTATCTAGTCAAAATTACTACGTAGTAATGTTTACGGATTTATTGTAATTCAGGAAGATAATTAAAAAAACTAATAAAAACCGAAAGTAAACCATTGGTCTCGATGTTTTACATCGGATTTGGTGCTTAGTCTCAGCCCCACACAGCCCGGTTAACTGAATTTATTTGCGCGATCAGCAGATAAGTACTGAGTTTGAGAAAATTACCATCGAAGGGGTAAACAACTTTCCATGTCCCAATTCGAAATTGAGAAACGTTTTTCCAATGATAGGTTCATTGTCACCAACACGCCTATGCACGAAAGCCTCAAAACGTAATTATTTCACTTTCACACTTCTGAAAGGTGTGCAAATGTAGTACATTAGTACCACCGCTATTCCATTCCGTCTCACTATACCACCGTGTATCGCGATTGGCGTCGGTGCATGCAGATTAGATTCTCTCGCATTGATCATAAAACTAACAGTTTTAAAATTTCTAGCTACAAAGAAAGCGTACTACTAACGAAGAGCCGATCAACATAGTGCATGAAATTCTGCATTGAGGCAGGGTTAGCGAAACCTATATACATTTTACAGTTTTTTTTATCTTAAACACAACAAACCGGTGTTTTTTTCTTACATTTGTAACGCATTGTGCAGAGTGAATCTTACATATCTTATTATATTAATGCAGCTCGTGCATAAAAGGAAACTGCTCTCTGTCTGGAGAATTTTGTCTTAGGAGACAAAGAGAAAAAACAGTACAAGTTTGTACTGCATCGAAATGCATGAATGGAGCACGGTTTGCAAAAGTATTGAACGAGTGAACATGGTGAATCACTTAATTCTTATTTTAGGGCTTAGATTCTGCGAATCAGAAGAAGTGCAAAATTGCTCAAATGTATCCCGGCATACAGAAAAATTAATGTCGGTTTGACCGTCCCGAAAGCATTTGTGATTTTGCAGTTCTATAAGCAACACCGATGGAAATTTTCTGTCTTTCATACTGACAGGTTTGAGAATAGTAAACATGAATGAAGGGGAACTTTGAAAAAGTGAATTACTTGAGACTACATCTGAACAGGGGAAACAAACTATCACCGTGCATTCGAAATCTGCAGATTTTATTGTAAAGATACACCCTGCCTACTGAATTCGATTTCGTTGATCGATGGTTGTACTTATTTTTATGCGCACGGATAGCTGCAGTTTATGGGTCCAAAGTAAGTTGTGATATAAATGCCGTTTTTCAGCGTTTTTCGTGACTGAGCAGCAGACAAGTTGGGACACCGCGTTACACGATTCAAGTTACGCTCCAGTCTGGTTTGCCCAACACTGACATACTTTGCTTTAAGATTCACAATGTACATGAACAACTGCTTTTATAAAATAAAATTTATTAAAAAGTGCTGGAGAGTATCGGGTACGCATACCTCATGAACAGCAAAAACCGCTAAACCGATGGTATGATTTCGGGGGGAAATTTCTTTCATCTCTCCAGATGCGAAAAGTTATACTAGGAAATGTCTTGTAGCAATTTTTTAACTGAAAAATCTGTTTTACTCAAAGGGCCAATTTCGTAGGAAGGGGAAATTGGTTGCTCATCATATTTTACTGTCGATTTCTTGAATGTCACTTAAAATGTTGTTGTAAATCCTGAAGCTATTTCTTTTAGACTGTTCATCATGGCGAAACGTTGGCCCTATAGTAGTGTGTATGGTACTCTTGTGTTCTACCGTTAATTTGCAAATATAACCAATCGTGCGCTTAGGTTTCTTGTTTGTTGCGCTATTGTTTAATCGTCGTCGAACAAACCAGTGAAACCGGTTAGCAGAAATAAACTAGAAACTCTTATTTTGCGCAGTTTAGAGGCAAATATATTCTGATGATCAGGTGGTATTCTGAATAGCGAATTACAGCCGAGAGTCGTAAATGTTGTGTTTTGAAGCGAAATAAAGCAAAAGTGGTCTGCTCTACCTCGGCCGTGGATCCACAGTCAGATATGCTTCACGGCGTCAGTCTCCATTTCCCATTAACTCCTGTGAGAAAAAACAAGTAGGCACGAAGTTCATCTGGTAATCACAAGCAACATGCTTCAATAATCAACACTCTCTGGTCTATTCTTCGGCTGGCCATTTTTGGTCTAGCGTTATTCATGGACATTCTCATGCGACTTTTGTGCTCACACTATCGAATAACGTGGCCGATGCGATACCACTGCCGAAATGCTCCCATTGCCTTACACAACTTTGGCATTCTTTCAAATGATCCACTATGTTGATAGGCCCAATACAAGTCTTCGTGTTTATGCAAGTCAAAATTGCAAAGTTAATCAAATTAATTATTTATACTCATTGGCTGCTTTGTAGTTCCAATTTGCCGTTGACGGGCTTGCAAACACAGCATTTCGGCAAAATGCGTAACATATTGGATGCAATAGATTCGCTGTCGGAATTGAAAGGTGAGTACAATGGCTTTAAAACTGAAGTAACGTTTACCAGAAAATTTAAAGCAACAGGTTTTGATGGTCCACGTCTGTAAAAGTGTTTTTCTGCATCCAATATTGATTAAATTGCCTCTGGGCCTACGGTTCATTTTGTTATTCCTTTATCTCATTCTAGAAAAAGACTACAGTTAACAAACTGTGAAGAATTTGAGCTTCGATCTCTAAATTCGAACCAATAACCTCCAGGAAGAAACGCTACTAGAAATGCTGCGTAATTTGCTGCCAGTCAAAACAGCAATTACAACATTCTGCGTGATTGAAAAATCAGTCCGATGACTTTTAAGTCCTAAATGTTCAGGGCAAAGTTGTAAAAGTGCAATCGTTGGTCACAGGCGATGCACAAACTTGCATCAGCGCAAAATACTATTGAATTTCGCATGGGCTATAAAAATTTCAGACTCCAAGCTGGATTCTCATTGGATCCTGTTGATATTCGTTGCTAGCAAACCTTTTATTCCTCTTTTCAGTCATCCAAGCGGAAAACGTCCAAACGAAGTCAGGTCATCGTTTGTCGTCGAATTCCTATTATTTCCCATGCACACCGTAGACAAAATATCATCTTCGATTGCTGATCACATCATGCATTGACACACAATCTCTGTTTGCTCGATCAATCGTGCGGCCATCGAAAGTGATTACCCAACTCTCCTAAAAACCGTGCAAAAGATATTTTTCGTTTATCAATGCTACATTTATTCTTTGGGTATATCAGATTATTTCGTTAGCTCATTGCTACTCGATGATTGGCTAAATCCAGGTTTGAAGTTATCAGTGGCCTTTAGGTGTCATACCGCAATATGTTACATGAGCGCTTATTCCCGCCTGAATTTGACGCAGAACTCTGTTCCTCACAATTTGTAAAAATAGCAGGTTGCATGTGTTTGGATGCGCACCTGCAGGCACCCAGTGTCACACGGAAAGAGCCCAATTTAAGCTACCTTTAGTGCATCGAAGTTGGTAGTACTAATCCAAGTTGAGTAATTCGGAGACAGGCGCACATCATTTTCAACTGGATAATGTCCCTTGGAGGCTGTGCAAATTTGACGTTACTTTTCAATGTCTGCGTCTCCTGCCGCATGCGGGAATCGAAAATAAGTTTACTTAACCATTCAAAATCCTACGAATATGGAGAGCAGCAGCTCACATATTATAATGAAGATATATACAAAATAGTCAAGTAAAAATGAATCCGCATTACAATAGCTCACCTTTCTTTCATCAGCTTCAAAGAGCAGACTGCCTCGAAATCTATTGAACTGACCCTGCAGCAAGCACGACGACTCAGTTGTAATGCAACTAAAAGCATGAAATCCGAGTATCTGATCCTAGTGACAAATCCGATATAATCGTTAAATTTTCCAGTCCACACACTGACATGCTGATTATACGACAAACATCTATAGACTGCAATGAGTAGAAAAGACTGGCAAATATTTCAACAAGCGTGTTTTTTTCCTGGTGCCACATTAAACGATAAGTGTATATCCTTTCACAAACCCAGCTTCTAGTTGAGACCAAATCAATGGTTGCGTGTATCCACGTACCTAGTAAAAGTAAGCTCGCTGCCCCTCCGAAATCGCACGTTTAAAAGAGAAGCAACCCCGAATGTTTTAGTTGGAAGCCGACGACACAATCACGGGTGTTATGATAACGTTATTCAGCAACCAAATTTTACGCGATTCGGTCACCTCTCTTAGGTGGGCATAGGCTGAAATATATTGGCTTCATTGCGGTTCTAACCAACTACGTTCGCCAACTTCGACGTTCGTCACTAACACTTCAAATGGATTTGATTTTTCCCATAAACTTGAATTCATTGGTTACAAAATAATACCAGAAGCAACTTGTTTTTGTTCAACCTGCAACGTGGTTTTGGACGTAAATCATGGGTATTTGGTTCGCAAACTCCACGTATTGATCTGGACATACTGCATGTGATTCATCGAAGGAGAATGCGGTCCAATTTGACAAAATAAATATAGTCAAATGTACTCAACAATACTAGGTCAAGTGCTTTTGTCACAAGATCCGCACTGGCATTACTTAGATCATGAAAGTTTGGATGGGATTTCAAAATCGTAAAACAAAGAAAATAGCATTTTCTATCCGCAACCAGGTAAACCATGGACATGAGCATATACTTTGGACCTGTTGTTCCAAATGCGAACCGAAAACGAACGTCCAAATGAGCCTGACGGATCAGCGATTCCTTGTCAGAAGCGTCCGTTGGGGCATTACTTAGAACAATCCAAAATTTACCAGTAAAATGCAACAATGGACCATCTAATTATGCAATAAATTAAAACAATGCGGTAGACACCAGTCCTCCATCGGAAATACAGATCATCAGATGGAGAATTCGTGTAAAAAGATGTAGGAACGATGGGCCATATAAGCATTATTCGTAATTTTACAAGTACGGTGACAGAATGGTAACTTTCGAGTTAAGAAAGCTCCTGGGTTAATCTCAGAAATATAGTTGGTTCCTAAGAATTGTGATGAATCGCTGAAATTACCGATTCCCACGAAAATTGGTGGGTTCTGCTATGATGATAACAAAAGTGCAATTCGCTATACTGGGCATCCAGGTTGCTTTGGAGTATTATCTACTCCGGAGTATTTAGTGTACTTCACAGATCAATACGTGAAACTCAAACGGATTTCCGACCCGGTCAGGATTCCATAGTTCATGTCTATACCCCACGGCTGGTGGTGAAACATCGCAAATCTTCTAGGTCCACTATATTTCCATATCATTGCCGGAAAGCTCCGTAGTCCAAGTTGGCAACTAAATGTAGGGCCCGTTTTTGCTTCGAAAGTGGCTTGTCCACTTAGGAGCTCAAATCCACTCAGTACGTTGACATGATCGATAGCCCCGTACTTCAAGGCGATATCGTCCAATGCACTGTTAGTCTCTATTTGTTCGACCCCAGGTTAAGGTCAAACTTAGGACGTATTTCTGTTATGGGCATCATCGTGGTGGTTTATTTGCACATGCATGGGTCAGTCTAAATCGTATATAACCTATAAATAAGGCTGATGGTATCAGCAAACCACAAAAGAAATGCTTGAATTACCCTAAGATGAACAGGATTCTTTCAAAGGAATGTACTATCTACTAGATTGGTGGAGACGATCAATGGTGAATCCGTATTCCCACCTTTTCATCCGTTGTTTTGCTACGCTAGTTGAATTTGTTTTGTGTGTATGCCATGGTCGACGCCACTGCAATGGACAAATACCTCTTGACATCGAATTCCATTGTCAGTTGGGTACATGAACAAAGATCAATGATGCAGATCAGTAGGTGAAAATTAGTAATTGGCTAATTGCGTATATTATTATCTTTATATTCCGTTCCTGGCGCCGCATTTTTCGCGTAAACTGGATTGATCGTTTGGATACCCAAACTCTTCTTATAACTGCCTTCAAAATCAAATGGTAGTCAAATAATTCCAGTGGCATTTGAATTTATTTACTAGTGAATTCCTCTACAAAGGCTTCAGTTTAATTATTGACCCAGTATAAGATTAGTAAAACATTTAAACTTTGTCTATTTAACTTAATATCACTGATAATTATTTTCTTAATTCCGTTGTAAATTTCAAAGATTTTGCCTGAGGTTCTTTTAGAACAAAAATAAATATGTTTTGACCGATCTTCCATTACGACGCATTCATCAGGGAAGTCACTGTGTTTAGTTGCACATCATGAACCCCGGCACGTAGAAAGAAACATTTGATGTAATCCGGCAGCCTAGGTGATTGTTCTAATTAGAATCCGGGAACAACGCTGGTGCATGCATCAACTCTTTCCGGTCGATAAATTCGGTCTTATATTCACTATACGTCTAGTGTCACGGACGGACTCAGCACCCAGTCCAGTTATAGATCATTGTGTCATGGAGCTACGTAAGCTTAGAAAATAATCGCCACCATTATCTTGATTTAATGTTCGATGAAAGGTAAACCCTTTTTTCATAACAACATCTTCGATTTTCGGAGAGCATTTTTTCTTGCTAGATTTACCCTTAACAGCAAGGATCTTCCCTGACATCCTCCAAATGCTGCTATTTTATAAATATCCCACTTTGGCTTTTCAAAGTGCTTGACTTCGGTTGGGGATACGTAATCATCTAACGGCTCAACATTGTGAATTACTAAATGTCAACAGCAGGTCTCCGAAAGACCCTCCAATGTGTGGCAGCCTCCGTGGCTTTTATTTGCTTAAACAGGTATGACAAAAGGAAGCAGTAACAAGAATCACATTTACGGTGTTGTAAACCACTATAACACTCGAACGCACAATGGGTCTCTGATCAAATAACCAAACTCATTATTTCTGGATTTGCTCTTAGTGAGTCGGTCACGACTGCGTTTGCTTTTTTTTCCTCTAATTTTGATTAAATGGACCTGATTAGTGTGAGGAAAATTGGATTATCTTACAGTACAAAGTTTCTTTAGCTATTTGTGAGTCAATTCGTCTACATGACGGAACCAAGGTGCCACACTCCATATCTCATTTGATGACCATCTGTGTAAAAAACTTTGAGCTCATTTGTGACCACCTAATTTGACAAACGCTCTAGTCAAATGTCCATTTTTTAAAATTTCTTACAGACCTGGTAAGTTTATTTTGAATGTTTTGACCTTACCAGATAATCATATCAAAAAACCTTAAATTTTAACGAACTCAGTTAGATGAGTTTTACTAGAATAACATCCTGCCATAGACGCCGAAGTGAATAGAATCATTATAGTGCCAGCAAGGACTATTCGCATAGGTAGCTGACGTTTACACTGAAAACATGCCATAAACTACGATAGGCGAGATTTTCTGCAAACGCTTACTTAGCATATCTGGATTACCAATAGTTCCCGTAACTATTTCTAAACTGTTTCTAATTTTGGCTCTCGCCTCTCCGCTCAGGCGTAAACACAAGCAATGAAATCCGTCCTAAATGCCCGGCCCTACTTGTAGAAACCACATAGGTATACAAAGCCTACACTCATCGTCCGCAATCATCCCTCCATAAAATTTGGCCCCGACGATTGCTTGCGAATCACTCTGAACAGATATTGATTGATTCAGATTAGGATATCCTTTATCTATCTTTTAAATTAACGCTTTCATTTGTAAAATATTCTCCACATTTTGTGTTCTTGATCCTGTATCACATTCCGCGTGCATTATCGTACAAACTCATAGTCCTAGATTCGTGAGTGCTTGGATATGGTGCTGCGGTCCGTTAACCGTACCACTTATTTTTATTTTAATAATGAAATACTTTTAGAAGAAATTCCATCCAAGCTACTTGGATAGCATTCTCGATTCTAATTTCTGGGCTACGGAAAATTTTATACGGTTTTTTGTCGATTTCTTTTTCTTACTGAGGTCGAAAGATGATATACTGAATGCGTTGCTCCTCTTCATGTCTTACTCCTCTCCCCTTGCGGTTGCGTAAAACTCAGCGTTTATACATTTTCGAATATTCAGCCTGATGTCTACTAACACACCATTGTCAGTTTGACGATGAAGGTCGCTGATTGGATTCCAGTAAGCCCAGTTGACATCCAAACAAGACAGTATGGAATATGCTTACGTTTGCATTGGCCATAGACAATTCGATGTCGCCAAATAGTTCGACGTCCTTGTGCGTTTTTGCTCATACTTCGGAATCTATGTGACGCTTGTCTGCGTGGACAGAATTTTGCCAGACTTGCCGGACTATGTTTGTATACACGGTACACTCCTTACCCAAATTATCTTAAAATACACAAAGTTGAGAGAAATGCAAAACCAGTGCAAGGAATCTTTTCTTTCTTGGTTCTTTGACAATAAACAAATAAGGACGAAGATCGGAACTACGAAGACATAACAAATCATGAGGAAAACCGAAGGCAGATTTGAAAGGAGTGAAACGGAGGCACAGATAGGAAATTGCAGTGGTTACTATTTCCGGACACCGAATAAGCCTGTCTGTTCAATTTTACACCACTTTTTCTTTATTAGATGAAAGTCATCTAAACGGAATCCGTGTGGGTTTTGCACTAAAAAAGCTAGATAATGAAAAGTTCTATTTTCTTATTTATCTCAAAATGGGCCCGATGAATTGTCTCCTATTAACCAAATGCCCGACAGTGTGGACGTAAGGATTAAAGCTTGCATTTACTCTCAACCGACTAAAGTGAAACCTCATGGAAACCAGTCCACTCAATAAACCATTTCAACTTTAATTTATGTGCAACGTTACTCCTATGTTGACAGAATGACCGATTTTTCTTTGGAAATGTGCTTTCATTTTTATCATCAAGAAACTTAATTCCAGTAAATAATTCAGGGTGACCTCGGGTTGAACAAACCAAAAGAACTGGTTCATGCTCGTTACATTTATATGCTTTCGCAATTATGTAGAATCTGCCACCTTTTTCCTTGAACGTGCTTAAACATTAAATGATTCCCGTCCAGATCAAACTACATTTTGATGTCAGATATTTTATTTTATCAGGTCATTACTTTTATCATGCGTGTTAATCAACAGTTTATAAGAAGGAGCATCCTAAGCTGTGACGACTAGATGCGCTTTGTAACCATGCGGAACTTCCCTTTAACTCATGCTTATAGTCATTCGTCAAATGCACACACACGACACAAACGCGCGCGCTATGTCCATAAGTAGGTTCAAATCCGGTTAACTTCAGATATTCTCCGAATGTCAATAATCAAAAAATAAACCTAGGTCTTTTATATTATCTTCACAATTGCCTGGTTTAAGTGAGCTTTCTTTTACAAACACGGATGACTCTGTTCAACATGGACAAATTTAAGGAAGTTTTACATCCCGCCAAAATTTTATTTGCGATGTTCGTATAACGTTGCCTTGACCGTCAGGGCACCTACGTTGAATAATCAAAAATCATCAACCTAACAAGGAGAAGGAAAGCAAAATGTCCACAGCTTTTAAGAATAAATATCAGCTGAGTTATAACTAGCAACAAGTTAACAGTGACAAAGAGTATTCCGTTTTCTTCGTGTCCGAATTCAAATATGACAGTATTTTGAAAACATGAGTTCATCCAAGCAAGAGGGAAAAAGACGGATATACTAAGAGACGGTCAGTAAATATTGAATGTAAGTAGATTACTCTGTCTGTGTGACCATGAACAAACTTACGTGTGCAATCAGCCAGGCGCATCATTGTTCAATTTAGCGGCGTAAGTAGTGAATGTAATTGCTGCATTTCACTTGTGAACATACATTTCTTCCAAATCAAATAAAATAAATCGCATGTTTGTCATCCGCGAGTTGAGCGCCCAACATACTGCAAGTGAATGCACTCTTGCTGAGGCCATTTTGGTGCCTCTGATAATCATTGTCCGAACCTCGTTCGATCTGACGAATTGGTCATTTGAGCTTTCGTTGGCACAAGATAAAACACGTTTCCATCTTTACTTGAACGATAAAATCGGTATTTTCTGACGTCCATTAACTGTTTGATTTGGTAAAATACTTTCAATTAGTTTCGAGATTCGCGCACGTTGACCAGTTGGTTTCCAAATGATTCCCGACAGCTGGTGTTCGGTTGTACGAAAAGCGCATTCTCAAAACCTTTTTGTCATTCTCACTGAAGGCAACGTTTATCAAACCCGCTTCATCAATCATGAGAAGTCATGCATTTTCATTTATCATCCGCACTTGCCTGGACAGCCTCATTGTTGATAGGAGAGGAATTGTGGGATTGAAGGTGTTAAATACGACCGTAGAACAATAGAAACTTTGGTTGCTTTTGTGCAGTCTAGTGTATTTCATCTTCCATCAATCGTTCGTAGGCTGTTATCTCCTTTTTGCCAGGTGATAAAAACAGATTCCCGTGAAAGGTCGATAAGGCTATGCGTTGGGAAACCTCTCTATCTGCAGTACTAAGCACATTTGTGAACTAGCCGTGAGAGGAGGCAAATTGTTGAAAGATTGTTATTAGTTCGATGAATTTAAGAGAAATCAAATATGTGAAATTAACAGCTACGTTTTTCGCTCAACTATCTTTTAATATTGTGCGCTTCTATCAAACGTATGTTATGTCAATTACACTCGTTTCCGCTTTGTCTCACACAATTTTATCTCAAATAAAACGCCCTAATATGTTGCGCAAACCTCTAAGGCATTTTATCGATCGGGAGATTTTCTGGTGCTAAGCGAAATTTGGGACAATTCTTCACGAACGACGATGTTTTTCCTCAAGCAACATCAGTCATTTTCGTTTGACCTGTATATCATTGCGGTCCCGCGCAGTTTCTGCTTAGAATCTCTGCGAACGCGTAGATACCAAAGCCAACTCACGGGGCTTCGTTTGACATAAAACAAGGAACTCAATAAGTTCATAAAGAAGGCTACAATAAAAACTCAAAGCGACTGCTCAAATACCGAATGCAAGCAGGTAGCCGCAAACAGACGAGGTCAAACCATGCACAATTCCATCTACGTAAACGGTGAAGTGTGATCACCAAATACTGCAAATCCAGTAGTTTGGATGTGCACCGCGAGGTTTTCGAGGTTTAAATTCCCCGCTCTCTAAATGCACACATTTCAACTGAGAGCCCCAGGCTAATCCGAAAGAATAAACACTAGGGCATTTTAGTTTGGCTGTTCCTAAAAATATTTTCTTTGGGCTGAAAAAAACTAGGCCACTTGATTTCTATCCGCCCATACCTAAAGAGTGGCAATAATTGCGAAACCGGTCGTGTGCTTCCCTACGCGAAGCGTACTACTGAGGGGAAGAACTGATACTTTTGGGCCACAGGTCCTCCTGCCTGACCGTCAAATTGCTCCGAAGAACCATCATGTGATTCTTTCATGGTCTTAGCACTCAGCCATCTCCAATGTGTTTCAAAAAAATGGTGGTAGAAAATACAACTGCTTATTTATGAAAAACAAGTTTTTCAGGTTCATCTTAGAAAATGAAGATTTTATGTGCCATGCATAAATTCGTCATACTAGCTTGGTACTGTTCGTGTTCATGTGGTGTTCCACGTGCCTTCAAAAAATGATAGTTTTCCATTAAACGTATTTTATATAGCGCGATACAAAATACATCAACGATTCTGTGTTCGCTATCCTCCCGAGCCGATACAAGTCGAAGATATTGAATAGACTTTGGACATTTACAAATCATTAGAAATGCATGCCCGACACAATAGTGTATCTGTGCATTTTTGTCTTTTACGGGGCTACTGAAATTTGTGTTCCTCATTTGTTCGGTCCAGTTTGGGCGAGTATATTGAAGTACGTTGTTGAATATATTTTAATTTCGATATTAATTCAAACTTGTACACGTATGGTTAAACGAGATATGAAGACGTAACTATTGTTGATGTTGATGGGTCAAGAATATCAACGTGTCTCGATGAGGTTTGCTGTGGACGTTGAAACCTATTGATCATATAAAATTGAGACATCATGTCAAAATTATTCACGTGATATGCGCAACTTGAAATATGTGCCCTTATGCACGCAAACAGTTCAGTTGATAGAGATATTCGTTGGAGCTTTCGTTGCAAGTTGGACTGTTTAGTGAATTCCATTCTCCAATATGCTTCTTATCGGAAGCAGCCTTCATTCATTTTTTGTCGAGATGGAAAAAAATATTTTGGTCTTGCAGCGACGTCGAATTCGCTATGCATTACAATGCAAATAAGCCGTTGTTTTACATCTCTGCTATTTTTAACTTTGGCTGGCGTCTCCGGGAGTGCGGATTTGCGTTTATCAACTGCCCATTATCAATTGCCTCCTTTCGGAAGCATCCCGATTTTCTTTGATCGCATCAATTGGTTTCAATCATTGGCACAATCTGAACCCTCAGCTTTTCCAGGAGCGTCGGTTTGTCATTGGTTGACTTCGCTTGACGTCGTTTGTCGTTGATATGACTGTTGTCAGAACTTGGAGTAAAAGTAATGGAAAGGGGTAGCGTTTATTTTGATTATAGTTCAATGATTACTCTGTTGAAACTGGTACATTAGCAATTTAGATCAGCCGGTGTATTTGGATTGCGTGAGTTTCGTCAGTGCAAGTTGCACAAACCTATTAAGAATGTACTCTGTGTCAATGCTAAGTTCAATCGTTATTTTAGCTATAGTAAAATTATATCCAAGGAACAAGGCTATTGATTTCGCTAGTGCGCTTTGAATGCAATCAAATAATTAGCCCGAGTGTGATAGACTGGGAACCATTTTGCTTTTAATAGTATTTTTCAACTAAAAATGGTTTGTTTTTTCAAACTATTGTTTTATTTGTTTGAGAGAAAAATCACATTAGCACAATTTTCGAAATACCTGGAGTGATTTGCACTTGTTTCCTTCTTAGTTTCTTCTTCTAGACAGATATGCATAAGCTTCGTGGCTTACCCAGAAGTTAAGATCAGTAGATGATTAGAGTCAACGTTAGCTATCCTCATTATCGAGATCGGTATTCCGGGCAATCAAATCAACCTAGCAAAGAACAAAGTGTAATTCAAGCAACTTGCTCACAATGAAGCGATCAAAATGGTCAGTAAAAACAAGCATTACCAAATTAAATTTAACACTGAATTGTGAAGAAGAACAAACCATTGCTCGGGAAATGTGTTTGACTCATAAATTGCAATTTAGTAAACGAAATTGGAAACCGGTGTTCTCATTCTGGTTGCCGATGAGAATTGAATGAATGAAGTTTGGATTAATCTTAAAAAGTATATGTGTTCATAGAAAAATATTTTTTGATGTAAGCATAATTAGTTAATTTGTATGTGAACATTAAACCCTCTGGAAATGGGCAGCCATAAGTAGAGGATAACTAGGTTTTATTTTGGAGGGGCAAATCCACACAAGTCTAGATGCTTTACGTTCGTTCGCATTATATGGCCAATGAGTTTGGCAAGACCCTGAGCGATGTAAACCCAGCTTGTGTTACGTGACTATTCAGGCGAATTAGGTCTACAGCTATTCCACTGGGCACATCAGTTAGGCTGGGGAAACCGGTATTTTTATGATCATGACGAATTAGGACGTCAAACACTGGAATGAATGCAAGTGCCCATGCCGTTTGGACAAAATACTCCCAGGTTCCAGATTGGCGGAATGTATCAGAAAATGACAGCTGTTTTCCGTTTAAGGCATTTCATGCATGCATGCTTGTTTTCTTGCTGAGCGCTGCGTATACATTCGACATGATGAATGCCCAACTCTTTCAGTGATTCCTACCCCCGTGAATCGCACAATGAATTTGACTCTATGTTATTAAATGCGTCCTAGAATGGTTTTTCCAGCCGGTGAAAAAGTAACGGACAACTGGAAGAACGCATAAACGGCCGAATAACATAATGCCGACATTTACAAATAAATAATGCCGCAGGCACACAAAAGGTTTTGGACAACCTTGCAAAATTTGTACAGTCAAACATCCTCGTGAATCAGAGTTGTATGCCGGTCGGTTCTCATTATCTTGTCTTCCGCGAAGAATTCGGCTATCTGGATGGCTAGCCACTCGTTTTCAGCGGTTCTACGGAAAAATCCATGTGAATTCTGTTTGTAATTTGCTGCTTTTAACCTATAGTTCCGTATCATTGAATTTAAAATGTCACTGAACACTGGTTATTTATGGAATGCAATAAATTTGTTTTACCCTATTCATTCATTGAAGGATTCGGTCTAACGGACTTCCTAAATGGTTGTTTGATAAGGTTTATTTCGTCAAAACAAAATGAGATCAAACCATTAGAATCTAACTTGTATTGACCAAGGCCGGAACTGCACTACCGTTTTGTTTGGGTTGCATACAGATAGGCTAATTGCATCTGACTTCCAACCATAATGTTGAATAATGTTTTTAGATGCTGAAGAGGATAGAGAGACAGTAAGAATTGGAATGATGCGAAGGTTTTATTTCAGTTTATCTGTCTTCTCATTCACAGCATTAAATGCTAATCAACTGGATCAAGTGATTTTATTACGAGTTCGATAATGATGACCCGGTATCTCATTTGCCTTCCGTAACAAACTTGTTCCGATGGTACGCGCTTGTGACGAAAAGGATACAGTCAAATAAAACCGCACGATGCGATGTACCACAATAAGTGGGCTCACTGGGAGATTTTGCTCCTCGAAAGTCCGGATTTTATTGTGAATCATCCCACATGGATCAAATTGGACATATACCTAATTCAAGTAGGGCTGTCCTTATTCTGTCATCCCAGTTTTTGATTGATCGATCTACGTATCCGTTTCGTTATTAGGCAACGTCATTCGCGAACACGATGGGAATAAACGGAAACCAAAGCTGTTTTTCGAAGTTGACGAGGGTTGACGAAATGTGTGACTGTCCAAACATTCAGAAGGAAACACCAGGTTTTACTAATTCTACATTCTTGGTTCAGTGAAACAAACTGCTTCGGCGGGCAAACTCATCACAAACAAGCATGAACTGGAAATCACAGTAGGTGGCCAAACTTTATGTCAGCTAATCAACTGGTACGGTGAAGTGATTAGGAAGACGAATCGTCCAATTCACATGGCAGCCTTCAATATCGAGGATTTAGCTTTTCTCAAAAATCAAGCAAAAATATGTATATTTTTTGATGTCTACTGTCTAAAAGGTCTTCACCAGAATGTCCCTCATGACTGCCGATTGCACGCGATTGCTTAATACTGTGCCGAATCTACGCATTGCCTATTAGTATCAAATGAAAGTCATCAATGTGAATCCGTGCAAACTCATCCCCAGACCTTCGAAGGAGTTGGGGTTTTATTCAAGACGGCATTTTTTCCACGTTAGCTGGCAGGTTTTCTTCAAACTAGCAAATACATGCAACTCTGAGAAAGATTCCATTGGTACCAGGCAATAATTAGTTTCATGTTCGTTTATCTTTAAGGTTTTCATATTCAAGTTGATCTTAGAACATCTTTCTAGAGGAGTTATCTGCGACGTAGGAACACGTATTAAATAATTAGTAATAATAAAGAAACATTCAGCACGCACCTCTGCCGTTGTATCCGCTTACAAATGAAAACTGGAAAGTTACAAGATTTTTTGTTGTTTGGGACGGTTCCTCTCTGGTTTCTACTTGACGGAAGTAATCCAGTTTTACAACAGTGACTATGAACGCCTTCTGATGCTGAATCCTAAGAGGCTTTAATCCAGAAATGTTTGAGATATTAGGATGGCGGTAGATGCTTTTCCAAAAATTTAGACAAGCTGACAGTTTTAAGCATCGTAAAGATGCAGTCGGAATTGGTCGATTTTCGATATATGTGCTATCACAACAGGACAATTTTTCTATGAGAATTTCTAATTCAGACCCACGCAACAGGCTAGCAACCCTACAACCCGGTCCAAAATCGGTATGGCTATTGCAGGCGGATCAGTGAATATGTTGTTTCGTATTTTTATTGCATGTTAACTCACCCTGCGATTATGTGCTCCTTTTATTCCGGTTAGTATACATTTGTGGATGATCGCAAAACCAGAGAATACATATTTATGGATTGCATACAAATTGCACGTAAGCGTAATTTCGTTAAGTCAAACCAAAAGTTTATTCCGTCCCAAAAGGCAAAGAACGTTCCGCATGAACTACTCTGTGACATCTTTTTGAAACCCGCATGCCATGACCAGGAAATGGCGGGCGGAGGAAAAGTAGAAATCCAGGAAAGCAGTTCGATTTTTATCGATGCATACCATTCCATGCAGGCGTGATTTATCTCGGTGCTAGTAAGCCTTTGCTGAAAATTATGCGTTTTGTGAAACAACGCTGCGACTGGGAACATAAAATCATTCTGGAATTGGGGATTTTTAGCGAAATACCGGAATTCATTTGGGAATGTTGGGGTTGTTATCGAGGCATCAGTTTGCTGTTTCAACTGTCTACCATTCGAATGAGACATAATGGTCAAATCCTGATCTGTTTTCATCTTCATTAACCAAACGAAACTAGCCGAGACTTGTGAACTGTCGTTTTGCACTCAGACATATCTGTGCATTTCTAGTTTTTTCCGACTACAAAACAAGGTTTAGATAGCGGAATTAAATGACATTTTATGACAACTATTTAGAGAATATCACTTGCATAGTAAAGACTTGCAATGTGTAAAGTTGACCAGCTGATATAATTTGGAAACATTGTTTGCAGCGACTAACTAGAAAGTGGTCATCCTCTTTCAACGGAAATGTCACATTGATATCTGTTGAAATTTCGGGAGGCAGAAATACATCATCCTTCCAGTGAACACATTTCATCAACTGGAAAAATGCCTCTGCTACAGTATGACTAAATTTAGTAACTCAGTGAGGTAAGTACATTATAATCTTGGTAAAAATATTCGCAATCGGACATGAACAAATCGGTCACCCTCACTTGAAAAAAGTATCCCCTGTCGATCTTAGGGATAGAAAATAAGGACGATTTTTGTTTGTGTATTAGCATGCCAGGCAACATCCACGAATCAAAATGTTACGACTGAGTAGATGACCCACTAACCCTGCGAAACGCTTGCTAGCCTAGTTGGTATTTTGCAGGATGATCGAAGATGGGTACACATATTTGAAACAATAATTTCTACCAAAATAATCATGATTTCGCTTCCAAGAAAAGCGTAAACCCCTAAACGATTTCAGAAGAATCACCGCTGAGACGCTGCACAACACGTCTGCTCGTGTGTTTTACGCATATCAGCAAGGGGAATGGGTGCAATGTTGTAGGTCGATGGAACTGATCGCCAGTCGAGTTCCGCTGATCGAGAAAAGAAAATTGGTGACATTTACCATTTTCGTAGGAGTTACGCATCGTCTAGACGAAAATGGCAATGCTCTTTGGAATGCATCTCACACGGCATTGACGGCTTATGTTAAAATGCTGAATGTTCCCATCCGTCAGACAAACAAATTGAACCGGCTGAAGTTTAATTCTTCCTATTGCAGAATTACGCATGCCACTTAATTCAAGTAAATAACATCACTCGGGTAGTTCAGATAAGTTCATTGTTCCTGCCAGAAAAGTAGTGACGTACAATTCCGACAAGCAAACCCCTCCGCATCTCGTCCTGGATAGATATGCCCTAAGTCACCGAAAAAAATAACCGCGATCAGAATTCTACATCAGACAACACGTTTTTAACTCGCCGAATTGTACGGTAGTTCCATGATGACTGGGCGGTCAACGAATAAACATAATGCCAAATGTTACCAAATGGGAAGGTTTGGAGGTCGTTTGAACAAATTCTCTGCCTTGTTTGATTGCGAGATCGTGAAAGCCACAATTGTTGGATGACAATAACTGACGGCTTTGTGACGGAACGGAATTGCGTTCTCGCTTCATTCACGTAGAGTAAGGAAAAAGCAATCCGAATGATTTTTCACGTCAATTTATGTTTATACAATGAGCGTGATATCCATCTAAATACACAATTTTTTTCTGTTGATAACGGTATCGTAGACGATCGTGAATATCAAATTGGAGACGATCACACTGTCAGTTGTGTGATAAAAGACATGTATGCTTGGCAATTTTCCACTGAATCTGAAATAAACGAACCTGTCTAAAAAGGTGTCTAAGCCTTAGTTTTCTTGGTAATTTCTTCTGTCTTATCTTGATATTGACAACACACTTCAGCAGAAACTTCGTGTTCCTGCATTGTCAGCTACCCCCTTTCGCTCTGGCCACCCGGGACGTTGTTTAGTCTCCGGAAAACGTTGCCAATCCAACTGTGCGAGTTTGAATTAACGGCTTTATGCGGTCGGGACTGTCTATTTGAAAGACCTCTTATGGGTGGTATTTAGCAGCAACAGAAAGCAAGGAAAATAGCTATGCAGAACTCTTAATAAAAATAGACTTACTGAGATTGCCTCCAAATCAGTAAAGTGAATAAGCCAATAAATTATTACTGTGGGCGGTTGATTGTTACTACAGCAAACGTTTGTGAAACTTCATGCTTATTACGGGATCCACACTGTACTACAGCTCTCTCATTTGGATTCGACCAGTAGCTGCGTGTAGGCAGGGAAGGTGACCCATCAGAATAGCTTCCAAGACTGATAATGTTGTTATTACTATCACCGGTATTCGTTGGCTGAGTAGATTCCTCGACGTACTTTGAAGCCACAGACAGTACCAGAGCACAAACACGTATGAATACTCAAATATGCCTGGGATCCAGTAAAGGAAAACCCGGATTTTTGGGCTTCTGTTTGAAACGGGTGAGTCAATTCTCCTACTACACAAGCTAATGCATTGTTCATAAGAGATAAGCAGAAAGTCTGACTCATCGTTAATAGGCCATGTACTGATGCCTAATGTTGGCATTTGACAATCAGTTATTGGTGGCTACTAAAAACAACGTAATAAAAGAATAACGCTTCCATATTTCCTGAAAGTTGTTTTCTCAATCGCACAATAACATTTTTGTAAATATCATTCTCCTATTATTCGTCTAGAAATTGTATAGAATCGGTGTGTACAGGTGAATATTCTGCGGGTGAAAGACAAATGCTTAGTTAGCCGTTAAAAATTTGTTCATTCAGATCGATAAACTTCAAATAACGGCGAAATAAACATCCGATTATGGATAAACTTCCATCAAATATCAAACTGGTATGAGACTGCATACTTCAGTACGAATAATAAATTTGTAGAACAAGAATACAATATTCTTTAGTATGCTTACACACAACTAACGGTTTGCATCTTATAACTGATCTGATGCTTTGTGATTCGTGGCATGTTTCTACAAAATTCCTCTTAACATAACCCGTTATTCGTCATCTATCATTAGATTTTCAACTGTTTATATGGCAGTACGTGAAATCTCAAAAGAGCTGCCTGCTTCGAAACGCGAATGATTTCTTTCAACCAAGTATACAATTTCATTTTTGACAAGGATTATAATTTCTCGGGTTTCTTAACAAATCTTGCTATGAATTGTTGTTTTTATGCCAGATGGTTTTTCCGTAAATGTTGCATGGTAAACAAATAAATTTCACTTGACGTTTTCAACAGTTTCAAGGCAAAAGAGGGAAGTATATTCGCACCCTCCAAATGCAAGGCCTCTGAAAACCAGTTAGTTTGCAATTCACTTATGGATTACTCAGTTTGCAAATGAGTACCACGGGAACACGGAAAATGCAGCTCAACTCGTTTGGCTAGTGGAACGTTCTAGCTGACAGCTTTGTGTGTAATACGACGAAATCTTTACTCTTAGTCCCGTGGTTGTTCAAAATCTGTGGCACATCAATATGGGTTTTGTCTCACTTTGCATGATTTTGGTCTTATGTATGTTACCCGTTTATGTGGCAGCTGCAAGAAATAGAAAATCGTTTTCCATTTGGTAATCGTCGACAATCAACCTGAGTTGTTGCTCATTTAATCGGAGCCCATAAACGAACATCACCAGGACGCTGGGCCTCGATGAATAAGAATGCCTCTTCCAATAAAAAACAAAGCAGTTCGAGGGAGCGGATTAAGACACAAGGTAAACGCTGTATTACACTGACGTACCTTAAAAGGAGTCTGTGAGCCACCGTAGGAAGTGATGCGGCTTTTAATAAATTCTTCACCGATTTCACACCAAGCTGATCCGATACCGATAAAAGCGTACCGCGGGCTTATGGGACACCAGATGACATAGTAGGAACCTGGATGGGATTAGTGAATTTGAAATGTTAGCCGTTCTTTTCAAAAGGATACAAAACGGTTTTGATCTGCGCAACAGTTTTCGTTACTGATGTCACCTCGTTTGATTTCCATAGATAAGCGATTTTGATACTTTTAACACATTTAAATTGCAGCGTACAGTTTCAAAATTATTATGGACAAACCTAATCCACATATCGTGTGAATAACAAACTCACTCGATAAATACGCTTGCGTAGTGCAGTGACTGTTACTTATTTTATCGGGAAATCGAGTAAGCTGGCGAGTTCATGGCTTGCCTATCACCACGCACAAAACTTGAAAACAAGTTGCAAAACTGACAGTGAATTCAGCGTTTGGTCAAAAGCGACAGTCGAATTCGTCACCAAACCATGATGCCCTACTAGTTACGAAATAAGATTCGTGGTTTCGAAATTTATAGTCCTTACCAGCCGTTTTGTTCAATAAAAACCCTTTCTAGTTTCAAGGGTGCCAATCCTAAGGGATATGCTAACACCAGCCTCAATGAATGTCCGTCTAGCCAGTAGACTTAGGAGATAAGTAGGTTGACACCACATTCGAACTGTGTTCGAAGCAAAAACCGATAGGCTGGCGGACGTTGTCGAAGTGCCATGTGATTCCGCCGAGCCGAAAAATAAGCAATTCAATAAACTCAAATAAGTCTCATGTTGCCGTTGGAAAATAATTTATGCAGGTGCATAACTACTTTGCAGCATTTTTACTTCATATAATAGAATTATTGAACAACCTGTTTGTATCTCCTTTCATCAATTTGTTTCCCTAAAATATTTTGTCCCCTGAAAGAACCGTAAACTTCCCAGCTGAATACTATTTCAGAACGTGAGTTCTGTTCTCGTAAATACATGCCTCACTAGGCCATGTTTGTTGGAAAACAAAAGGTCAGATAATAGTCAGAGGAAAAACTTGATGTCGATTAACCGATATAATAAGCCTACGAATTTATCACTCAGCCTCAAGCGGCTGTACATAAATATCAACGATAATGTTATGTCTGCGACATGTATTCGAGTCAAAATAAGTTCTGTTTAACACGCACCATCGGGGTTTGCCGATTACCTTTCTTTTTTCCTGACTAGCGCCAATTACAGCAACTGTTTTACCTGATTTTATTTTTGCGAATGCAAACTTTCTCCTGAAATATTGCTAGTCAGATAATGAGAAATCTTTCAAGCATGATGCAGGTCATATTTTTCTGAAAGACGGTAGCACTCCAAAAACTGCCGTCTCACTATTATATTTATGAGTTGAATTATGCTCTAAGAATAGGTAGTTTACTTGTCACCGTTTCTATTTGTTATCGCGCGACTTTCTTTCTTACTGACATAACACGCTACTAACAAATGGGGAATTTGACCGGCGGCGAGAAGAATCGAACCGGCAACCTTCACGTTCAAGCGTCATGACCCTAGCTGCTCGATCGCCGCCGGTCTATTCTTGAAACCATGGTGTTTTCTGACTTGGTTTTCTCATTTTCTTTTTGTTATTCATATAGAGAGTTTTCTCCTCAAACCAATTCTGCTTTGAATTTCCTCAAATTCTACTTCTTGGACACAACTGGAAAATATTTTAAACAGTATGCCTCCTTATAGATTTCTTGATGCATGCCACATTAACTTAACTAAATACCTTGGAATTAACCAGTTTAAACCGTATCTTTGTATGACCGCAGTTAATAGTTTTTGTAATAGGACAGAGTAGTCGCTCTATCAAATGGGAAACAAGAAGACATAGGCTGATGCATAGGTCGCAGCCCAACTGGTTGATTGACAAAAAAAGCTGTATAAGCTGTACAAAGATGGTAATATTGCGGATTCATTTTGTTTTTAAAAAATATACTACTTTCCGTTACGATATTAAACATGAATCAGCTTCTCAAAATGTCAAATCTTCTTGAGCAGATAGCCAAAAATACAGTAATCACTTGGTGATCATGGCACTGCTTGTTGACATGCAACATACCTAGCATGGAATAAATGCAAATTCGATAGTCCATGACCGCATCCCAAAGAATGGGCAACAGGAGTTTGCGGCAGAAACGCGAAAATTAAGGGCGAACTTTGCAAAAGTAGATATCATCTAAATTCAGCCAACCCAAACTATTTCCAAAGCGGAAGGGGCTGGAAGTATTTGCAGTCACTGCTTGTCATCCTTCGTCGTGACGACCTCCGGTTGCTTGATGGATGGACGAAAATATGGAATGGGACAAAGAGTCCATCGTCGTCGCTGTAAATTTTGAACTTTTGTTACAAACAAATGAAAACCAAATAGGTTAATTCAGCTGTCAATGGGATACAATATTGTCGTGGTGAAACAAAGCCTTCACAAACCAGAACTCAAAACTGCATACCATTTGCTAGTTGAACACTCAAAACGCAATATCATTTTTTGACAAACTTTCGTCTTTAAAAGGTTTCCAAAGCCATGAAGAATATAGAACTGCAAAGTTGTAAAAAATAAAATCAAACAGTTTTGTATTGATATATACCAAGTATCTTTTGTGATATTATCTATTATGGTTAAACATTACAAATTGTAGAATGGTTGAAACCCATGGTCGATCCTGTGGCAGCATTTTGGCGCATTATCGAAGCTGCCGCATTTCGAAAGCTATTTTAATATGTTTTGGACCACTGCTAGGACTATAGGGAAATCACTAAGTAATCCATGATTGTTCCGCTGGGAGTCTTCGATTTATTATTGCAAAAACAGAGAAAATCTTGAAGTTGATGCACCTGAAATGGATAATTCTGACGATCAACGTGAAGGCTGAGGTGGAGTTGACAGTCCACTATGAAAGCAATAAAAACTGATATTCATCAGCTTCAATCATTTATTGAATTGTGGATGGCTACGATTTTTCGGGATTATTCACCGTGTAACTTAAGCATCCAATCTGCTACTGAAAGCCGTGGAAGCACTATATTCATACCTGTTCAATCCATTTTGGGAGTCATTAGTAGTATCTATCGATCGCATCGGAAATGGGACGCGAATGTGGGACAGAAAAGCAAGTCAAATGTATTTGCCACAAAGCTAGCGTGACTGGTTCCCTAAGGTTTATAGGACGTGCGAAATGCATAATGAAGCGTTCGCATCTGTCACTGGTGTTTTGCAAGCCATAGACCACTGGGCACCAACTGACCGACACCAAGGTGAGTGCGAACTTTTCTGCAGAGAGCGAAACCATCGCGAACAAAGCCATGAATCTTCCCTCCTCAACGTGAACGACTCGATGTATATTTTCTTAGCGGTGGAGTTCTAATATGGCGAACTTGTCCACGGTCTCATTATCTCGAAATAAAATATCCCAATTTTATTTTTAAAACTAATTCGTTCATTGCTTGTGAAAACTTTACTTACTGTTGTGAGCGATTTCATTCCTATCACATATTAAATTTCATGCAATAATTCTATCTGTCTATCCAGCCAGATAAATCCCGTGTTTGACGGAGCTGGTACCAATTATCTTGAATTATCCCTCTTTTTTGCGTACTCTTGTGGCAATATGCGATTGTTATTAATTCCTTTAGAGCTAAAGCTAGACTCATGATGAACCTTTCACTTTCTCTAACCATGAAATCAAATCCCAGTTTTCCTTAATTTGTATGTTGGAAATATTGGCCTTCATAAAAGTCGTTTATTGAAGCTTCTCCTTGGTATTTTTCTTGCAACCTCATGAAACATTGCTATTATCATCATGGTCAAACAAGTAAATTTGATACGTGATATCGGTTGTCCATTTCAGCCAACGTTTTTCTTTCATTCCTGTATATTTTCCTTGTTGCCAGTTCTTGTATTCAAAATGGTTCGATTAATGGAAATATTCCAAATTATTTGAATGTTACAAAGGATACATATCCAGTCGCTATCTCCACGCTCGGTGCCATCCGATTGCGATCAGTTACCCTGTTACATGGTTTACGTATTAGTACTGATAGTGGAAGTAGTAGTAGTAACATTAGTGCTAGCGTTACTAGTATTAGAGGCTTGAAAATCAGCATTGGAGCGTAACCATCATTTTCACCGACAGCGGATGAGTCCTATTCCAAGTTGTTGGTGCAGTGCATCAGAATACGTTCATGAACATATTTACTGAATTGAAACTGTTTGAAAGCAAAACCTTTGATGCAATGTTTTCCTGAGGCATAGTGGTACCCAGGGTCATGCGGATCAAAGTAATGGTGCAAAGTGGAATCAAAGGGATTTCAGGTTTCAAGTGGCTGCTTACACATTCATATTCGCGCGTGCTTACGCCTTGGTCAGCTGCCAAGTCGACTAAATCGAACGCAAAATTTTCAGGATGATTCTAGCTCATCTAGCGGCTTGAGCATTCTCTCGTTCTTAGGTTTGGATAAGCCGCTAGCCTATCGCGCAGAACTTGCGGCGGTGTGCGGGTAAAGTGAGAATCCCGAATAGTTAATAATTAACTGTTATATACCTGCGCATTCGAACCGGATGTGAGTAAACATAGGTTTTTTAGGTAAGTTATCGTTTAATTAACTAACTATTCATTGAGTTGCTACTGACGGTTATTTGCCGTTTCATTTACGCGACAGACACTGTTCCATTGGTTGCGTTTTCTGCGGTAAAATATAGTGACCCACAGGGAGAACGTAACATTTTACCGTTCTTCGACAAAATGCATTTCTATAATTAGTGGGATCATAAGCCTCGGCACTAAGCGAACCGCTAAAATGCCGAAAATGCGGTGACAAATGGCTCACTTGGCAATATTGAATTGGCTAGGAGTAAGTTTAAAACACACGCAATTTGTTCCAACACTGATCGTATCAGTTTAGTACTAGCTGATGGAACCCAAAACAACAATATTCACGAACAGTGATTAACCAAAACGCTTCACGGTTTTCCACAAGAAAATAAGAGTGCAGAATGGTTCTTCTTATCACTTGAAAATACTATTTATAACCAGTGTGTACTCTGGAAAAAACGGTACCAAGCGCTTTCATGAGGAACTGTCAAACTTCAAAGCGGAAATACGTTTCATGAAACATACCATTCCGGATCATTCGTTGTCTTTCCAGCTGCATTCGGGTTTTTCTATTTTTTGCAGAAACCAGGAGATTGTGCCTTCCGTGGATATACATGCAATATCTTTCGTCCTGTGCGCTCGCGTCCACAAGCACGGAATCCCTGACTATCCCAGTCAGTCGGCCAGCATGGCGCTGGTGTTATTGTGAATTGCCGAAAAAAGGACAGTTGGAAAACATTTATGCAACGGAAATTAATCCACTTGATTAGCTCACTCAAGGCCTATCCAGTTTTTCCGGAAACACATTTATCATCGGCAGTGGCTTCAGAGGAAAAATATGTCGGGCGCGGAGCACTTGTTCCCCAGCACAGATAAATTGTCACCAGTACCGACAAAAGTGAACGGTTCTTGAACATGGACCAACTGGGGCTGAAATTTTTCGAATCAGTTCATCGAAGTAGAGCGAACCAATGATCATCAAGAACATAGTAATAAATGTTTTGCTTTGACAGTGTGCGAACATATTTAGTTGGATTTTTGAGTATGTTTACTCTTTGTGTAAAGCTCATTTTCTGTTAAATGTGCGAGGACTTCTTTCCTTGTAGTCGGATCGAAAAAACGATCAAATCTGTCAAACCCATTTTCAAATAGGTAGTCCGTACGAACTGAAAGCTAAGGAAATTTTGAGGGTTTTGATGATTTTCCAATCTGTGTTCATGGTTGATGTTGTCCCCATTGGAAAAACTGATAAAATGCGAGTTAAGTTACAGCTTGATTTATTATCTTTTTTGGTGCGATATTTGCCAAGAGAAGATTGTTTTTGTGGCACTGCAATGCTGCTCTTTACGGAGTGCGAATACTGGATGACCGGTTGTCGTGAAATCGGCCCCTGACTTTTGTGGATATTTTGTATATGGTTTCCACCAATTTCCACCATGTGTTCACCGTCTACTGGTTGCGCAGGAGAAGGTTTTGTGGACAGTTTGTTTCGCCGAATTTTGTTGTAACACTTCGTTTTGTGTATACATCATCTAGCAGTTTCCAATAATAAACTTTGATAATATTTAATCGGACGCAATGCCTTCAAGTCAGATGCTTGGTATAGATAGCAGCAAGGTTTATTTTTAATATAGGAAATTTCACCTAGGATAGTTCAGGTTGTACGTCGATTTGACTTGAGCTGTTCAAGTAATTCCAGGATAAATCACCTATGCAAAAATGCGTACTTGTCCAATGATCGAACTAGGTCCCAGTGACAAAAAGTACAAATGCAATCTTCTAACGATAGTGAATCCCAGATCTTACTGTTAATCAATTTATCATTCATACCAGCACACTTTTCGCAACAAATGGGGAATGTAAGTAATTCATCACTGATAGATACTTGTTTTATTGCGAAAACTTACGATTCACGTGATGAAATTAGCACGCATCTATTCAGAGTCCCATATGTTCCAATGGACAGCACCTTATCCGCAAGTTCATACGATTATCGTTCGATCGCACGGACGATGTCAACTCGGTGGATCGATAAATGTTGTATTATAACTTTTGTTTTATGTAGTCCTAAAAGTCGTGCACATACAAGCGCAGGACGGAGAAAAGTTTCCGACTTAATTTGTCATTAACAAAAACCATGGAGTATTCCTTCCGTTCATTGCTAGTCTTCACGCGACTACTTACGGGCTCACAATCTTCTTGTTAGGATGAGCCAAGCAATTATTAAGCAACTATCAAATAAAACCACTGCGAATGCGATTGGTTATTCCATGCAAACACACGACTCTTTTATGGTACAGTCCACGTAAATGGCCACGAAGTTTATTTTCAAGTTCAAGTTTGTGTTTAGCCTGACTGAAGCCCCCGAAAACTTTAGGGCCATACATAAAAAATGATTACGTCTGACCCCAGGCGAGTTCGTCAACTTTTGGCACTATTAGTTCAATGTGGTGGTGTGGAAGGAGCATTTCTAAGTGGTAATAGGATGCATCAAACTGGCCGGTGGTGGTCATATGGATAAAGTCGTGTCGTTCGGACGAGAGTGCCACGGGTTCGAATCATCCCACTGCTGTTCAACTTTGGCTGCGGCCGCCTTCATGAAAAATGATGTGCATGGTTACTTCAGTAATGAAGAAACTAAAAGATAGCTGATAAATGCTCATTTAAGGCAAACGTTTGTGTGATGTCTGAACCATTTTGTCCTCCGTGGGCAATGGTTCAAGGTCAGTAGAACCTTAAATATTTAATGTTAACTGATTTTTTACCCATCAGTCCGTACAGTGTGTCTTCAGTCCGGAACAGAGAGATGATGTGTATAAAAATGGCGGCCAAATATCCCAATTTCTATATTTCTTTCAGGTCAACGCCAATGAAAAAGCGTTTCTTTAGTCCTAATCAATATGAAATTTTCCGCCAGATAGTACTGCAATATGAAGAAATGGTAAGCCCAAAATATGCCGGACAAAGGTGTCCCAGTTTATTTTGATTTGTGCGTTATTTCAATCCACCAAGCCGTGGCATTACATGATTTCAGGTGTTTTCCATATGGCGTACTCGACTCAGTTTAAACAGGTGAGAAAATCGTCATCACGAGACCAAATACAAAAAGAACGGTTCAAATTGGAATAATATTTATAATTAGCAAAGGCTTTCTAGTCCACTGGTTGTTTGTGCCACAAAGACACACTTACTAGTTTGTGCATGAATCCCTTCCAGGATCAGGACAATGAAACAATTTTTATTTTCAATTCATGAATAGAGGCTCGTTTTGCTAAATGCCAAGTTCTTGTCATTTTGAATCATTTCAAGCAGACAGTTCGTGCAATATTTCACACAGATATCAAACATTCAACGGAACCAATAATACTTTTTAGACGTGAAACAAAAATTAAGTAAGCGGATTTGCGCAGGCATAGGAATGATGTATCAGCGAAATACCATGCATGCCTGATACCATGCAAAACTCCAAACTTGGTTTTCTGATGTCAGGCGAAAAAAAGGTTTCTCTTTCAGCGGGATGCGCAAAGCACCACATTTTTCCCCGTCATACAAGCGCTTTACCAGAACAGAATCAGAAAAGTTAGAGAATAAAAATCAGAATATATCCAAAATTTTGAATAGTTTAATGAAGTGTAATCGACATGAGTAAGTGAACTCTGATGGAGGTGGAACTCACTTCATGTGGTATGTGATTTATTGAAATTATAATGCTGGTTAATTATTAGGATTCTGTAATATCTTTTATCTTTTAATCTCTTTATTAATGAAATAACAATGTGCACTACATTTCAGGAAGGGAACCGCGGCCAAACTGAAGACTGTCACATGGGGAAGTTGAACGGTGACGGTAAGATTCGAACCCTCGACCTTCATGTCCAAACACCACGACCTTTTTTTCTTTTGGCCACTGCCGTCCAATACAAGTGACCATTATACCAAGGCATTCCTCCCGGCTACCGATTTAGGTCAAGACCAATTCTTTCATGACGCTTTTGTTGTCATTGTAAAATCTCCAGTTATCGTGTGAGTACTAGCATGAATAGATCTGAATCAGAGCTTTTCTTTCCTAAGAAAACTGATAGTACTTTCTCCAAAGTACATAAACCACCAATCACGAATTTCAGTTTATCCACAAACTGTGCCCAAAACAGCAACGAAAGTAACCATTGCTGATCAATAGTACGAATTTGTCAACTCTAAACGCCGGGTTTACAGACAAATTCGGAAGTTGGTACGTATCATTACTTTATATTTATTCGATAATTCCTGTCTGATGCAATTTTCATTGTATATCCTTACCGCAAAACTCATGGAAATCTTTTGATTCCTGATGTCTTTAAACATGCTCCAAGTATCACTGGTCAGCCGTAGACATTTTCTACATGCGAAACCGTTGTCGCCGGAGTTATTCCGATAACAGTTTATTTAAGCCGAATAATCGGCCGTGCTAATCTTGAAAATATTGGCCAGACATGTGTGAACCATTACTTGTTCTCACGTATCCATCGAAAACGAATCAGAAATGTGCCTTTTCGTTTTGATATCTTATAGCCCGTTCCACTGCCTCGGAGTTTATCCTAAATGTAGTATTGGTGACATTTTTTCTCAAAAATCCTGTAGTAATAGATTGTGTTTATAACTGTTGGATCTTGCCTTAAACCTCCCGTTTGTCGCAATATTCTAGATTGAAAGTTAGCAAAAGATTTCAGGCAACCCATTTTAGGTCAAACAAGTTAGCTGGATAAAAATGCCATTGTATAAATACCAAGTTGAGATGGTAAGGCTGGTAAAAAACATTCGAACTATGCGGAGCTTGAAATCATTTCAACTTTCGGAGGACGATGCTCCTTCACAGCTGCAAAACGTTATCTACCATGGAAGAAGAATCAGTCACAATCAGGTCTCCGAATAATGTACTACAACAATGGCAAAAGCCTTACCCAGTAGACGGTGGCCACCTTATCAACAAATAAGTGCAGCGTAGTCAGAATTCAGGTAGACAGCATAACTTACCCATCTTAGAGCTTCAGGTCCAAGTGTTATTCAGGCTGGCCGAATTAAAAGAGCCAGGAGACCAAAAGCCACAGTAGTCGACACAGCCAAATCCGACCGGGAATGATTACCTAATCAAAACACGAATCTTGAGTAAGCCGGTGTGAACCACCGGCATGCCCCTTTCCTAGCGTATAGAACCACGTTGTTCCGCGCAAATATCACAGCCTGGGGAGTTGTTGATTAATTGCTAGAACATGAAGTTGATTCGGAAGAATTAGGATTTCCACAGCAAGTATATGTTCTTGGTGCAAGTCTATCTTTCAATGGGGAAATGTGTGGAAAATCACGCGGTGAATTTTTGAGGGAACTACCTGGTTAGGTTGCTTACAATGAGCTCGCTGGAACAATAATGATAAAACAACGTCCTACATTGCAGTTCAGATTAATTCTAGTCTGGCAGGCTGATAAATCCCTGAGAAATTTGATGAAATAAATGGACGCAAACAAAGTGGCAAAACTCAAGTTGTTGCGTTTCGATATGCCTTTTCGTTATTTCACTATGGACATCCAGTTTCCGGACCTACCTCCTAAGCGGCCCAAAAATGTTTCAATAAAACTTTTTGCATGCTATAAGCAGCGAAGGTGGACCTAATGAAACTTCTTTTCATCTTGACATTAATTAGGTCTGCGTGGAACGTAAGTTACCAATGCATGGTTTTATTCCATTCACAGCCAATAGTAATCGAACTAAACAGGGACACGGAAACACCAGCCAATTTTAGCAGAAATTTGAGTAACATTACTGTCAAGTGTAGTGTTGCTACTTGTTTTTCGAAATCAGGTGTTTCCTAAGAGAAACTACTTTGGATCTAACCGCAGGAGATACTGGTCAGCAAAACATTTGCCAAAAGAGTTTCACCTAAGTTTGGATTACGGATTCAAAATAATGTGACTGCGAGTGTTTTTATCTACACACGCTGTCGGTGATGATGATTTTGCTGTTGACTTTTCACCGGCAGATTGCTTTCGTACAGAAGCTATGTTCACAAAATATTTTCCATTTTCTAACTAATACCATTTTGGTATGCGCGTAGAAGCTTCGCACAACAGCAGACCTCCTATCTTAGCGGACAAAGCCAATTCGAAACTCTTGGACAACCCGAATAAAGAATTTTAGCGCATTTTCTCGTATAGAATGATTCCCCCCGGGGTTGCATTTTTCTTTCATTAGTTTTCCAACCAGTGCCGGATATGGCGGACATATTTCCATCGCGTTCACTTTTGTTAAATATGTTGCGCTTGGACCAATTTCGAGACAACTCAGTTCCATCTAGGATAGTTTTCCAACAGTGGGCTAAAATAACAAGCAACTATTTATTGAAAACATTTCATAAAAATAACTCGGTTACGCACTGGTGTCCCTGTTCGAACAACTATTGTTTTTCTTCAAGTATACCAAACAATGAGTAGATATGTGGTGAATGAATCACTTGTTCTTAGGCCCTGATCAAGTTCTGTTATGTGAATCGACTGTACAGACGCTGCCATTTGAATGGGATAATGATCCACGTTGTGCTTTTCCGCCTTACGGTCTTATTTCATTCATCCGGACACTATGGACGCAAACCTCATTTGGAAAATCCACCTTGGAAGATCATCAAAGATTGTCTTTAATTAGGTGACGCATAACATTGAAGCAATAACAACAATTGCCGGTGAAAAATTTAGGAAGGAACACATAGGTATTCAAAGAAATTCTCCAACTCATTGTCTTTTGTTCATTTCTACGCATGAAGCATCAGATAGAACTCTACAGAGCAGAGCAGCTGGAGTAGACTGGCTGGTGGAATGGAACATGCGTAGTTATGGAAAGACAATGGCGACACAGTTCTTAGGATTCCGGGCAGAAATTGTCTGCTTATTCCAGACCAAATTACGTATTTTAGTTTTTGCTTTAAAACCGAGTCCAGTGTGAGTTATATTCAGATATTTCCATCTGGGACACGTAGCTTTGTTGCTCGGGTACAGTGTAGTGTACATGCTACCATTCAGTTGCTTGTGAATTAATGAGTCATCCGTTCCTTATTGGTAATTCACATGCTGTTCCATTCATGCGTCGACAAACCGGGAACAGATCAGGTCAGATAAGTTTCCTACTAAGAGCTGACAGCCAACGAAGATGACATCCACAATTTGACATTGATCTGATTGTCATAAGATGGAGTGGTTTATGCAGCCATTCTTTCATTGCTGCCCCGTTTTCAAAATAGGAAAACGGGTTTTTGTTTATTCGTTCATTCAGACAGTGGTTTTTTTCAACCAATAAAAATACATATCATCGTGAGTGGTAATTGGTCGTCTAATATTCGCTTCCTTAGTGTCCGTGTTCCTCGAATTAACACATGCCGGGTAACGGTCAAAATTATTTGTCATACAATTTGGAATTCTTTTTCACACTATTAAAACCTCTGTTTGCCTTAGCACAGGTATTTGGATTACACTGGCCGATAGACGTTTCGTGGACTAAGTTCAACAGCAGTTCGATTAGAATAATCAATATGAAGGAATTCTCCATTTAGGTTTCGGGAAGCTACAGTCATTTAAACCTGTCACATATGAATCGTTTTATTCCGACAGAGCGGTAGTTTGTGATTTGCTGAGTTATTATAATTTTTAACACACATCATGGATTCCAACGGCTCCAAAGACTATCCCCCTTACTTTTGGCATCTTTTTGCCATAAATATTTATATAAGTATTGAGTGCATGAGCGCATTTCTGCTCCCTCAGTGACTTGCAATTCGAAAATGAGAAGCCTTGGTAATTACGCACTGCTGCGTTCTTTTAAGATTATGGTGCTAGTCGTGACTGTATACACTCTCATTTTAATCGACCGGCTGCTTTCCAAATGGTGTAATGATAAAGCAAAATTCGAACCTTTTGAGACGTGATCAACTTGCACATGGGTTTCCGGTCAAACATCTCCAGCTGTCTGATTAAAATAATAACACAGAACATTCATGGTTTTTTATGGTTCACAGGTTAGTTCTGAGTGAATTCCACCGAATAATGAAATGAATAGCCTAATGACACTCGAAATTGCCTTGTTCTCGAAATTTTGTAATAGAACAAAACACGTCAAGGATTACACTGGAATCCTGTGGACACATTACTGCCTTTGAAGCAACTTGAATATATGTCGCTAGAAGCTTATTTGCGTCAGTTATTTTCTGGGAAACGCTTTATAGAACCGTCTAAATTTATCTGAACAGTAATTCGATTGGGTGCAACTGAGCACCGGAGTACCGCAAAACACCAAGCCAAGTTCGAGAATTACGGAAGTCTGACTTTGCGACAATTCCACTATAATGTATTTGCCGGGACTAATTACGGCTTCCAAGGAAACAGGCTTTTCTATTCCCGTTCCAGATTCTTTCAGTAGGATTCCCATAGAGGAACAGGCGTATCCGGTCGGTCCCATTGACATACGCAAGAGATGCGGTATGGTTCCACGGGACGGAATTTTTTCGAATAACGGATGCGGAAAATAATCGCTTTCTATTAGTTTGCAATCTGTGGTGCAGAAATGTATTTCAGTTTGGTTCACCTTTTGCCGTCCCTGAGATCACTCCTTTGTCGATGTACAAATCAAAACTCACCTAATGAATGTCCGCAGCAGGTAGTTCAAAATAGTTTCAAATTTTGGTATGTTTTCTAGATATTCCCAATTCATGAATCCGTTATTTTCGATTTTCTAAACACTGAGCTATGATGGCAGCAACGTTGGATTACCCAGTCTAAAAGTTCTTTGTTAATTGCCATGCGATCATTAGAAATCAGCTAAGCACGCCTCACTGGTTACGGAATCAATTGGGCTCAACTTAGAAGGGTAGCAATATCGATTACAAGTGGTTAGGAGCAGAAACGAAATTTCTTCATTAACAAATTTCAGTAAGATGAATGAAAACAGTGATAAACAGAACTGAATGACATATGTAGGTTTTGCCACTAAAAAGAATTTAAAGACAAAGGCCTGTTTAAAACCAGCATAATAGAAGTATATTTCATTTTACACATGAATAAGTTAGCGCCTATTACACCGAAACCATGAAACGCTAAACGGCTGTCGAGCCAGCAATTCCGTCCGCGCAATTCGTCTGTTGCAAATAATGACTACATACTTTCCTCTGCGCTACAATTTGCTGAAATGTATCGTAACCAAAATATTTCCGACTATATTACATTGAGATTCTCAACCAGCAAACATTTTCTTTTCAAGTAAATAGCGTATGTACATTTGCGAACATCTATTGTCCTCTTTTGCCCAAAGATCACCCCTATGTCATTTCTATATGATTTTTTTCGACCATTACGAAACATTAGAGATAGTCCCTTTCAGTTCAATAGCTTGCGATGCAATACAGTGGCCCATTAAGGCAAAAATCACGACATTTTCAGCATCACTTTTATTTGTCCTTCTGGTGTACGAACGAGCAAAAGATTACCAGGACCGTCGGTGATGAAGAGAATAAGGCCATTATTTTTGAATATGATCACCTTCAGCTCGAAAATTCCCACAGCCTGTCAAAGTTCCCACTTGGCTGAACTCTGTTGACCACGGCACCTCATTCTATATGTTGTGTATTATCGTTGCATTAATAGCACTCCTTAAATCAAAAAGAAGAATATCAAAAAAGAATATTGACACAATGGAAACCACACGGTTTCAGAATACGATTTTGTTGTTAACACAGAATTCTGTTCGGAAAAATGGCCACTGGTAATCAGTAAATAATATTTGTCATTATTGTTATATGCCCCTTGTTAGGACTAGCAATGAAAAGTAAGCAAGCCGTCGTAAGGCAATTGAACATCCAGCTTGCTGACTTCTATTTTGATTAGTCCTATAGTGACTAGTGCAAACTGCGTTCTGTCGGATAAATTTGCCGTATGCAAATTAGAGCGGTGGCTTTTTGCGGGATTTAATAGTGCTGTGCAAATTAATCTTGTTTCAGGCACAATGAAATGACAAGTTTTGAACAGAATACATGGAGTTTTCAAAACCGTGACATTCTCAACGGATTACGCATTCATAACAATAATTTTTCAGCATCATGGTGACTGTAAACTACATAAACTTCGCGTCAGTGTGAATACAGAACGTGAATGAACAGCTGTCCGGAATGCAATATTTCTCTTCGGTTTTTTAAATCCTACGGTTTGATTTTCATTGAATATCAAACAAATAATTGCATTCCTAGTAAAAGTAATAGCTGCATCGAACTTGCCGCGTTGTTATGTCCGGCTAACCAACATTAATATAGGGGCCACATCTAATCGATAAACGATTGCTATTTAACATAATATTTGCAAGTAAGAAAAGAAATATCCTGAGTGAAAAAACTGATTTTTATTCATGAAGCGGTTGCATGGTCGAAAGCAGTCTGTGATGACCAGGCGCACATTCGGAATTTAAAAAAACCATTATCAACTATCTGTCACAATTAACGTAATAAGTCAACCTTTTTTCTAGCCCGTTAGCTGGAAAGTTCAGTTGAATGTTTTGCTACAAGTGTTGCCCAGAAATTGCACAACATTTCCCCTAATCGATTATTAAATAGTCAATCCGTTTTTCGTGCAAATCAGTTTTGTTCAGGGCGAATGCATTGCGGACGACGCTTTTAACAACTATTGACACTGGTATTGAATGCAAATACTCTGTATGAACGCATTCCTACTAGTCCTATATTTGTAACTTTACAGGATATCATCGTGAATTTTGAGTTAGCAATGAAAGACACAAAATATACATCCAGGTGATAGATTGCATGAAAAATCGTGACTTGTTGCAACAAACGACCGACTGGATTCTCATACAAAATTGTAAGAAACTAAGGCATTACACCATACATCTGTTCACCTGAAACTATTATTTTGGGCAATTAACTTCTGAAGACAAATCAACTAGGGCATTATTAAAGTCGATCATGTGATAACATTATCTCGGAAGCTCGGGACGACGAACGAATTAATTATAAATTCAGCTGAACGCAGTTGTCTACGTCAACGTTAATGTTATCTGCAATAATACGCAAGTAAACTGGTTACGGATATTCACGACCCAAGAAGGTTTGTTCTTGCCAACGGAGTATTTCTTTGCTTTCACTTTTTCGTTTTTTTTTTGCAAGCGTCGGAACGCTTACTACCCAGAACTCTTTCCGGGGAACAGAGCGTTAATTTTGTGCATGCTAATGATATTACCATTTTGAGTTACGGTGTGCAGATAATCCAACCCACACTGAACCGTTTGGCGATTTATATATCTAGGTATGGTATGTGGTTTGCACTTTCAAAAAACGCATGGTATTCCTTTAAAATTGGTAGAAGCCTGTGCTTGCATTGACCCTCTGTGGTGATCTTTTGGAAGCAATCAATAACGTCAGGTAACTTGGGAGCTTGGTCACATCTGGCATAGTCCGGGAAGACACCAAATCGCGAATTGCGGTTGCCAGTGCAGCTTTTGCAAACACGCAAAAGTTGTGCCTCCGCCATGACGTTCGACTGTCTTCGACTGGATGAATTTACACTGCCACAGTTCGTAACGTTCTGCTTTACGGCGGAAAGACTTGGCCTTTTTGAATTGAGGATGCCCGACGACTTTCTGTGTTCAGTGTCTCCGAGGCATTGCTCGTGTCTTTTACGGACATCGGGTCAGCAACGACGAGGTGGGGGGTTGTGTGTTGGTACCCACAGTCGTCTTATGACTAAGATAATTGGTCCAAGTTACTTTCGGTGTTATGAACACGTAATGTGTATGTCTGCACATCATCTATTTTTGCAGGCTCCTTTGCACATGCTGGACAACGTTGGAAGAAGCAATGTGGCGGTCAGGCTGTAGCTTGGCGTAGAGATATGAATGAGTTGCGTTCGGCTCTGACCGCCTTCATGACTGGGGTCGAACAGATGGGAATAGTTGTTGGTTGGAGAAGTTGGGAAATTTGGCTCAGAACCGGCATCAGTGGTACGAATGCCGCGTGGCTTGTTTGCGAACTCCATTTTGAGGGTGCTCCAAAAGCAATCCAAAACCACAAAATATGCACTGTAGAAAACCAGTAAAAAGTTTGTCTGCGTTCTGTGAGGTTCCATTTCCATACTCTTGCGTTGGCACCAAGCTTGCTCTCAACGGGATGCATAAAACTTATATGTGCACTGACCATCTTGTTTGACCGCTGTAGATTCACCCTTGCTGTTATTTCATATGTTCTGCTTTTAAAAAAATGGTGTAACTCGAGTGTAGGAATTTGCATGCCCCATATTAGCAGGATTCGGTTTGGGAAACTCAAGTCATTCCTTCATTTATCCACAGCAAACATATTAGGGCGGTAAAACTTAATAAATAGCTGGCAGAATTTGAACAAACATATTATAAGCAACGTTCTGTCACTCGTAACTAAAACTTCGCTCTCATAAATGGTCAACCAGCTTGAAGTTGTTTGAACGCAGCTGAATTTTCATCCCGAAATAGAATAACACATCAAAATGAATTAGAAGAGAACAATGCGGAATCCAGTTTGCTGAAAATGGTTTATCACCAGGTTTTCACAGTTTCAGGTTCCGATGGCAGCACTTTTGTTTGAAGACTGGAAAAATTCAACTTGTAAAACTATTATAAAATACGTCGGCTGTCCAAAAATTTCGTTACAAACTACGCAACGAAAAAAAATGCATTTCTAGTACATCCCGTCCGGTTTTACCAGTTAGCCCTGCAAGATCCAAATGCGAATTGTATGCTACTGGAAATGAACTTGTCATATTAACTAGTGTTGATTAGAAACCGTGTACAGCTGGCTCGTAACTCGCCCGCAACTCGCAAGTATTGTTCAGACTTACGAGTGCGCTATTGCATCGAACCATTTAGTGAAAAGCTAACTGAAACTTTCGACGACCTTCTATTCCATGTTTGCTGTACTCTGTTAAATATTTTGATTGGGGTCATAGGTGGAGAGAATAGAAGAAAACAAGAAATGCATTCGACGAGTTTGCTTTTGAAGCGGGGATGAAGGAACAATCAGATACGCAAGATAGGCCTAATAACACGGCTGGATTAACATGCACTACCTCTTTACTTAACTATGTTCACGGTTAGGACTGCGGCTATCCATCTCCAAAATTGGAAACATTGTGTTTGCTGGTCGCATCTGATGGCTGATAATCAATGAATGGTGTCCGGTGGCTGTATGACTACTTTCGGACATGTGCACCTGAAATCGTTGGACAAATGCATAAGTGACAAACGCCCCCAATTGGACACCGCAGGTGAAAGTGACCCCACGTATACTGAAGAGTGAAAAATACGAGGAACATATCGGTACTCGGAGGTTAACGTGTGGATGATAATATGCGGCATTGAACTGGCCGCAGATCATATTTCTCCATGGACAAGTTTGAGCAATAAGATGCATAAGTTTATGCATACATTTATATGAGCATTTGCAGTGAACCTTCTATTTAAGTAACTAATTTCCTTTTGCACAGATTTTGTTCAAGTATGCAAATTTCAGTGTGGGGAGAGTAGATTTTGATTGCATATATATATATATATATATATGTATATATATATATATACATTACGGCAGTAATCGAACAAGATACCTGCAGTTACACCATACCCATTTTGCCATTCGATAATCTGAGTAAGACCGCTTCTTGGAGGAAGATAAATCAAATTAGAGGGCCGAAGAATTGATCAGTGAATATAGATGACTGGAGATCAAATTAAGCCATTTGATTTTCATTAATTAAGGGACGTTTTATCTGTTTATCTTGTTTTTTCTCATTAGAGTATGTGGGGGAATATGGTAGAAACGGCGAGATAGGATCAATTAGAGATCTACAGCTGAAGTAGACTAGTGGTTACAAAATCACATGCAGAACCCCATTATCTAACTTTGGGGAGAAAATAATCAATTTTATTTAACTATCAGTTGAAATGTCCATGGATATCGCAGTTTTGAGCAATGTCACTTTCATTGACAACACTATCGTTAAGGGGAATCAACCTGAAAGTTGTCTGTCTGTCACATAGATTAAGCATGCATTTGTGTACGAGGACTGATAAGGAAGGACCGACAGTAGTAAATAAAGAGAATACAATTTAACTGTACAAATGCTTTCCCAATCAATAGAATTCGACAGTATGCCACATTATGCTCACAACTTACAACGGTTTTCTGTCATATCATTTAAGGTGTCCAGATAGCCGACTGAAAAGCATTTTAGCTAGGAGAAGCATGCAGGTTGCATAAATTCGTTGTTCATTTCTCATCCCACACTCCAAGACATCTGCTAATCCACACGTAATTTTTAATCAGGTCATGAGAGGAAAGGAAAAAAGAGCGTTATATTGTAGACGAGTGTTTGTCATACGCAACATGTGACCCAACTACTGAAGTTGACTAAGATTGATGCACTATGAAAGAATATCCCCCGATAGATTGCCAACCTAAGCTTTGCTCACTCCATAGTTCCACTGAAACCCACTAATACATTGCAGACATAGGTGATCGAATACCTCCAAGCAATAAACACATTCGGCAGATAAACACATCTTGCAACCTGTCGGGAGAGCTAATAGCATTGTGAGAGGTTGCGGACGACCTTTACAATTCAGCAAAAAATTGGGTAAGCTTTGCAAGTGCTTCAGTCAGTGGTATCCCGATCGGGCACTAGATATTTTTCTTTAGCCTTGTTGCCGTCCTTATTCAGACAACCCCGGGGCAAACGAAATAGTCTGCGCTGGTTACTCTCTCCCTATGCAAAATAGAAGTCAAACCTAATGATGTTCAATCATGCAATAGTGTTTCACTTTTCGAAAGTGCTTTGCAGCTGCCAAATGGAGCTGCAGCCATCGTCAATCCATCTAGTGCGCGATTGTATGTTCCATGCAATCGAAAGATCACGCGTCTTCCTCCGCCTAATCTAGATCACACAGCTTCTCTGCATTGCCTGTTTGACCCCTACCTAGTGATGACCTCCTAAAACGCATTCTCTCGTCATTGCGGATGTTAAACGTTTGACGAGATGAGGCAGCTTCATCAAAAACCGCTAGTCGCTTCGAATTTGCCAAATATTTCACCATAAGTCTCTACACCACAAGAGGTATTGAAGTAGAATTTGTGACGTGCTCTTCAGGTGAAGAGCACTGAATAATACGTCGAAGGCCCCATTCAAGTCACAAAAGTTTACGACTGCATGGTGGAGGTGCATCTGTGGTGCCTTTCATTCGAATGTTAATGGTTTATTACCTGGTGGATATAAAATCAACCCTAATGTAATTTGGCTTGCTGTTTGCCGACGCTACTCTGGCAAACCGGGTTAAGCGAGCGCTATACTATCAGGATTATCCCTCCAGTACTTAGAGGAATTACAAAAGCCGCAATGATTCCTGCAGGTTAAACTTGTTCCTCGTCTAAAGAGGATACGGGCAATTCATCAATCTTTGACAACGCAAATAAGCTCCACGTCCCAAATAGTACAGAGCAAGGAAGTAAACATTTTTATCAAGCAATCTCAACCCAACTTGATATGAACGGTCGAATTTTGCTGAGACTGGTTCATTTTCTCCGGCTTCGAGATTCAAAAAGTCGACTGTGTCATTTAACACACTCTTTAAGTGCAACTTACTCAAGTTTAATTAAACTTATTGAACGGTTTCACAAAAAGACAGCTTCTGTATCCATTATAGCCGATAACCTTTTCATTAAGTGCCGTTGACTTTGGCCTGCATTTGCTCAAATATAAGTTCACTCAGTAAATCTTATTTTTTCATCACTTGTCCCCAGAATCCCTTCTTTCGCAAGCAGTTTGCGGTTTCCCTCTTCCAACGTTCACTGAAAATTAATAGATATATTTGTTTCTATATTTGGTGTTTGTTTAAACTTTAAGCTACCTTGCATTGACATTAAACAGTGATCGTTGTATCTGCTGACAACGAAGTTAATACTTCATCCTAGTAGGTGACTTGGAAGATTCCAGGAAATCTTCGAACTAACGGAGATAGACTATGAGATGCAGCAACTTTTTGACAGTACGTGCATTCGGCCAATACAGTTTTTCTTCCGAATAAGATACAATTGTTTTCGCGTCAACTTATTACAAGCGGTTTGTTATTAAACTAAATCAACCATGTTTCTTTCGCTCCTAGTGCAACGCATTTTGGAAATTTTTAAACTCACCGTTTTTCTCGCACTATGTCACGAAAGACAATTAAGTGTAACATGAATAGTTGGTAGTGCCTCAGGGATTTTCATGTAATATAAACCAAGACAATTATACTCGGGGAAAATTGTTGCGGCTAAGGTCAAACCTTTTCCCGAATTTTCCAAAAATTGTCTTCCGAGTGTTATTTTGTGCTCAATATTCCGGTTTTTCGCACATTGCCTAACTGCTGGTCACCTTTGAATATTATCCATTTCTATGTTTTTCTGTGAATAACTTACTGCATTTTGGCGTACCTATTCTATGGCATTTTGCATTAAACATGTGTTAGACCATTCATTATTGAATTCGGGTTGGAGCTTCAATTCCTATTACAGCTCTTGGAAGTCATTGAGAACAATTTCAATTCCTAAAGCCCAGATTCATTACAGTTATGATATATTTCGTTTCTTGGTCTCAAATCTAAACTACCAGATAAGGGAAGTTAAGGACCGTTGTTTCGTAATTGTCCAAAGGCAGCTGCCATATTGTGAATTAAAAATTACAAGTCCGATGGTATTTTGATTTACTCGGAATCTCGTTCTGGTCACTTCAATGGCTCTTGAGCAAAAATAACTAGTATTTCAATAGGTACGGACTGCACTGCAATCGCACACAATTATCTCAGAGTTAGGAAAAATACAATCATTCTATTAATTCATCACTCCCTGGAAACACCAAAAGACATACGGAAATACTCTTGATTGAACAGCAGCAACTTAACAACACAAAACCGCTTTGTGCTTTACTGTTTCATTCTGTTGAATTCCTTACTGTCCATTGTGGACGTTGAAAGTGAAAGCATTGTTCAACGCTCTCTAAATCTTTGAACTAATGCAGCAGGGGAGGTCTGATTCCTGTAAATGACATAACCAAATTTTTCTTCGTTATGATCGTAATAATCATATCAAAAAACACGAATAGTTATGATATTTGAAGAAATTAGTAATATACCAGTCTGCATCATTTTTACGCCTCTGGGTGGGAAGATGTAACTTTCTGTTTTGCCATGATACTTGTCGTTTGTCCATAAAACTTTGACAGTATTTCACCTGGGTCTTTCTCGGAGTTCTTCGAAACCTTGATTTGATCTTTATTTTTAACCAACGCAAAAGGCTAGCAACATGTGATACCGGGTGAGTTAATTCCCTGAACCAGATGTGTGAGAACTAAAGAGTTGAGATAGGTATTTGTAATCGTATAAATTATATTTGTAATTTGTAATTCAACCGCAGCATCCGTTTCAGCTATATATGTATCATAATGTTGGAATTAAGGTGATAAACTGTATGGCAAACCTTAAAAACATTTGGTTTCCTAAACTCGGTATTGTCAACCTGCATCCAAATCAGGAATATGTTCACTTGAGGAAGTCTATTTGTTGTGTTCTATTGTTATAAGTAACATGATTTACTAATGGTGAAATAACCACTGCTGGGGATTACCAAACACAGTTAGTCTCCGATTTATGGAAACAGAGATATTAGTAGAACATTTGACCTACTCGATCTGTATCCTCCACAACTGATTCTGCGTGTTCACATATATTCACTGCATTCTGTTTTACAATATGCAAAAGCTTCATTGTAAATTGATCAAACTCAACGTCCTACATGAACTGTTTACATTCCGTCTTGGTGATGCTCGCCTTCCCGGTTCAGGTTTATGGATTAGATTAGGAGAGCGACATGGCTTAGACCAATGGGGATGACACCTGAGCAAATTTTGCCCAATAATTCGAGTCAACCCGAAGGAGCTGAGCAAAGTAATGAGAACCCATACCTTGCGCCCCATGCGAATAGGTCCGCAGTTAAAATCTTGGGTGTTATGATGGATTCGTCCAACTAATGAAATCTAATGCGAGAGAAATGCGAGTCTGAAGCTTATCGAACCGAAGGTTTGACCAGACAACCTGCCGTCTGCTAGCTGATAATGCAAGCTAAAGGACGGCCAGTCAAAGCAAAATATTCCAAATCAGAAGGGACAAAGTAGTAATCAATGTTTATTCAGTCCTATTTTCCTTAAAAAATACCACTGAGCACATTGAGAAAACACAAGTTGGTGAACAAGCTCGTTTTCAATAATTCGTACGAAGGGACGAAGAATGCTTTCTTTAGACGTCACCGCCCTTTTACCAACGTTCCGATCACGGAGACAATCGAATACCTTTGTGAGTACATCGAGAACAATGGCTTAGCGACAAGTCTTTCGATAGCAGACTTGAAACAACTATTGTTCTTTTGTACTTACAACGTCCAGTTTAAATTCAATAATCAAATTTACCGTCAAAAGGACGGCGTAGCAATGGGATCCTCACTCGGTCCGCTACTAGCTGATATTTTCATGGCAAAGCTGGAAAGTAGACCGATCGAGTCGTCAGTACAAGCGTTATGTGGATGACATCTTCTGTGTACTCAACACCTCGACAAAAGCTAAACAACTGTTGAATATGTTCATCTCGGCTCACGCAAATGTGAAATTCACAACAGAGATGGAGCTGGACAATGAAATGGTTTTCTTAGATGCAAGACTAAGTCATCGAGAATACAGCTCAATTCGGTGATCTGTACACTGGAAAGCCACATGGAATGAGCAATACATCAACTTCCACAGCTTTGTACCTCTTAATGTGAAAAGCAACTTAATTAGATGTCTGATCGCCAGGACAAAAGAATATGCACAGAAGATACTATTGAAGCTGAACTGCAGATGGTCAGATGAGTATTCACTGAAAATGGTTTCCCAATTAGATTAATCGACAGGATGTTGGAGACAGAAAAGGAAGTCCCAAAAGGCCAACGGTGGAGAGAATGCGAGCATGCATCTCTGCCACTTAGAGGTGACATGATAGCAGAGATAGCACGACGAAGACTAACTGGCGCTATCAATAAGACATTCTGCGCAGCCAAGCTTCGTTTCTTGTTCAAATCTCGCCCCATAGTGTCATTATGGTTGAAAGAAAAAGTCCCTGATTCTGCAGCCTCGTTTTGTATCTATTCATTCACATGTTCCTGTGGGACAACGTACATCGGCCGCAAGACCAAGCGCTTATCTGAACGCATCTGTGAGCACCACCCGCCATGGTTGGGCATTGGAACAATTAAGTCACTTAAAAGCTCAGTCGTTTCACATCCAGCACAGACTAACCACACCGTGAATGTGATGCAAGCTTTCCGGACCTTGTATAAACTCAGAGGTCAACAATTCAGGTTGGCAAAGTGTCGCCTCTTGAGCACTGTGGAAGCTGTCGCAATCCGTCTTCACAATCCTCTACTTTGTTCTCAAAAATAAACTTGTGGTTGCGCTTCACCTCCCCTGGCTCACCCTTCGCCCAAATGCAAAGCCTTGACAACAAAACAATTAACACAACAAATTCGTGTGCATTCAGGTTATGCATGTAACACCACAAATCCCCTCCTCACCCATATTTGTATTTGACTAATCCAATCCTTTCTATAGAGAAAATTTTTGGTCAAGATATATAGTGATGTAATGGCATGAGCACGAGCCGTATTTTCATTGGCAGTCACCAACGTGGGAGAGTTAGTCAAAACGCATCCCACACACGATTCCCATACGACTCAATAGGGGAGCTGGACAGGGAAAACATGATTAAACTATCGCAAAGGGATATTTGACGTGGCTGAACCAAACAAATAATCGTTTATTGGTATTTCGGGAAGGCAAAGTAAAACTTGTCTTGAGAGAGACTTCACACGGTGGTCGAAACGTCGATGCATTACATCTACCAACAACGATGTGTCATTAACTTTATATCATTCACAATATCTTTTCGGTTATTTTATATTTTTGACTCTTTAATTTATTAAATAGTACTGTAGAGCAGTTTTCTGGAACGGGGCCGCGGTCCACAGGAGGCTGCCAAAGGGGGAGGTTGACCGGTGATGGAAGTATTAAGATCCCGACCTTCATGTCCAAACACAACGATCTTATTCACTTGGCCTTGGCCGGCAAAGGTGATGGAACTCTCGAATGTAAGTTTCTCAATTAGCGGCATATCTTTCTTTTTGTTTCTTTGTTCGTTACCAACGATTTTGTACTCAGTCTAAAAGGCCTAGCTTCAAGGACACTAAATTTCCTCTTGACCGTTCCACAAATAAATACTCACTTTTTCCATATGCCATTAGAAACCAACAAAGCACTTTCCGACAGGATTACACTCTATAATATGAAGATTGATTGAGAAAATAACATCTATTCTATTTATCGTCTATCAAAAGGTGAAATGACCATGAAGCCCTGTACAATATTCTCAATTGTACCTATGTTACAACCTAATCACGAGCAACGAGCAATTGTGGCTACATCAATTTTTATTCGGTTACGACCGTAGTGCTCATTCGGGTATCAGGTGCATTTGGTCTACGCATGCCATATAAGAACGCTGTTCACACTGGTTCTTTTTGCTTGCAACAAACAACGAACACCGAAAGCCGGAAGCAAAATAAAATGCATGCGCAAATTTCAAAACTTTTTGGCCAGGAATATTTCAAAGAATTTGCATTGAACCTGTAGTTACCCATGGTTTCTAAGTAACATTTTGTTTGTTCCATTTTGTCAACCCCTGAGTAGCACTGGCTTGCTTGGTTGAAACTTAACATTAGTGGTTTTTAAATCGCGTGAAAACATTAGTGTGAACAAGTTTACTTTTACGACCAGTGGTTGCGAATGCAGATGAGGGAAGCTTTTCATAGTGCGAGTAGAATTTCATTGTTTTAACAGCGTTTGCTTACGATTTTCAGGTCTTGTGAAATGCCATTCGTCACCAGGCGACAGTAAAAGTCATTTTTGGAACCAATTTTCTGTTTTTATTCTAATAAAATCGGGAATTTTACGGTCGCAAAACTCCGCTTGAACGATATTTGTAGCATGTTTCGTACCTTTCCGTTCATCCTTTATTCTTTCTAGGTGTTCTATAGACAAATACAAATCTCAATAAAGGACAGCAGTAGCCAGCCATTTTGCAGGCAGAAACTGCCTTTGATTAATCGCCTTCAATTGCCGGTTTAACAAGGACAAGCGCACTATGGCATTTTGCTGGAAAGGACAAATTTGCTTTGTAAATTTTGTCAGAATTCAACCAATTCGGATCATAGAGTCCATCTACCTTGAGGTACCATACTACTTGAATTAGCAAGATGTGCATTAATCCGTTGGTAAAATAACAAAAGCCGTTTCGTCTATTTCAGTTTCATGCATGAGCACGTATAATCATTTTTTGATTCTGAAACAAGCTACACGTTAATCACAAACTGACCCTTTTGCCAACGCATTCCTTTCTGAAAAAAAACTACTCGAAGCAAAATTCATCATACTGATGGTCACACACGGAACAACCTTAACTTATATTATCCACGGAAAACAGGTAACACGGGTTCTAGCAGTTAGAAATTCTGATATCGCGATGCGGTTGTACGACATCAAGGAGAGACACATTCATGGTGATCCTCTCCGGAATCGCGCTGCAAATATGAAAATGGATTGCTTTAGCTTGACTCGTGAAATTCGGGATCAGAGGACAGCAAAATCCATTAGATTGCCAGTTTAAATTTTCGCAACAATGATTTCTATGAACATCGAAATTGATAAAATACTTAACAGCTGCAAACGAAATCATCCATTAGCTTTGATACTAGTTCAAATAATTGGTCACTTTTTGGCAAAAATTCACTAAGCAGAACAATGATGAAACTGAAATGCATTGCTTCCATGGTTTCTTAATGGCGGATTGAACGTTGATGTCACAAGGTGTGGTATCTCATGAAAACATTTATTCTTTTTCCACTAACCTATACCAAATAGCCCAGTACTTTTAGTCATGTCCTTTTTGGTACTCAAGCTACAATGCACCTAAGACATCTGTCAGTAGGGTTTGATTGTTGTGCTCTAACGGTTCGTGGCCATGCAAACCAGTGACTGGTAAGTGCAACATCATGTGATGAAGTTGAACAAATCGTTGTGAGCCTGCCCGGTTGCGCGATGGTTAAATTGTTCAACTCAGTATATATATATATATATATGTATATATATATATATATATGTATATATATATATATATATATATTGGTCACTTAACACCGGAAGAAAAATTGTATACCAGTATATGCTAAAGGGTACGGTCAAGATTGACGAAAGAAATAAAAAGTTCTACTTATAAAGTGACCCGTTGTTTCCGCTGTCTTTATTGGTCAATTTTGTGAAGGGCAGGAAGGAATGATAGATGGATTAATCTTTTGTCTTGTTTACATCTTGTATTACTAAAGTTAAGGTATATATAACTTGTCAGGAAAGGGGCCGCCTCATCAGAGGACTGTCAGGTAGGGAAGCTGACCGGTAGTGTGTGGGTTCGAACCCGGGAGCTTCACGTCCAAATACCGAGACCAAACTGTTGACTCCCGCTTGTTGGAAGTTGGCCAGACATACCATTTTGAGTGTTCTGTTCAGAACAGAGCAAAGCTAAGACAAAAACGAAACAATTCTCTTCTAGTCTTGGGAAGTTCTTGCTACAAGCTGCCTGATAAACATTCTTTGCAACGAATGCTCTGAAAAAAAGATAACCAATTTATTAATTACTTTTGAATCGATTCTTTCCAATGCGCAAGACGTTCGTCTTTTACCATACAAGGTTGTTAAAAGTACCATTTGAGAATATTAAAAATTCCCGGTTGAATGTCACATAGTTTAGCACAAGGTCCATTCTGATGTTTGTAACATATTGAAATTGTTACGAATGCAAGATAGCAGATACGAATATTTTTATTTCTACCTAGGCAACTGCATTCAAATTTGGAAGTAGCTGAGAGTACAGCCTTTACATTCCGAACGGACATTAACAAAAATATTATTATTAGTATACACGAAATGGCTTGTCCAAGTCTTCAGCTTCAACACACCTAAATATTTCAAATGAAAAAGTAAAATGATCTCAACATACGTAAACAGATTAACGTAAGATTCTTTACTGTACTCTAACTGGTGACAGATGGATTCGGACGCAAATGTCCCTAATGAATTTTCCGGAAACAGGTGTGGAAATGGCATAATGGCCAGAAAACCTTGTGCTGAACATTGAGTAAAGTTTATGTTATCAATTAAGCATGATCTCGTTGATGGACTTGAGTTGGAAAGAAGTTTACGAATGCTATGATGACACGTTAGACAGCTTTAGTTTACCATTTCAGAAGTGGAATGAGAAAAACAGACATCATCAGTTGACCTTTGGTAGTTATGCAAAACAGCGAAAATCAAGTATGTTCCAAGAGCGACGTGAACAACTCCTGCATTGACTTCGGGGTTAGGAGTTTCCAATTTACCAGATTACACCAAGTTTGAAGTTTTCTCGATTGGGTCGATGGCGATTAAACGCCATTCATCAAAGACTCAGTAAAAACGTGATTGGCTTTGTGGCTTAGATTGCACAAAATCAATCAACTGTCAGTGAAAACCCATCGTGAACAGCTAAACGCGTTGCCTCAGATTCATTAAGAGTTTTCAAACAAGTCTCACATGAACAAGCGTACATTTAAAGTGACACTGATAGCACTCCTACATTCTCGACGGCTCCTTTCAGGCAACACATATATTACTCATGGATAAATCAAGGAAAGGCTTCCATGCAAACACCGTTTGATATATATGCAAACCTGGTATACGGATGTTTAAACAGGAAGTCACCGGACAGGCAATGTTGACTAACGGTTGTGCCACGAAACCGGTGGTGTGCATGCGGCAAACGTTTTCCCAGGAAGTAATCTTTTGTTACCTACATATATAGAAATCATGTATTTTATTGTGCCGCATCATATATATTGAAAATAATAATAGTGAGAGTAGATTTATTTTAACTAAATGGAATTTGTTCACGTAAAAAGTACTTGACGTCTCCAAACTATTTTCAGCTATCCAAAAGCATCAAACCAAAATGTTCCGGAATCTCATCAATTCTGGTTCCACAGAAAAAAAAGATATAAATATTACTTAAAGAAGCACGTAAATATACTTGAGTACTTATTCATAAATTTTTGCACTGTCATGGATTATGAAATGCCAATATTCTATCGTTGCCCCTTTTGTCGTGGCTACACTATTATTGAAATTGTCTTCAAACTCCCCGAATTACTGTTGATTGTTTGGAATCCGTTTTCAATATGTATGATTCGGGCAACACGTTCTGCACAGTTGTCGACCTATTGCATTTAATGGGAGCACATGATGGTTTACTAAATTAATTTAATTGTTTTTGTTTGGCAATTTCATCGACTAGTTCATAAACATGGTCAAAAACCAAAATTCCTGAATCCGTTTATGGTGTCGTCTGATTGGTGACTAAAATCCAACATTAGATATTGCGGTTTCTATTACCGTGAGACAGGTTTACGTCCAGCGGCGTGCAGGAATTCTGGTTTACAAAAACGATAAAAAAATCCTGAACAGCAGCACACTATTCAATTAAGGTAGGATAAAATTCTACTGACCGATTCATATCACAATTTTGTTACCAGAGATGTCGCACGTCTTTTCCCTTGTCATTGTGTTTGACTATTTGCCATTCATGGCCGAAAAACTGACCTGCTTTTGACACTATGCTAGTCATAAAATTCCATATAATTTGCTTCACAAAAGAAATTTCGAGTAATTTCATCCATCATGTTTCGCTGTAACCGACAAATGAGGCATAGCTAGGGTACTTGCGTGGTAATCGAAGAAAGATGGTAAATAAAAAATGCACATAATTTCGTTTTTACTTGAAAACAGCCGGTTTAATACAACAAGAACGCTGGTGTCCCACACAATGTTCCACTTTATTCCAACACCTTCAACCTTTTAAAATGAAATCATTATTTTCTATGGTAACGAGGATGAGATCGATTGCCACTTTCCACAAAGTTGTCACAGAAATAGATAATTTGCTTCTTTGGAAACATCTGATCACCAGTGCCTCTTGAAGAAAAACCTCAAGTAAATGACGGGCACTTGTCCGCCAAATGCGTAGTCACTACATATATTTGAAAACCATTTCCGTGTTCAAGGACAATTAGTTGAGCCAAATACTCTAACATTTTACACCCTTAGGCGTTATTTTATTCCCCTTTATTTCGCTCCAATGGTCAATCATCTATGGCGCGTAAATTGAACAAAATCATTGCATTGTATTTCATTGTATAGATATTTGCGCACAAAAATTAATGTTGCATTTCAGTAAAAAAAGCGTGAGGATAAAAATGAAAATGGGCAAAAAATTCACTCATCTTATAAAAATGAATTAAAAGCTCATCGAGAAATAGTCAGAGCACATCATGAAAACGTGCTTAGGAATCCAGCTAAAATACAATCACGGCTTGTCAAAATGCGCGCTGAATATGGGACAGAGTTCCTATAGATATTGCTTCTGGTGTGTATGAAGCGAAAAGCAGATCGTGTAGGAATATAAGAGCGACACTTTGAACGACCGTTGTGCAGAGGATGCATGGGAACTGAAAGAATTTTGTGAGCAAATTTCTCACAGGCTGATAAGTGCTGATCAGATGGATTCAGGAAAAGTCCAGGTAGGGGTATGAAAGACAAAGCTAATAGCTGATAGCCCCCGGCGAACTATTTTAAAGTCGCTTCTAAATAAACCTAGAGAAATAACAGGATACCAGTAAAGAAGGATTGGAAAAACAATTTAGTATGCAAATCGGGTGGTGCTTTGTTTTGCCTTGTAGGGTAGAACCTTCCTGACTTGAAATGACAACCGTCGGAGAGTTTTTACACAGGTAAACATGTAAGCAGACCACTTCAGGTTCTTACCAATAGTAAATCCAAGATATTTCACAGAGTCAAACGTGATTAAGAGTTTTTGTGCAAGTGAAACGTGTTCCCTATGGGTAGGCTGACCGAGAGAGATAAAAGACATTCAAAACAATTAAATGTGTTGTGATTAAAACCAGCTCATGTAGAGGAATCCTAGGTAGAAGAACATTTGTTGGGACAACTTTGAAACGGCTTGAGAGATGTCAACATCATCCGCATAATTAAATAGATGACAGAGTGAGCTAGTTGATAAGTCAGTGATGTAAGTAGAGAAGAGAAACAGTGAAAGAACGGCACCCTGAGTTGTTAATCAGTGGTTTTGAAGTTTCACCGTCCATTTGGGTTCACCGGGTTCGGTTAGAAAAGTAATCAGACAGCAATGCTAATAAAGACATGGGACAACCAAATGTTTCCAGTTTGTTGGGTAGAGGAGACCATTGGACCGAATCAAGTCCCGACAAATAGCCCAGAAAGGCGCAACGCATGAATTCCATCTATGCGTTTAAGGATTTTCAATTTGGTGAGTAAGGGATAAAACAGCTTCAAAAGTGGACCTGTTAAATTTATAGGCAAACTGAAAACAGTCCTAAGGCGGATAAATAGAAGGCCGCAGGCGTTTAAGTAAAGCACGCTCCATCACTCTTGGATCAGAAGATTTTAACGCCATGGGGCGAACGCATCTCACTAAAGTAGTAGAACTACTATATTTTGAGATGGGAATATTAGTGACGGGTCTCCAGCGATCAGGGATAGAAGACGAGCTTAATGGTCAGCTAATGAGAGAAGTTAATACATTCGTCAAAGTCACATCACATGCCTTAACAGAGCTGAGTACAGTCTATCAGGAGCAACCCCACGGTAATTTTAGTGGTGCGGAGAAGATCGTGCACCTCTCCCGCAAAAAAACAACTGTCATTTAATCGTCTTGTCCAAATATAACTGAGCTGTAAGTGAAAAGATGGATGAGAACACGATTGATACTGTCGACATTCACAGAAATTTTGCGTTTCTTTTCCTTTCCACACAACAGTCAAATGCCTGGCCACAAGAAGCCGTTGTTACCTTTCTAGAGTTGGCTGGGGAACGTAGTGTCGATGCCTTTGATTTCAGCTTTTATTAGGTTGGAGACATTCTGTACGCTTGATTTATTACGGGAATTACAGAAGCTCGTTATGATTGTGCTTGTATGGCGAGAAAACCTAGGATGGCACTGTCACGAGACAGTCAATTCCGTTTAGCGAGTACGTATAAACAACTTCGGACTTGCCACACCGCCTCTATTCTTCCTCTTGTCCGAAACTCTGTCCTGATGATAGAGTCTGAAGTTATCTGTCGACACGAGCGAATCAGCGATATCCGAATTCACCTACGCTGCTTGTTTACAGATTGCACACCTGTGGATATGGATCGGTGATTGAAGTGTGAGGGAAAGATCCGACGTTTTCGTAAAGAGAGAGCGGGCGCTGATACTCAACAATGGTGGAATGAACAGCGTGGTTGGAAGGATGCATTTAAGAGCTACTTACCAGTCAGCATGAGTGCCTTTTTTAGATGGATAAGATCTTTGAGGTGCAGCAATGTGTGATACCAGTTCATGTTGAGAAACAATACGGTTTTTAAACAAAAATAATTCTGATTAATTGTAGCGGCTAACGGAGATCATAATCGGACAATATATCCGATAAGAAAATAATAAAATAAAGATGACAGAATCGTTGCGCAGCCAGTCAAATGTTGCATCAGTATATTCATCATGAATAGCACAGACGCCATGATAGCGTTCTTGTCATTCCAGAAGGAAATTTGGCCTTCCAATCGTGATCACAACAAGTGCTTTAAACACAATTAAATCCTCGGCAATAGAAGTTTACTGTGCGCATAACTGCGACATCCGATACACAAAACAGACAACCAAAGAGAGACGTGCATGCCAGAGTGGAACTCATGGCTGGGTCTTACTGATTCAGCAAGTGTGATTAACCAATAAGCTTTCAGTATTCGGGGCTAATACGTAGTCTGCCTAGAACTGTGTCGTTTGTTTTCTCTTAAGCTTGCTAATTTACCTCTAAAATCAGTGGTGATTTGACGTGTCTATATCTGAGAACATGGCAGCATATATGTGCAAATAACCAAACTTGCAAATTGGAATTGAAAGCAGCTGAGCGATCGCTTTGTCAAAAGAAATTGTGCTTTTACGGTTCCAAGAGCGTTCCCAGAGAAACTATTCAATAATTCATGCCCTTCTGGCGCGGTATTATGTTCTGTTTACACTTATCACGCCACTGAATCGGGTTTGGTATTTTGGATATGCAATTTAGTAAGGTTTACGTCCAACGATGCTCTGAAAATGACATCGTTCCACTAATGTTGAAGCAAAGTGATCCACGACAATTGTGCCCAATCCACCCGGTCGGACAGTAATTTATGTAAGACTTCAAACGTTTGTATGCATTTATTGATTTTACGGTGTTTTACTTCTAGTAGCAAACCATAAAAATGAATTCACTTCCAATGTTTCCGGATTTAAAAACAATGCGGATTTGTGATTAACCATTCACTTTTGAACTTTTGTCTACCGCGGTCAATCCAAAACAATTGGTTCTAAGTCGTCCCGTTTCTGTTATGGGTAAAAGTAATGCCATTTTTTCTCTGCTGCTCCGTCTTGTAAGGCCCGGTATACGTTAGGCTCGTTTCCCGATGCCTAAATTTGGTTTAATTTCAATAAACAGTATCCCCCTTTCAAAATTTACGCCTTCATAATAGTACCTTTGGTCATTCATATAACTGGCTTGGGGAGCCATGCAAAAACCGTCGACCATACAAGCAACTCATCACGTTATCATTATTTGTATTCCAATTTATTTTACTGTCATTTGCTTTGGTTAACACGACTCTATATCGATTATAACTTTTCTGGCTTCCTTTTAAAGCGTTTGGCACGGCCAATAAGCAGATTTAGCGAGAATTTCGACAGAAATGTGGATAGTTTAAATCGATATTTCAACGTGGTCCGTTCAATTATTTATCTAACACACCACAAACTGGCACAAATCTATTTTGCACCACTTTCAGTTCTTCCTGTATTTTATGTCTATTTTACTTGACCAGTCGACAAAATAGTGTTCCAAAATCAATTTCAGGAAGTCAGAGGCTGCAAGTCCAACTACGTGTGACAAAAGTAACGGCATGCAGGCGGATTGGACGTTATTTAGTGCACTGGATGGAGCTTGTCATTTTCCTCAATACGTTTCCCGCAGATATATCGTTACCGAACACAATTTTCGTTTTTACTCGACCTGTCCAAAAGATGGCAATAAATAAAATAGTCCGTCGTTTCGCATCAGTGATAAAATGGCAAATGGACACCACTTCTTGGTGCTGAACACGGCGATTGCAAAACTTGTGGAATAGGACACTTGGAGTGAGGAGCCCAACTATTACTTCGGTGGTCAGGTGAACTAAGCATGTCACCAAAAGGTGATCAAGAGGCGCCTCTTCTAATTCACTCGTACTTGAAGCATGTCTTATGAAGAAAGTTCATAGTCAAACATCCGCTATCACGCATTAGACGGTTGTCGCAATGATTGTCCCGCCCTTTATAAATAAGTGATGTCAAAATAAAAAAAACAGTTGCGATTGCTTTGTGTCATATTTCTGAAATAGTCCGTTCAGTGAGCAATCGCAGAGACGATTACACCGTGCCAGCCAACGGGTCCTTACGGCAGTAACTGTCCACTTGCAAAATGGTGAACAAGCGATGAACAAGTACACCCGTTCATTCGGCGTATTTGTATACACTGCGTTCGAAGTAAAGACATAGCCAAAGAGCAAAGATTAATTTAGCAACACGAAGCCCGAATATAACTGAAAATACGACTGTTATTTCCGGAATGTGATTTTCATATCCGGTTCGTTGTCTAATTGCAAACAAACTATACTGTCTAATTCAAACAGTAGTTTATTACGCACATACTTTGTAAGAAACGCAACCTGGAATTAGTAACTTTTCGATCCGTAGCTTTCCTAGCCCATGGCCTGTGCTCCTGGTGAGCACTCAGGCAACTCAGTTTCTATGTTTTGACCAAGAAATGACAAAACCCTAATCAAACTCATTTCCATTTTCGACAGCCTACAAAATCAATTATTGTCAGTCTTATTCTATATACCTCACCGCCAATCTACTAACGGAAATATATTCAATAATCTCGTCTAAATGAATGATATTTTCTCCCTACGAAAGGTACGAGTAGGAGTCGGCACTTCTATTCAATTCCGCTTAGTCCGCGTGGTAATCATTTGGAAAATAATTGGTGTGATATTGTTGCACTGGAAGCGAAGTGAGCAAATGTGCAAGGAAATAGCGGTGTGGTTAAATGGATAAAGGTCTCCCTTCCTTCATAAAACATCGATGGCATTGCTGTGCGTTTTGATAATGGATGCATAAAATGCTCCAACTTTGACTGGCGGTAGGTCGAACATAACTGCCGATTTTACTGCGTTCTGGCTGGTTTTTATTATCACGGTAAAGGACACTGGATATAAAATGGCGGTAAAATAAATCAACTTATTTCCGGAAGTAATAAGTAAAACTATTTTATCTGATATATCATTCATTCATCCACCCTGTGCAATAGATTGAAATACCTGGTCAGCAGCTGAATAGCATCGACAGTGTTTGTGTTGGCGTTCACACGCTTACATCAGTAGCTCTTCCAAACACGTTAGACGTCATCATCAACGAAATGAACCACTGCCACATACATCCAAAGAACAAGCAATTTACTTTGATAATTCACTGGAATTGGACCATCCACGGCCAATGATATAACGAGCAACTTGGATTTGTCTATGATTTGTGCCAACGGTGTAATTTGATTGTTAATGGCCACCAGGTATATAAATGTATCGTTCAGACAAAATTCACGGTTATCAACTGTCCACCTGGGGATTATTATTCAAGGCAAAATTCCGGTCAATTGTTCAAGCTAAAGCATGTTGCAAGTTAGACGGCATTGCATAATAATTCATATTAGCCAAAACGCAACCTGATGCCGGATGCGATACTCGAATAGCAAAGTTTTCGGATGTACAGTAAAGGGCCGCTTGAATAGTAAGCGCTGTCTGTTGTTATAAATCGGAAAGCGCATTCAAGTGAAAGCTTGCTGCGACTTCACATTTTTGAGTATTACTAAACTAGTGCGTTCAGGCTGTAAAATCCAACAAAAAGGCAAACAAATGGGATTTATTCAAAACAAATTACCGTTTTCCTGGATGAAAATGCAGTACTCGATTAAATAAAAATGTCAGACAGTCAGACAGTTGGACACAAGTGAGAAATATGAATACCGACAGCACTTTCTGTCACCGGCCGGAACCCACATCACTAATTGTTGATCGGCTATCATAAAGTGACATTCCCCTGAAAAAAAAACGGTTTATTTTTAAATGGGGTTGCGATCGCTGAGCTTGGCATTTAGTTAGCAAGCGCATGATCACTGTTCGCGGTGACTTGGACAGTGCATGTGCGCAGTTGTTGGGGTTCATCTCTATTTATAGCTTCACCATTGACCTTGAGCTTGAACGACATTGATGACATGTAACTGGAAGCTATGCATCTGCTACTCAATTGAGCCCCGTTGGTTTGAAATTTGACCTTAGAATGTAGATATTCAGCCTGAGATGTTCGATCCGTCTATTTCGAAAAAATAGAAATCCAGTTATAGGGTGCAGAATCCTTACCAGATATTGGTAGATTTGTTTCATTTTGTTTAAGGGACACTTTTCAGTTGCTTTGCAGACGGACGTTTGAAATTTAGAACAAGTATAGTGGTATGATCGGCAAGCAAATCGACTACATTTATGAAGCATTTAGGTAGAGCCAATTTTTGCAAATTTCTATTCGAGCAGTTTTCGGAAACGCTGCTGTTTTATTCAACAGCAAATTACTGTTTGTTTTGTAAGAATCAAAACACGGGGAATTCCCTTCAATCTATCTTGCCGAATGCGAGATAGAAACCGGATTGTAAAACCTAGCTAACCATAGTGCATTGTTTTGTGATTACAGATATCAAAGCGATCGATCATTTGAACTGGCGACGGATGACAAAATATAGCACTTAGTAAATTTGTCATAACCCGGTTTGTAATCGGAATCGCCCTACTGACTCCGGGTTCTGATATAAATGCACCCATGCTTATCGATTCCAGTTAAATGAAAACTAACTGAAACGAAGCACTTGTGAATAATTTAGTAGGAGATTTCGGGTACAATTCTCTGCTCAACACAACTTAAGCATTATTAGCCGGTGGTTTGACCACGGTAACTGAAAAATTTTATCAACATAGATGGATCTTTTGGGTATAGCATTGACATCTGATAGCTTGTAGTTAATCAGCTCAGTTAATCAGTGTGGTTGATAAGACGTTCCACAAGTAATCGCGCATTTTATGTTACCGTGCCAGGAATGAGACATCTTTACAGTGCTTCCATGCTTTTTGACGTGAATTTTTAGTCTGTAAACCGCATGACAAATAATTTGGAAACATAAAAGTAATACTTCTCCTACTGACTATTACCAAATTTAAAGGTCAGTAAATAAGCGATTCCATACAGACACGAATTTCTAAATTTGCACCTCTTCCAAGGAAACAGTTGGTCAGTTTGGTCTAATTTACGCTTTGACGCGAATGACCATAGGAAGAATATTCACCTCGAGTTCGATGGATATTTCGGCAGCATGGGAGTGAGGATAGGGTTTATCATCGTTACGGACCAACCGACAATGCTGGCACCGTCCAAAAAATTTTACCTAGCAAACGATTTATTACACAGATACCAAAAGAAACTGTGGATTCGCACGGACATATTAACTAATCTGATTTGGTGTAAATGATACTCATTCTGATATAAACTCGACAAAACGCAACAGGATAAAACGATGCTGCCCGATGCCCGAAAAGTACCCAACTTTAAGCTGTGTAGCAATCCGCAAATGTTTGTCAGTAGCTTGACAATTCAAACGAGTTTTGTTTAAGAGATTTTAGAAGAGTGAAGGTAAGTTACACAGAAACATTATTTTTTCTTCAAGTGCATTCTACCACCCACGATTTAGTTGTTGCCTCGCGAAATCCGAGCGTTACGATTTGCGTGTTGTTACGCACGACTGCCTGGTCCATTCAACCATGGCGCACAGATTTTCCGTTGCTTCACCTGGGTTGCTGAGAACCGGATCATGCTTTTGTTATCAGAGATAACGGAACTTCACAGAAATTGGTAATGTGGCTCTAGAATTAGCTTCGGAATTAAATCAATGGGAATGAGCTATTGTTGGAACAAGCATGGCCAATTTTTTGGAAGCAGCCTTGTCTGTGACTGCGGTTGATGATGAAATAACACAGGCAACTTGAGCAGATCGAATATGCTAAGCAAAAATCAAACAATTTCGCTCCATTCTACAGGTAATACAACGGTATCAACCGAAGTACGCAGGATGATCAAGCTTTTTCCTGAGTAAGGTTCTCCGGTCTGCTAAACATTTTTGGCAATCAATATTAAATTATTAATCGCTTGTTAATCAAATTGCCAATGTGTTATTTCCTATATGTTTCCAAAAATACAAACGTTAAATTTTAATAGTTATTCAACAAACTGTCAATTTCAATGCATAAATTTTTGCTCTGAAAAATGCAAACTAGGAAAATTAGTGAGAATTCGGAGCAATTATACAACAGGAAAAAAACTAATGATAGTTAGAGGGTGGGAATATATCCTAGCTTCAGTTGAGTACTCGAAGCAGTTGATTTCAAATAGTCCTAGATGAAGGTTAGGATACGAGCCCACAAATATTCCATTACTACTATGCAACTTACAATAATTTGCCGTAATGCATATCAAATTCCACTCAACCTATACACCTCGCAGGTAGGTTATTTAGCGTCAGTTCGCGATCGATCGAGAAATTATAAATGTCCCAGTTAGGAATTCCTGCACCTCACATGCATATCTGCATCTCCAGCTCCCCTAGCATAATGTGACCAACTGTGCAATGTAGAACTTGCAAGTATAAATGAATATTTTGTCCATCGTATGCATAAGACGTAACTCATCGTCATCATCATCTTCCTGTGTTAAACAGCAAGGCAAATCTTACTGACCGCTGCCTTTTCCTCAAGGTTACCTATATTTGTAAAGAGTGCATATCCAAGGGGAGAAGGGAGTGAACCTACACAGTTGGGAAAAAAACTAGAATAGTTCTCCAGCCAACAGGCAGTACATAGTCTAAAGGTACAAGCATACTCCTTCAATCCTCCTGATTCGATGGGAAATGATGACACGATCGCTAATGTTCACGGTTCACAGTCATACCTTCAGTGTCTCCAACCAGCTAGTTGACGAGTATTTTGGACCCCAACCAGGAAAATGCGAGACGATCACTTCAACAAAGTTCGCTGTACATTTTCTCATCTTGCGTTGCCACGTCATCTGATGACCGCCAAATGGATTCCTCCACTCTGTGGGAAGAACACAAAATAGGGCACGGTATGGTAGACGAGTGTTCGTCATAATCAACATTTATTTTCATACGCTAAGCTAAGATATCCTTAGAACTAGCAAATAGTACAAGATCCAGACCTGGTGAATTATTTCATGAGAACATTCACTCTCCTACTGCTAACACATAACAAAATCATTGTACTGTTTACCAATCAACCTTAGGTGATTCCGGGAGTTAAAAACATTGTAACCTTAAGATGAGTCACCACGTTAGTTGATGATGAATCGTTAGATATATTATCTGGAATTGTGTTGACATCGCGTTGATTATTTCGGCTGATCAACTTAGCGAAGAACGCTCCACGAGTGGGCCACCTAATAACGCTGGACTGAATTAAACCCAGGACTTTTCATTCACTGAGTTTTGATCAGCGAAATTCAACAAGAGGAAGGATTATTGTGGCTGCTCTACTTGGTCTGCTTTTCAATAGAATTAAACGCCACCAGTGATGGGTGATCAAAGATCGGACGCATCCACGATTGGCGGGTCGATACTTGGGCAGATAACTTCCTTTCATGCGTGCTACGACAGTCGTCAACTGAAAGTCAAGTACAGGAAGAGTGAACAAATTTTTATAGGTTCACTTCTGAAAACATAAGAAATCAACAGCACTAAATCTGACACCGTTGCAAACTAAGAAATGAACACATGTTTCATTAGTTACCAAGTTTAATATCTTTTGAAAGCAGGATTATTTGGGTTGGAGAATATGTTAATTCTAACTAGATCAGTGCCGATAGACAAAGTTGTTGTCAGTGTATAGCCAAAAATTCTTTCACATGCATGGACGCAAATCCAGTCACAGATAAACCAAACACTTTATTTTTGCACCCCTAAACGCATTGTCATGCATCTTTTAGTCTTATTGAATTTTCCCTTGAAACTCGCCCTCATGATGTGCATTGCCTGATACTTTAATAACCACGTGAACTATGGATACCTAAATGTCGACTGGGAATTTCAAAAGGTGCAGCATTTGTCCGCCGATTTCAGCTGAAATTTGATTGTAATCATATAGTTCGAAGTCATTTTCAAAACAACCAACGGTCGGCAGGATAAAATCCTTGAAGTTCTAGCACCACATTATTTGCGAATCATTTTGCGAAAGGAGAATCAAAATGGCTTGTCGGTTCTCAAATCAAACATATCCGGCGCTTCTCTCCATAACGCAGAAGTAACTAGAGTGTGAACTCCAGTGTCACTGACCTTGCCTTTAGCCCTGCCTGGACATAATATGTTTAGACTTCTAGTGGCTGGCCAATAAACAGCCATGTCAATAAGTGATCTTTTGTTCTCAGTAATTGCATAATCATTTTAGTTCAAATATGACCAGCCAATAATAAATTATTTCCATGTGTTGCCGAGGCCAGATATGTCGATGGAACCTTCGTAAAATGGTAGATTTAACAAGCGGTTTCCCTTGTGGGCAGCAAATAATCCTGTCTTACATTTTGAAAGTCAAACTTATGGCCGTGTTGTATTTGTAAGAGTAGCGTCATTTTTCCATTAGTTATTAGGAATGCACGGTGTTACCAGAAAGGCAGCATTCTTTCTCACTTTGGAATATGCAAACCTGTCGCGTGTCAAGATCCACCAATTTCGTTGATGGAGTCTCACATATTGTTCAGTCAGCCAACGTAACAATGGTGAGCTGACCTCTATCAGGTCAATGGTTTGCACTTGGTCAATAGCTAGTTACCCCAAATTTAATAAACCTGGGTTCGTTGGCCTTTCAGTTTCCCAAATCAGTTTCCCTGGTTGCTTTTCGATTTTAATAATTTTTGCTTAGAAGTGATGTTGATTCATTTCATCTATTGTATTCGTTACAACACCGCCGACCTTATGCATATCAGCTGGATATGCTTCACAAAGCAGATAAACTGAAACAGTGAATTGTGCATCACCATTCGTTTGTTAAGAATTTTCGCAGCCTTCTTCACAAACCTGATCCGAAAATTTCACTGAATAATGCAATTTGTTCTCCGAAGTCCATGGAACAGAAACCATTTGCCCTTTGGTATCACGCCGTGCTTTCATACGCCTATATGACGTTCTTTACGATGTAACCGGGGCACTCGTTTTCCTAATCAACTAGATTAATAAGAAACGCTTCCATTAATTTTTTTATGGTCGTTTGCAGCTCAAACGGTTTTGAAAGCTTTCAGTCCAATGCTCTTGTCTTTTATCAAGCGCCCGGGTGTATGCACACAAGTAAGGTTTACTTTGAGCAACTCGGCGGCGGTTAGACAATTAAGGTAGCAGCGTTTGAACGTTCTCAGGCTGAAAATATAATCCGTCTCATTACCTCATTGAACAAATAGCAACTAGCGTGTAGCATCAGATTAGTCGTTAAGTGGAAAGCATCCGGGTTTGCAAGATAGATTGGTTTACTCCCGTAAGATGGATACAGAAGCGTTTGCCACATTAAAACCCCAATGGGCAATGCATCGTGTAATACCAGGGATTCCTTGTAAGAGTAAGACTGGTCACTGCAGTTCGCTGAATGGTTATCGCTAATGGATGCACTACAGCTCCTCGGCAAATTTACGCTGAAGATTTCAGTTTTGCTTGCGCAGCTAATTGTAAGTAACATGGAGTTTGCACCAATTACAGGACGTTAATTAACTCACAAAACCAAGCCAGCCAAGTAGGTGATAGTAACGTAATCTCACGTGTCAGAATTGAAAAAAATGAGCTAAGCAGCCCAAATCCTTGTCTCCAAAGAAATGTCCACGTTATAGTGAAGGAGGTTTACAATAATTGCTCACCTAAACACACAGCGCACGTAAAACGATAATATTCATTTCATTTATATTTCCCGGTAGAAGCATCTTGGAAGATGCCATAAAATATGCAGCTTTAGTAGACGGACGGGAAATGAACTAAACACGAGGGGTCAGTCGAAATGCTGCCTTCACTTTACTACTCGGAATTTTGGAAGACCATACCAGAAACAGTAGCAAATCTTCCCAGTTATATATGTATGCTGGTGCTCCGACAAATCATAGGTAACTCCACTTGTTTAGTAACTCTTCAAAGCTCATTTGATATTTCCATCACTGTTCTCAGTGTTTTCGCGTCATATGATCCGACTTTAAACGCTTTTGGTCATGCTAGCGTCTCACTCGCTTCGAGCACGATATCCGAGCATCCAGTTTTGATCGGGATACCAGGCAACTGTCACTCATGCACATTTATGTTGAGCGGTCCTAATGGTAGCAACAACAAAGGAATAAAATAGAAACATGTTAGTTCCCTGTTTACGTTCCACACAAGGTTAGAGTCTGGGAGGGATTAGACGAGTTTCATACAAAACTAATTTGATGACTTAGAGGACTGAGTTCAGCGGAAACTGTTGGCACTGCTGTTGATGGTAACAACGAATAAATGTTAGTAAGAAACTCGGAAAGGCGTAGCAAATTTCCACCTACTGTTTTACCTATTTCAGTAGAGAATTGTGGTTGCCTGAGTCTTATTTGCCAACGCCCCAGGTGGCTTCTGGTGAGCAAGAAAGCAGTTCTCATAAAAAGAGACGCCAGTCCAGTTACCTCCATCCTTCATCTTAACAAAGTTGGCGTCATACTGGCCGCAATGCTATTGGTTTCCAGTGGTGTGGACCAGTGAACGGTTGGTGATTATTCTGCTTATATTTGTGACCTCTGGTAAAGCCTTGATCGCTGCTCTCCTTTGTTGTCTTTTCGAATGTAGAAGCTCAGACATACAAGCACCCGTCCGGTGCAGTCGCATTTAGGCGACAGCCGCCGACTAATCGTCCGATGAAGAATTTCAACCTGATAAATGACCTAATTACGCTCCCAGGATTCAACCCGAATTTGGCTGCACATGTTTCTTGAAACCAAAACGGACAATTCTCCGGGGCATCTGGTTGTCGGGATTTTGTGAAGTGATCGCGAACAATGATTGATAGAAAACTTTGGAAAACGGAAGGAAGCTGCAATAACCAGCAATAACTTCAGTGAGTAGGAGTAATTACCCAATAAATTAAAAAGTAGTTGATTCAAGCGAGGAATCGAACGGCCACTAAATCACTTCGATGAGAGTGGCCTAGACCTTCAGAGTCCTTAAGATAGGGAGCCCCAAGGTTATCGCAGTTGCTCTATGAACCTACTATGATTGTCTGCAAGAAAAACTATGGATTTTGTCAGTTCGCATTACGAGGTGACATCAGCCAGTCGGAAATGATGGAAGCCCCCGTCCTCTCCCACGGATAGCTTCTAAGTTTTAGTAAAGGACCTAAGAGAAGTATTTTAATTGACCATGGAATCGAATTCCATGTGCATGATGTCAACGAGTCATTGTGTAAACTTACTTGACCTTTTGCAAAAAGTCCACAGAGTAAGTTTTGGAGAACTTGCACGACAAATACTTATAAACGTCATTTTACACGGATTGGTTAGTTCTCTAAAACAAGTGCGCTTAAATCGCAAGCCTATTTTCCACTCCGTTGGGATTATACCGTTCACATTTGCTCGGCTCTTTGCTTTCTAAACACCACTCGATCCCGCGCAGACTGATGCTCCTGACTCCGTCTCTCTCCCACACATTGTAGCCTGTGACAAGGAGACTCTTCTAAATTTCTTTTGTAAGGGCCGAAGCCAAATTCTTGATCGTCGTAATCCTCTGCCGGAATTCAACAAGAAGAATGGCGTCCATCAATGTTTCCTTTCCCGTCAGTCCCTCGTTGTGTAATCTGGGCTGGATTTATTCAATTAGGGCCCTATTCAAAGAAGTTTGTTATTGAAAAAATGTGGAAGGCGTCGCCAGTTGTAAATTTTCATCTCACAAATTGTCATGTACAAAATAAAGTCTCGTTACACACCGAAGACCTGACTGGAGTCGATCTTTTTGAATTGACACGTTTAATTACTAAATAAATGTCAATATTCTTTAGCAGTTCAATAAGATTGATCGGACTGTGCAAGGGCAAGCAGGGTAGAAAGATTTGTCAAGACTGGTAACGCATGGAGTCTTTGTGTTTGAATAAGCAACGGGTAGCAAATTCAAGTAACTCACATTGATCGAGTTGTTTGTAACGCTTACCTAAATGCTGTTCTCGTCAGTCTACCTTTCCCCACGAGGATGATATCGACGGTTGTAAGAAAGGTCAGACTAGTTACTTCAAGAAGTTGGAAAATATCTAAAAATCTCAATGAGTAAGATGTCCCCAGCAGAACCAATTAGCTTATCGGATTGGGTGAGAATTAGTAATTCATATGTCACAAACGCATATACTGGAAGAAGTTGTTTATTATTTCATTCACGCTCCTAGAATTGGCCGTTGATTTTTATTCAAAGATTTCGGCAACGTGTTTGTGTCGCCTAAATTCTCCGTTTCTGGGCCAGCTGGGGAAGTAAATTGGGAACGGTGTCTGACATGAGGGTTCTATGTTCGTGAAATAATCCTATGCCCATAATATCCTTTTAGTACTCTGACCTATCAAAGGCTCCCTTGTCATGGCTCTTGGTCTTCACGATCGCAGTCACGTAAGGCAGTAAGTAATGTTTGGTTTGTGCCATGAATCACAACAGTTCGCCAAGAAGAAACTAATGTCAACTGCCAATTACATGGAAAAAAACAGTAACTTCGCATAGGTGAACATAAAGTTCATGGTTCGCTCGAATACCATATTTCCCACCATTTTTGGAACTGCATCTTCGCTGCACCGGACCCTTCACCAGCTGTTGTACTATCAAATTTCGAACAGATCACCTTAAATATTGCAATTACGAGGGTCTCTTTTCCAGTATGCGCTCCCTTGGTTCCCCTGCCATGTAACTTTAAGTCTACGGCAAGTTAAAAATCTCTTCTTCAATAAATGTACCTCTAATGATGTCATTTACATTTATCTAATTAGCCATGTGGACGGACTTGATAATAATACGTAGGTATTGCATCGTTTACCAACATGCGTTCATCCATCATTACACATATATATATATATATAGGCATATGTAATTCACCGTCTGCTAGCTTTTTATTAAGCCACGTTGGCTGCTTACCATTGTTTGTTATCGTCCAAGCCCCGGAATTAGTAACGCGGCCCTAACAAAAGTTGGAGAAAACCTGTGACCATTTTGAAAGCAAAATAAATTCATGCAGTTCGCAAATATACTAACAGTGCGGTGTATTCACTGTTTAAACGATTGGATACTCTATTTTAAACAGTAAATGCGTTACCTTTAATGTGCATATTTTACTCTAGTCTACTTGGCTGGCTCGCAGTTGGTCGTTTCAAGTAGTAAAAATTGCTGAGGAAAATGGAATATCTGTCAGAGTGCATCAAACTGCACTAAATCTTAGAATCGCGGGATCAAAAGAAGTCATTCTTTGCGTTGTGCGACGTTGAAGCTTGCTTCCTGTTTTTTTGGACAGCATCTTGTTGGTATTAGTCTGCAAGAGTTTGGGATTGAAAATTGATTGATAATCTTTGTAAATACACAGCGAATGTTAGAAAATAGCCTGGTTTTGCACACTGACCCTAGGGAATTTTGTTATTCGTTCGTATTTTTGTAGACTTCGGGTTTTGTTTTTCACCAATCTGTAGTAAACACGATTCGATTTAATGAATAGATACAAAACCCGATAACGTTCTTCAGAAGGACAGAATGCTTTTCATGAATCCTTCGCTCACTTGATTATGGGTTTCCAAGGCGGATACAAACAACCGCATCACAAAGCCTTTACCTCTCATGCTGGGAGCTTCGGACCGACACACGGAAACTAAAATGTGCGAACACATACTTAACAGCCGATTCGTAGGTTTGACACAAACCAGTCAAAATAAGTACAGACATTTCAACTCACTTGTGATGTTTTGATTTCTCCAGCAGTTTGTGTTTAAAGAAGCGTTTTGCCCCCTATGTTTTGACCTCTCTGGGACACGAAAATCGGAAGTTGCTAAATGGTAAATTTGATTATTTTTATTTCAGCTCCGAATTCGGTTCATTTGGTGGAATGATGAACAGAATTTTTTGACTATGAACATTACATTCTAGACAGAAATGACTCTTTTATTACGTGAAATAGGCCAACGTATATCAGACGATTTTGCCACCTTTCGTTGCAGCAAAATCTTTGGTGTGAAGCATGGTAGAGAAGCTAATCATCCGTTTTAATAAGTACGGTTGCACTTGCGGTAGTTTTCAGGTTTTTGCGTGACTGCGATTAAACCCGGCGGAATTAAATCCTAAAATTGAAATGTTTCTACAGCAAGCCAATATTTCCTGACACGCTTTTATATTTGATCAGACTAGCGAATTTCAATTGACCAGATTAATTGTGAGTTAAACTATTCGGTTCATGCCGCGAATATTTTATGCTCTTATATCTTGGTGTCTTCTGTCGGCTATTATTTGGTAGCCATATCGTGTACTTCGACAGGATGCACATAGCGCGGTCGATGAGTTTGCTGATCCACTGTCAGAACATGCACTAAGATTTTCAAACAACAGCAAAATTAGATTTCTTGTGCTGTAAAATGGTTATCCAAACACTTGCTTTCAACATTGCGTGGTTCTGTAACGTGATATGTATGCTTGCACGCATGGCTGAGAACAAAAGTAACACTTTGATATTCTTTGGTTGTAAATCTGACCGGGAAAATCACCGGAAACTGATCAGCAATATTTTGCAGCTGTTATTGTTAGAGCTAGTGTTTTCTTTTGAACGCAGTTTGCCGCCTACATTTGTGAACATCACTTCAAATGGTTACGCGCACAGAAGTTTGTTCAGGGCCATCTGATAATATGAAAATGCGATTAGTAGCATTCAATAATCTCAAATGAACAGTGAACGCATTTTGCTTCAGCATAACCAAAACAAATATGAATCCAGAGAATCACGAGATAATCAATAGCCGATCGTTAGCTCCAGATCAGTCATAATGAAACTGGAAGCGCAATGTTTGACTTTGCGGAGTTTGTTGTTGCTCGACACCTGTGAACCTGTGATGAATTCCGACGGTGAACGGTGACAGTTGTGCTCATGCCGACGTCTGCAGCCCCTGATTTCCTCCACCACCACAGTGCTGAAAGAGAAGTAAAGAAGACAAGCCACCTGACAGCCGATTCCAAGGTAATTAAACGTGATTGTATAGTGTTTTACAGTGGCGAGAAAATGGAAGATGACTAAACACATCTCTGATTGGTGGGTCGCCTTTAACGTGATTCGGAAGAGTTTTATTTTTTATTTGCACTTGGAACATTCTAGGGATATTAACTGTGTCTGTTTCTTATCGCCAAATTCGTGCCCAGAATGACCATAAAATGGTGGCATTTGGATAGTTTAGTACTGTAAAAAGTCAGTAAGAATGCTTCCGAACAATCGGTACAACCACTGGGTAAAATTGATTACAAGTCAACTACATTCCATGGATAAATACTTAGCCAAATTGATCAATTACACATGCATACACATGCTGGCATTTTTTGAGTTGAGAACTGGTATGTGAATGCAAACCGATAATTTTCTTGATCCGTTCCCAATCATATTTGTCCCTGCGTAGTGGCATTAGCCCCAATATCTAAAGACGACCTTGTTCGCAATTTTATGTTGTTTGCAATGTGTTTTGCTGGATTTTTCAAAAATTCGATTAATTTAGAAAAACACCAGACACCATAATTCCTTTGTAATATCCATGTTCACGCGATAGAATACATTTGATGGAACTTGTGGCTATTGAACATAATGTTCTGGGCAAGGAATGCGATTGGAACATTTAGGATATGCTATTATTCCATCACAAATTAATTGTCTGCCTAGCAAGGTATGTCAATAAATAAGGGAGTGCTCATTGCAACCACTGAACAATGTTTTCAGATGTTATTCAGTGTACCGTAAAATTCTACAAGGAAATTACTCAATGAAGCGGCAAAATATGGAATGCTAACAAGTTCTGTGCATATGAGAAATCAACCAATTCTCATAATTATTTTTTCATTGATTCCGTTGTTCGAGGTTCGTTCTAGTGCCCTGGTATTTGTGATAAACACGATTGACGGGAAACCGGATGCTCTGTTGCCTCAATTGTCCAATGTGTTTGAAAGTTCTGTAGCTTCTTTCCACTGCTATTTTAGCAAGATTCATTGAGGAAACATTTGTTTTTAGCAGAAAGTTGGAGGAAGAGACAGTGTGTGATAACAGTGAATTACCTGATATATTTTCTTGACCCCAAGAAATGATTAGCCAAGTTATTCATCTGAAATTTGGTCATTTTATTCCGAAACCTGGTTTGGGAAGTTTCTGGGACTTTACTTTCGAAATTCTTTCATCGTCAATGAAAACGTTATACGGTAAATCTGAACTTGATTCTGTGAATACTGTAGATATCTGACGTTAGTTAACAAACTCACAATGAAGTTAATAATTATATTGTTCAGCAATAATTTTATGGGACATATCTTTGTTTTGTTTGCAAACCTGTTGAACAGCAGTCGCCTTTCCTTTATGTGGGATGTGACAGGATAAAATCGCTGAAGTTTTGTCCCGTACAATACTTCGAAATTCACTTGATATTTGCTTTTAATAAAACGAAATAGGCCTAGTTTAAGATTACAATCCCTACCTTGAGAAAGGTTACCCAGTTTGACCGAAACTTCGCGCAGTTACAAATTCCAACGAAAACGCTGTCACTGACTTTTGAGCAATTGCTTGATTGAATTCATCACATGGCTCATGGAAAGTTTGACATACTGCAGACCTCGTTTGGATTATGATCACTAAGCCATTCACCCAGAGAAAAGTTTGAGCATAACCATGCAAATGGCAGACATGCGTGGGAGAAACAACTGTGGTCCTTATTCCACTCATTTTCGTGCGATATCTGGCACGACTAATCATTATTCCCATAGTGAAATGGCTATAAAAGGGATTTTACAAAAAAAAACGTGTTACTGAGCATCCCTGAAGATGACTAAAGATTTTCCATACAACAAAGTCAAACCGGGATTTAGCATTGATTGACAAAGTTGTCTTTAAATCTGAGGTGCAACTTGTGAAATGACGACAATTTGTTATCTCGGTAGGCAGCTGTCCAGTGGGATGACAGGTGTTTTAAAACAACAACATTTCGTTAATGCTAGGGAAATCATTTTGTCACTATCCTTGATATTATTCCGCGTCGACATTTAGACAAACGTTTATTTTAGTCGAACCATGCATATGTAGTCATTTAAAAATCTGGTTCGTTATAGATAATTGTCCACTCATTAAGTTGTGCAAAAGTAGTTTCCTTTGAGTGATATAATACTTTATGAAAATCCAATTAAATAACACCAAAAGAAAAGTGTCTTCACTAGGAAAGTAATTGCAGTAACGTTGCCTCGACGAGTAGATAATTTCTCCGATCGTAGTTTGTTGCCACGATTGAGTGTCAGCCAATGGCTTTTCTAAACTTACGGCAGTGAATAGAATGCAGTTCACACACACTCCTCTCTCTACGATTTGTCGTGTGTTTTAGGCTATTCCATGTTAAAGTCAGTCTGATTCACTGCAGCATTGAAAGAGATTGAACAAGCATATTTTTAGAAATGTTATGCAGCTCTCAGTCTTTTCGCTTGATGCGAATAGCTTATATTATGAAAAATGTGCTACTAACCTAAAATCTGTTCCAAACTGGCTGTCATACATTTGGCCCACAACTGATCCCTACTCGAACAATTCACGAAGATAATGCAAGCAGTTTACATTAAACATTTTTGGTTCTTCCAAACAAACATCCCAAGCTTGGTTCAGGGATTATTTTTCAGCTGTGCTATGAAGCCCAGTGTTTTCCTTTTGATTTTTACTACACCACGCTAAATGTTTCATTTCTGTGAACAAATGACAATCAGTTAGTTTGTCAAAATGAACATTAGTAATCCTTCCAAATTCATCATTGATATTATCAGTCAGTGACGATTCCAAAGTCAAGCCCCATATTCTCGATAGGGCATCAATTGAATCTCCTTGGTTAACTTTGCCCTGGGCAGTCGATGAACCAAACAACTTGGAGCGAATCCTGAAAAATATTGTCGAAGAACTAATGCATAGTTTAAAGTGTAAGTTTCAATTGTCAGTACAATCGTGAACCTGAATTAATCAAGTTCACGAGCTCAAGAATATGTCGCGATGTTATTCACTGACAACTGGTTTGAGGAATATATTATTGTTTTCCTGGCAGTGTGTGGAGTGCATACTATGTCAGGCAAATGTCCGGAGATAACTTTTAATATCACAAGTCGTTTCAAAAACGAATTTGTTTGTGATTTGATTTTGATGTCATTAACTTCAGGAGCCCTATGTATTTGCAAGCATGTGCCTGCACTAGCTTAAATGTTCACTGCTCCCTATATGTGCAAACGAACTGCACTTACACGCGAATTAGAACATTCATCAATTTCCTACACAGATGGAAACTTGTCATTCCTAATTTGGTTGCACGTCATAATTTAACCCAAAAATAGAAACTTTTACGCATGCTGTGTGCAATATTCATACTCACTGTGTATTTTGTGAAAATATGTAAATACTTAAATGGCGAGAATAGTTACTGTTGGCGGTTGCTGCAAGCAGCAGACAAGTTACACTAGGTATCGTATGTTTCATGTTATAAACCGCTAGCATGTTTAGTCTTTCCTATTTTGTTTCATCCTATCGTGGTGCAAAAGCATTCCGCAAATAGAATACAACTGAGCACGGCTTATGTTCGGATGCAGATCTATGTGCATTCAAAACTAAATGTTCATCCAATAGGCATTTCAGTGGCAGTACTGAATTTATCAGTATGTAACTCGGCATTACATGGTGATGGAGGCATTTGACAACTGTTCCATCCCCAATGGAGATTATTACTGACCGTGGATGACTAGCCCGTGTCACCGGTCTCGATCGGCGTAAACCCAGTACGGTTTATGTGATACATCAATTCCCTCATTTTATCACGGAGCTGCTGAGCAGCCCCGATAAACTAGTGGCAATGACTCTCACCTCAGGATTAGTCGTCCCTGATGGAATTTCCCAGTTGTTTGGAATCGATATGGTCTGATGGTGAGTCATATCAGAACAACATATGGTGTGCAATGCTTTGATGGGTTTCCAGTGACTTATCGGGCGTTAATACAGTATCATAAAACAGTTCGCCCGATTTCTAGTTTCATATTGGTCAGGTAATCAAATGGTAATTGGTAATAATTCCTTAAAGTTAATTACTAGTATTCCGAGCACATCATTCAGTCATTCTTCCCGTCATACTACACAAAAATAGAATTCAAAGTAGTATACTGATCTGATAATTTGGGCAGGACATAAGCGGTAACAATTACTGGAGGCGCGCAGCAACTGTGCTTTCGAAAAGTTGTATTTTGCCATGTCAAACTATAATATGCCACTGAGATTTTTTATCCTAATGACAGTATAACCATCTCCTAGTTTAAAAGGGAATAGGATAGAAAAACCGGTAGATTTTGAATCTAAGCCGGTAGTGCATCAAAGTAATGTGAATTGGTGTGCCAGACATTTCACTTCAAAACAGAACAACAAAAATAATGTAGAAAATTAGCCTTCATCGCTTACACACAAAATACTGGCGGATTTCTTTCCACTGTTTCCAAATAAGGAATCTGATGTGCGAACTTTTTTCCAGTTGGAGGTGGGACCAGGGCAATTGATTGTCAATCACCATGCAAATGTTATTCACTTTTGGGCACCAAACGGTGCGGGCACTTGTAATGTGACCAACTGGAAGTCCAACATCGCTTGCGATTTCATACCGCCTCAATGCAGGCAATTGGGTACAAAATGAAAGCCCATTAAAACAGTATTTGGGTAACATATATTCATCCTGATGAGACCACCCAGACTTTCAATGCTTATAACGGCACGTCGCTGGTAAGTATTAATTTAGGTTTTATCTTAACCAAGTTTCAGAAACGTTTGTTACTCATATGTTTGTTGGGCGACAGAGATACTGCCAGAACATTAGATAACAAAGGTATAACAGAATTATCCACTATCATAAACGACTTGAAAGCAAGGAATCCAGAATTCGGAAATGATCACTTCAGGAATCCAACGGGCAAGAAAAACTCGGGGCCTCACTATTGTTTCGATAGGTTACAAGACGTTGGTCATGCTTTTCACCAGTGAAACGGTACACAAAGGCGAACTTTTTGTTATGTTGACACATCGTTGCAAGCATTTTTTTCTGGGGAAAAATGTCTGAACCATAAGGTGTTAACGTACATGTACAATACAACAACTGCGCCTGCCGGTTTAACTACAGAAAAGTTCCAATATGCTCCAAAGAATTCGAACTGCTTAGTTTGAGGATAGGGGGAGGCTGAGTATTTTTGAAATCAAGAAGGCGTGTCCAAATCGAGTGGGAAATAATCGAACTTTCCTATCCGGGTCACCGAATACATTGTATCATACACCGGAAAACCTGGCAATCAGACAAACCCATTAGCATGTTGAAACATTGGACAAAAAATTGGTTGATTTTAGCGGAATTTACTATCTTCATGCAAGCAAACCAGCGGCAAGCTTTGAACTGCATTCGTTACAGTTTCCTAGGCAAATTTTGAATGCCGATTCACCTCTCGCCCTCAGAAAAAACAGATTTCATATTTGCTAACGCCATCTCGAAAACTGTTAAGCCGTAACGATGTGGCCAGTTTTGCACAACCCATTACCAAATTGTTTTTTGCGTCATCAAATTCTAGACAACATTTTTACCATTCCTGTGCCGTGGGTTGGTATGTACCTTGGTTCAAGCTTTTACAAAAGAATGGCGTAGAGAAACATTTAATAACGCCCTTTTTGTTCCAATTTCTTGATCTAATGTGCTGATAAAATGGCAATTAGGTATCATGAAGCATTTCGCTATGGGATTTTCGTTAGCTTGCGCGTTTACATAACCGTTGTTCCCCGGCTAACTTGTCCTTAGTGTGCATTTGCCTGCGGGCCAAATATTTTAGTTCAGATCATAACCAGGCTGTTACGTTAGTAACCTGATCTCGTCAGTCAACATATCACAAGCATGCAATATGTCAGTGTGTTTTCATCTGTTTGTGTAGAGAGGTTTGCTCGGTCAATTTTGCTCGTTATAGTAGTAACTTCGTCATGGCATGGTCATCGTAAACACCTTAGAGCATTAGGATATCGGGTTTTCTATGAGTTAACTGGTATAAGCTGTCATTTATAAATGAGATTATAACCTCGAAAGCAAATGAACCGCATGATTATTCTGCTGTTGATAATTAAGGACTGATCTGGTGGGCAAATGCATTACAACTGACCAAATATGAGAATTCCACAGCAAAGAGAACGAACGACCAGTAAAAGTCCACGACGACTATTGATCACATCATTCTCTATGAGGAGGTTGTAAACTCGAGGCTACAAGTTATTCGGTGGGACGCAGTGAATACGGGCTAGTATATTACACAAAGAACGTCCTCTGCTTGCTAGTGGACTGTCCAAAAAGAAGAGGTCTAAATGCAACCCATACTGGTTACTTATTTCAGTTGTCAAACTATCAACTGAAAATTGTTGTGGAATAGCAAAAGGAAACGGATGAAGAGACGATAGAACATGGCATACATACGTAGTCCTTGTACACCTTGTGGTCTAAGGTAATATTCACTAAGAAAACGGTAGTCCAGGACGGGTGGCTTGGTGATGTCCGGACATGCTTAACATCCAGACAAATAAACAGCATCATCTTAAATAAACTGCTGGCAGCTCGCAACGGCAGGAACAAATACGGAATAAAAACTTGTTCATTTAACAGCTTCAGGTGGCGAATCAGCGATTTTGACGTAATCCGGGCAAACCGCCAAGTCTTCGTAAATAGACGCTGGCGTCAACTATATATTTTCAGCACAATTGGTAGCAGAGGCGATTTGAATAAAGACAAAACGAGCCATATTGCAAAGATCCGTAGATAAATGAATGGACAACCAAGCGTGTAATGACTATAACCCGGCAAACCTGTATTCACAGAAGGAGCGGATGTCATTCTGACCGGTGCCGAATTCGGTTATTTCAAACTCTACGGTAATGCATTCACCGGTTCTAAACGCAGGCTACTGGATTCGCACACACGTCCATAAATACAGCAAGAACAGCTTCGTAAGCGAATTGATTTTTTGATGCGCCAGCGATAAACTGGACTGGATCCCAAAAGAAATGCAAAGTGAATGTCTTCGCTGTGTAAAATGTATTCAGGGTACGACGAGCAGGTAAGTATCATACATTAAAAGAAATCTACATCATATATTTCACTGCTGTAAACTGTTCGATAAACATGAGCACAGTAGTCAGGACCTAACAAGCTAAATATGTTTGTTTTAGAAGAGCCAATGGGCATTAGGGCTATGCTGATTTTGCTTAACATACGTTTTGACATAGGTTCCAGAAGGATTTTCAATGTGTAAACGTATATATTAGTTACCCTATGACTGAAGAATGCACTTCCCTGAATGCCGCCTGTTTATCGTCGGGCCTTCTTTTGAATGATCCCAGAATGCATTTTTTGTTGCAAATTGCACAAAAGTTATGTCCAGTGGTATGAACCAGTACGCCGGTTCAAAAAAAGGAAATGTAATTTTTTTCTCAGCAGCAGGTTTCGCGGACAGATGAATGAAACAAGTTTTTCGCCAGCACCATATGACCAGTTTCGCGGTTATTGCCACCCGTCAGGTATGCGTACTCACTATTCTTCTGTCTAGCTTGCCTCTTACTTTTGCCCTCAATTTCTAGCTTCTCCAAAAAATCTCATTTGAACCGTTAGGGCCTAGAATGGATGATAAGTAGATTTAATAAGTCCGTGGTAATTTGTCCTGTTCTTCCGGGGTAATTTTATTCATCCAACCATTTATGAAACATACTACTGAGAAGGAAAACCAATACTTTCGTACACTGTTTCCTCTTTGTGAATGTTATACATTCCTCACCGACGAATTCAAAAAAAATTTAACTGCTAACTGGAAATGTCTCTGACAATGTGCAATTGGCATCTGTTGCAATACACCTCCTGGGGGAAACCTTTCTGATTTTCTCATGTGTATTTTAACTAACTGTACAAGATACCATTTTATATAGGAACATCAGCGTTCAGGTTACTTATTTCGCGATATTTCAAATAAATTTATTCTAGGATGATTGTTCGCAACCAGTGAGCAAATAAAAGAATAAGATGGGCATATCACACGTGAACGGATTAGGTCATTTGTTTGAATGACCATTTTTGCCCAAAATATTCCTAGTTTTTTCCGAACATAACAGTAAAAAGTATACGTTTTGCTCATCCGTTTGCGCACGCCTGTTTATTGATTGCTTTGTAAAATGCAAATATCAAGTTTTGCGTATCAATCTGTGATTTGCAGAGCAACTATTTGAGTGTTTTTTATTAGCAGCAAATTTCTCTGGTTGTTCAAACCATCGTGATTTTGGGTTTTACCGCCCACTGTGATCCGTTGTCACAAAGATAATCTACCCTAAGACGTCCGATATCTACTGATTTATTTGGGAACTGTTAAAATTATTCATTGAATATTAAGGTTTTTGTATAAGACTGCCGCGGATCTGGCTGATCCCACCATCAGCCACCCGGCCACCAGGGAACAAATAATTATCCCCAACCGCCTACATTAGTATATTGTACTTTACCTAGCTATTATAACAGAATGTGCAGACAACTGTTGGGAAATCCAACATTTCTCTCCTCCTACCGAACTTGTCTTTCAAAAGCCTTTGCCCGAAATTCCCAGCAAAGTGACCAACGTCAGAATAAGTTGTTCAGATGCATTCTATAACTGAGACGTCTTATCCCAAAAACAGACCGACTGAATACGCACTAAATATTCCCGTAATCTCTCCCTAAGTCTGATAATAACAGGATTGCGGCGGATTAAACGTGAATCCGCAAAAACATCCATGTTAGCCACCTTCATTGGTTTTGATTTGGATTGTGGATGTTTTACAATAATAAATACAGTTTATCAGTTAAACTTTCTCAGCCGGAGAAGCTGGAAAAGAGACAAAAATGCTTACGTTTCTGCGTCGCTTTTTGCATTTGCACACGAACATTGCCAAAATAGTCGTTTTCACGCTTATTTTTTAGGATAAGAACAAAAAAATTGTAGATATTTTTCTTGGATCAGTATGGATGATTGCTTTTTGTTTTCAAATTTAACGTTGCTCATTTCAGCCGCGCTCAGTAGATATCAGAGGCGTGTAAAATTTCTAGAATTGTATTGTAAGCTTTTGGTCTAGGCGCAGAAAATGAGTATCGTTTATGAATCATCATCTAAGTTGTCGGCTGGGAATGGCTAACTTTGAGAACCAGAAGTCACAAGTTCAAACGTTGTGAATCCTAATCAGTGTTTTATATTATGATGGGGGAAAAAAGTTCCTCAGTTTCATATAACTGGCTTTTCAGATGGCAAACATATATTGTTTTTGAATTTTGGTCTTGTTTACAACGGTTGAACTAGGTTATCTGTGCGCAATCCGATGGATTAAAAAAACTGTTTCCATTGGAAGGAGAAACTGCACAAGCAAACAGGCGACTGAGCAGTAGACTACTGGCCACGTATTCCTGACGCGAAATCTAAAGTTGGTCGAACACCTTCCGGGACATTGTGTTCACCCAATCCAATTCGAAAAGTAATAGATGTAAATTAAAACGATTAACCTTTGATGAACCACCCAGTCTTTGAAGATAAGCCTGTGCGGGGATATCCTAGCAGATGTGCTCTAAATAATTAATAGTTGTTGAATCTGCTCCATGGAGACATTGTCTACCTTTTTTTGTTCAACGCTCTATCCTGCACATGGGCCGCATCTTGCTCCTGATATTTGTTGCCTGCCGGTTACGGACAATTAGACGTCAGATGCCCCGTAAGCGAACAGGTTACCAGAGCACGCGACCCCTCGCACCTTTATTAGCTTACCCTTGTGTTGTTTCTCTTCTATCTGCCTCTCCAACTTTTGCGTCAAGATCGATCGTGTCACAAGCCCCCATCAAAAGTACACGAAGACAATCATACCAATTTTGCATACAGCCTAGTTCTATTACCTAGGGTGACCCTTATTTTCTTCCTCTTGACCGGTTCACCTGTCACTGATGGCAATAGCAAAAATGAACTGCGACCTTAACTGATTCAGAACATGGTTTTAGTTTCAGCTGCTCGAGAGTAGCATTATTATACACACCTATACAGACGCTATACTGAGCACAAAGTTTAGTGTTCACCTGTTTGAACATCAACCTCCTGGCTGATTGGCTAATCTCGTGAGAGCTTCGTATAAGTATGCCCATTTTCGATTGGTTCTATTAGTTCAATTTATTCACCTACTTGACACAACAGCGAGCTACCTTATTTGATGCCTTGAGATTTGAAGGTGCGTCCCTCTCCTCTAGACTTATTGTATTTCGAAGTGATTTGACGATTGCTTTGGCCTAGAGACCTAAAGCACCAGGGTTGGTAGAGTTTTAGGTTCCAAAGTTCACTTTTATCATTGTTAATTGGGGAGAGTTTGAGTTTTCAGTGTGTTGGACCTGAGGCTCAACGTGTTACTTGCATGTCAGGTTCTATCACGGGGAGACAGACCACCTAATTCCATAAGAGATTCACAATAGTGTAACCACTACTGTCATTATTATTAGCGTTCGTTTTTTCGTTTTTTTAATGCGCCTGTTTTGTCACCACGGCTGTGAAAGCAAAATGCAGTTTTGTTCTTTTTATTTTCAACTGTTTTCTGATTGATCATGCTATTAGAACTTATGAATTTCCATATTGGACAAACCCGTTAATTTCTACATACCTTCTGACCGTTTTTCTCGCAATAAAATTCCATTCATGACATAGTGAAACCAAGCCCGAGAAGTGGTATCACAGTGTACATCAAGAACCACACAAGAACAACTAGCGAATACCCACTCGTTAGCGGGCAATTATACTTTTATGTTTCTCGACCTTATGATAATTTCCATGTGTCATGTGCGATCGTCACATGATTGGATGAGACGGGATTATGGGCACACTGAAACAAACGGAACCACTCTGTTTTTATTGCAAAGACTTGGATTCATGTCATCGAAAAAAGAAGATACATTTATGGTAAAATAAAATGGGCCGGAATGGTTTCATAGCTACAATTTTTAATTAACTGATCACCTATGTTTTGGGCGAGTTATTTACTCAGTTTGATGAACAGTTGAAAAATTATGAAATAATTCGTTGTCTTCAGAGTTCAGCTAGCCACTAGGACACCAAGGAAGCATTGGAATCTGTTCCATAAAGTGGTTGAATTATTTCCTGAAATATATCCCCCTACTACTAATAATACTCATCCATTTGGAAATTCATTCGAAAGATATCTGCTTCATTTTGCTGGTGTGCTATTCATATTACTTCAGTAACATCCGTCCCTGGTTCACAAAAGCGTTCTTTTTCCTGACTTGGAGTGCTTTGCGTCATCCTAGTCTATTTTCACAAAGTTTCACGACAAAGCAAGACCGATAAAGCGAAACTTTATCCAAGATGCAGCATAAAAGTAAGGAAACATATCTGACTGCTATGGTAACCTTGGCCTGGAGGACAGGAATGAAACAAACGGAGTAGATCAAGTTAACCAATCCAGGCTTCAAGCCTTTTGGAGTAAACAGTCATGGGTACATTTCGAATAACATGAACATTCTTTGTTGCTGACACTCAGTTGTTTTTTTCATCTTTTGTCTTTTGAAAATTTCCCCAATTGTACTACCTATACTCCTTTGAACTTGACTAACGAACTCATTTTTCTCCAGACTTTCGTTGATGAATGAGAAATATCATAATTTAACATCGGTATCACGTAATGCTTGACTGGCTATCCGGGATACCCAATCACTTCCTGTGCACTTATCTGACAATTATGGTCCGATTCGAGACGAATCGACGAACCGACAAACACCCGTTTCCACTTTTATGAACAAATTCAACGAACCGTAAAGCGCACACAGACCGAGATCGTATAAACCGCTTGTAACGGATACATTTATGATTGTCTATGGCAGACAGAAAGAAATGGATTTCGTGCCACAATTTCTTTTTACAATCCTGCTCAACTTTTGTTTCAGCTATTCGCATATTATTCACTTATTATAATAAAAAATAGAATATCATTTCTTCAACTCAGCGATTACTTTAATCACGGGATCAGCCTTTGAACTGAAATCTTGTTGTCACCCAGACTAGAAGTAATCACCGGTGAATATTTCACCGAAATGAGCATTTCACGCACAAATCTTCATGAACACAAACCTCCACATTATAAATAAACAAACGCCTGTAGCACAGCTTTTTTACTCCGAACATCTTAATAATACATCGGCCAACGCAATTTTTCTATGATTCAACAAGCATGACTGACGTGAAATGAAACAAAGTTTGCCTGATAGATGACATCCGTAGATAAGCTTGGTACGAGGAACACTTTGAGAACAGCTATTCCACAAGTGATAAAGCTAAGCGTTGTTCGGTTCACGAAATTATTCATCAGGTGCTATTCGTGCACGAGACTGGCTCTTAAAATCTTAGAAGCATTTTGCAGGTGTGAACACCCATCAGATGGAAACCATGGCCACCTTCATGGGACGGACATTTGCGAGTCAAATGTGCTAGGCAGTTATTCAACTATGAAAAGTTTTAAAAGTTTGCTGAATCCTATCACACAATGAAGAGTCTATACGTTACTGTTTTGAAACCATACGGCGAGTTGAAGCGGACTTATCTACAAACCTTGCCTGAACTCAAGCAAGAAGGGTCACATGGGCAATTTCCTCTCTAGCACGCGGCAGCATCAAAAATTAAATGTTCAATCTGTGTTCCGTTTATTCATCCAGAATGAATTGTTTTCGACAATGCTTTGGAGTTACCTAGTGAACGAATAGGTTTGAAATTCCGTCGATATCTAATTTAGGCCACCGCATGTGTGTCTAAACCATTGAGCATCACGAGCTTGTTGACAAGAACAATAAGAGGCTAACTCATAATAATCTGGCGCCTGGGCTTCTGAATATCCAGCATCAATAAAACAGTTTTAATTGATAGGTTCGAAACTTTTTGTTTTGTGGTGGGGCGTCCAACACTTTCAAACTGGAGTTGCTTTTAGTCCATCCATAAAGGAGCTTTAGAATTTCAAAGTCAAAATCCATTATTTAAAAAACCCCTTTTAACGATCCCACTAAAACACAAAACATTTTGGAAAGAATCAAGATTTAGGCGGGGATAGGATTTCATGAAGCATTCCCTCCACATAATTGTTATTTTACCCAAAAACTGTGGGATTTAATGAAAACGGCCGCAATCAGAATAACCTGTTAAATAAATTATTTTACTGTTAAACGTAAGGCCTTTTTGAAGAAGCTGCCATTTTTTAGATTGACCACTTTAGTAAATCGAAAGGAATTTATGTTACTGCAACCATAGAATTTACTGTATCAGGCCTGCATTTTCGTTTGATCGGTTGGTAGAAATTTTGAGTATTTTTCATATGAGAGTGAGCAAGTTGTACGAAAATCTTCGTTGAGGAATTTCCTTCTACGAATGCCCATTTCGTAAGTGTTTTTCATATCATGGAATGCCACGCATACAATAGTTAGATAAGCCGATGCTTAGATTTGTGACCTGAGATTTTAAAATTCGTTTGTTTTGTTAAGCTATTAATTTGCACTACCTGTCCGGTGAATCTTAGAACGTCCAAATAATATTCAAGTTTATCTGGACGATGGTGCATGAAATATGCAGCAAGGTTAGAGGAATGATCTCTCACAAAATTTCAACATGAATATGAGTAACTTTGTGGTTAATTTCGGATATGATTGAATTCCTCCATGAAAACTGCGACCTTGACATAGTTCCTTTATTCAGTTTGTGACAACTGAAGTTCTTTTTTAGTTTAACCTGCTGGAAACGCTTGAGGGCAAAGGTTTTGAAAATAGTTTTTGATCCGCTAAATTGAGGCACTGAACGGTTTTCCGGATATTTGCTCACTGCCTAACTGTCACGGTAACAATGTAAACGATGACCTTGGGGCAAAGGTAACGTTGACATGAACAGAAGATCCTCTCTAAAAGGAAATCTGCCGTCCGTGATCAACCAGGATTATAGACCCTAGTTAAAAAAATACTCTCGCTAACACGCAGTTATTTTCAGCCTACAAATGCATGCGTAATCTTGGTTAGAATAATCGATGAAATAATTGCGTTTGTTGGACAATTTAGTATGTTACCATTCATTGTTTTGAAATACTAGGAATGCGAAGAACATCCCACAAAGTTCATGAAAATGTTACGTTCCAGAAGGATTTCATTTTTCATTTTTCTAGACATATTACGTCATCCATATTTGCCCTGCCAAAGTACAATCTGCGAACAGATCTAATAAAAGAATCTCTTAAGTAAATTCACTTTATTTGTTGATCCACCTATAACCCTAAATGTACTAGATCCCTAAGAAGTTTAACACCCTGAATTTTTGAGTATATACCAATGCGACACCTGCGCTTGGGCTTCCGACGACAGTGGTATATGAAACAGCTCCATACGACGTACCGTTTTCTGGGTGATGAAAACTACGAACGTACCAGAAATAGTAGAATTATCCAAGTCTGATTCCCTTTTTTGCTGTGCAATATTCTATTGTTTCCAACAATTCCATTGGAGGCATTTATCAAACATTGCAGAATGAAATGTGAAAATAACAGTTTTATGATTTTCGTTGTCGGCGACGTTCCCTGTTGCGGTGACTGAAGTTTGACTGGTTATCAGTTACCTATACCTTGAAACTCTTACATACATTCCACTGTCTACGTAAGATGTTGCACCGTACGAGCACCACATCCAAGACGGACAAAATGCTTCGTCTTTCCATTTCGAAGAATGGTATAGTCCATTTTGATAACAACTACGGCGAGGTATAATCTGGACAAACGGTTGTGTAACTTGTCGTCGATTGTACATTTTATGACTTCCTTTCAATCAAGTTTGGTATCTACTGAAAATAAAAAAAAGAAATGGTTTCCCGGATTAAGTCTACTCTATTTCTGTTTCAAGCACGAGTTAAATAGAATGAGGATGAAATACACGCAACCTCACTTGGTCTGAATGAGACCTTTGAGTTTGAGTATATTCAGTGATGGCGATTGCGTGAATGACAGAAACGTGTTTACGGTTAAGACTTTCGCTAGTCTACTTGTAAAAAATCACAGGCATTTCATCAGCCGTTTACCTGTAAAAGAAAATGCACCATCAGATGTGTTGGTTACTTTCTGAAGCATCTGATAACATAAGTGAAATCCGATTTCAAATGAAACAATAATCTTTGTTTGAGGACTTCATAAACAATTTTGAATTACCATTGGTCGAATCTGCAGGCACCTGAAGAGGCTTCCAAAGTGCCACTTGGTTTTAGAGTCACAATAACTTTCATCAATCCGCAGTACAACTCTGACGCCGTTGCAACATCTCAAGGTTTTTTTTTATTTTTGCTTTTGCATCCTTTATTACCGAAATAATAATGGACATCATTTGTCAGGAAAAGGGCCGCAGTCAACAAAGGCTACCAAGTGGGGACGTTGATCAGCATTGGGAGGATTCGAACACTCGGCATTCGCGTTCAAACGCCACAACCTTATTCGCTTCGACGCCGCCATTGGGAAATGGTAGGAAATGCCTTATTTCATGGCGATTAATGTCGCCATTGCAAGGTTTATCCTGTTTTTTTTTTAAAGCTATGCAATACCGGAATATAATTGAGTTTGGTATATCGACAGCGCGCACGGAGAAATCCTCTGGCCAAAATTGCCCCATTTCACAAACTTTGAACGGTAAAGAGTGTTCTCTGTACTCCTTACTTTTGTCTACTCTTCTGCGTTCATTTTCCGAATGATGAACACTGCTCTCCCACCCGCGGAAGATTGGCGCAAATTTGTTGTATTTGTTAGTAAATTTTGTGTTGATGAACAGGACAAACTAAGATAAATCCATTGTTAGAAATCGTGAAATTGTTTAATCCAATCCATTTCCTAGCCACCTGGAGGTTTGCACCACAATTATACTAATATTCTTTGTTGCAGCTGAGCCATTCATTGTTCTTTCTAACCGGTTACGGATGTATGGACGAGCCCGCACTTTTCTTTTTTATCGTTCTGATGCAATTTTCCAATTTGCTGCCAATAGCGCCACCTTGTATTTCTAATTACGATATATACCTTTGTTGTTTCGCGTGCATGTACATCAAGGTATAGTATTTCAATACCATTTAAAGTCTGTAGTTCGGGCTACATGAATGGTATGGTGAAACGGATTGACGAAGTAGAAAATTTATTTTAACTTGGACCTTTTTCCTGGTCATTGCAAAGATATAGACACTAAAATATGTTGCAAGCTTTATGCAAACGAACGGAAAATGTTTTATGAATATGCTCACTGAGATGCCGGAAGAAAGTTTATGTTGTACTCACTAACTGCACATTTACTTGTTGATCAACTGGAATAGTCGCTACAGTTTACTATGTTGCAGGTTTAATAGATTTAAAATCTTGTAGCCTATGCTACCTACTTTTATATCTCCCAAAGATTTTCTGCCTTGTGAAAGAAAGGACTTCCAGCGGACTTTGCAAATCCGGTCGATGATATGCGGGGATTCCCATTTCCTTCCTTAGTTTGCTGTTTGAAGCTAGTCAACAAAATAAATTGTGAATTTCTAACGATACAACATGCACCGTTCTTACTCTACTCATTACACAGAATCGTCGAACCAATGAAGCATCGTTGTTACACTTATTGAAAGAGGAAAGTCAGTTGGGAACACATGAGACATGAACCAAGGTAATCGGATCTCTGTCAAACATGCTTGTCAATACGGTAGCTGGGTGGAACTTCAGCAATTTGCATTGCAAGGTGCTGTATTTTTGCTGCTCATAATGTCGAAGATTCTGTGTGAATCACGTATCCAAAGGCAGCATGCGCCCAAAGTATTCCCGGTTAACGTGAAATTTGGGCTAACATTCGAACGTTAGGTATTATTGCGTTCATATACATCACTGGATATTTGGACTGTGATATCCCTATGACTGCCGAATGGCAATGGAATGCATACTCCATGCTTCGTGAATTGAGTGCAAATAAATATTCTTCATTTGAACAGTACAATGTTTAGACGTTTGGCAAAAGTATTTTAATTGTACTGTAAGTAACTTTATAACTACATGATCTGTCTTATTGTTTCACCTTGATCTCGCGATACATCAAATTTGCTAATTGCTCGAATGCCATTTCCAAAAGGAGATAACGGCTGTAACATCAAAATAGACGTAGGAGTGTCTTTATGGTGCCCGGATTGTCCACGACCTCACAGAGGATGACTTTGCGATTGTCAGGATGGAGATTGGCTTTCACTCGGAAGAACCGTAATCATGTGCTTGGAACAGGATAACGTTTCCTCTATCACTTTATGTTCGTCTTGTTTGGCATTAGACTGAGGGATGGATCTCCTAATGACTTACTTGGAGGACAGCTGTACTAGTAAATTTATCAAGTACATTTATTTAATGCCTGCTTAAAGCTGATTTTGTTCTTTGGCGAACCGAAACGAAATTGTTGCAAGACTGATTACTTTGCGTAAGCATATGTGTTCTCTACTGTAGAGTAAAAGCATTCCTTTATTTTCAGCATAGTTAGAGTGGGCCTCGGATGCTCTAGAAATCCGCAGAAGATACATTTACCTATAACTTAACTGATGTACTAAGCACTGTCTGTCACAACCAAATAGAAGGCAATTTGTTAGACGTTTGTCAGGTTCGTTTCTCGTTAATTGCTCTTGAATGGCTGAAAAAAGTGCACCTTCATTTGTATATTGGACGAAAGATTTTGATTAGATAAAGGGCTAGAAGGACAGAATCAGTCGGTTGCCTTTCGCAGACTTTAGCGCACTAATAACTGCTGGCATCCTCAACATTTCACATACCGGTTATACCATTGTTATTCTTACATTCGTGCTTGATTCAGTCAAGAAGACGTTTCACAGTTCTATTCATGCAGCTTCTCACATTTTGTGTTTGGTTGGTTCAAACGTTTTACAACGTGGAAATCAAACTCTAACAGACGCTCCAACGAGGTGGTAAACCAGGACGGTATAAAGCCTTCAAAGTGCAGATCAAGGCGTGGGCAATCGGCTGTGCTTATTAACAGCGACATTAATAGCAGTCACTTTTTTAGTCATCAAATGGAAAGGCTTGTTGAAGTTTACTTGTTGCGTTAGACCCGTGTCTTAACGATGGATGATTAATTTTAGTCAAAAGTTTTTGGGCAGTGCACGAAAATAGTCCGCCGCATTTATGAAGTCAGAAAGCTGATTTCATTGCCATTATGCAAACTCGAATTGAAAGCCGCATTTTTCAATTTGATAATCACAACTCACTTGTTATTATTCAGTCTTCACAATTAACAAACAAATATTTTTTCACGCCTCCAGGTTGACGGCAAAATTACCCGTGTCTTCATTGACGAAACGAAGGCGTTTCATCTAGTTCGTTAATTAGCTGATAAACAGCAATGAGAGAAGGTTCATTTATCAAATTGTTAAGGATGTACCTCCATGAGTTTATTCACTGATTCAAATTATTTACTTACACCGATTACCTGTATTCCGCTAACGTCTTCTGGTCATGAGTTATGCAATAAGCAACCGAACAAAACATACTCGGGTACCCGGCACCAATATGAAGACTACGGTATGCAAGAAGGTAAATAGAGGATAAGAAAGTGCATTTAAAATTGTTCTTCATTTTACTTTCCAGTTGTTGATAAGGTCGACTTTCAAGCAATCCCGCCGACTGCAAAGTGCACGCGTACGGATTAAGTTACGTTCTGGGACGCAGATTTTTCATGATTATGGCCAGGAAGGTGTTTTGTATCTGGTAATAGATTGAACAAGATTTCCGCTCTACTTTGGTCGTAAATGCCCAGCCTATTCTTTCTCGGGGACCCTGCGTCCAGTTCCGACTGACTCGCTTGAGAAAAATTAAGTCCAGCAGAAAAAAATATCTGTTTTTAATCAAAATCAACTTGTGTAAATTAATCTTCCAGTGTCAACACCCAATGGCTGAATTTTTTGCTGTCTAACTTTTTTTATCGACCAACTCATTCGCTCGCATAATGGATTGAGGCAATCGATACAGTGCTGCCCTGATATGTTGACCACTGTGAAGGGTAACGGATAAACCGAATCAAAATCGATTATTCCTACATAAACCTTCAGTGTTTCAACTTTCTTCAGTAAAAATGGAGCATGAGCTGCAATTATTTGATTTATATGCTCATTCACGTCGTCTGTTAACGTGATATGCTCCACATGGCCAAATTATCAGTGTCTGTAGCCTCATGCTCGTCTCCGAACATGTTCAAATACTTTGTCGTCTAACCTTACACCAAACTTCAACTACTCATTTTTTCCTCTGAACCCGATGATAAAGCATATTGTAAATTTGGATCATAGAAAACACATTCCTCTGAATTGTTTACCTTTAAACGCTCACGGTAATTTGGTCAGCAGCTTACCTACAATCAAGCTACTAGTTAAACCGGCAATGCCAAGGTAAAGGGAGCAATGGGTGTTTCAGTATCCGCGGTGGCTACGCGTCCAAAATGATTCACGAAGTCAAATGACTGGCCCTTCCACCGGGCCGACTGGTCGTCGGCAATCATCCCGAGGAGAAAAGATAAACCCTGATTCCAAACCAACTACGGGTAGCATACTAACCGTATGGCACTATACTTCCCGAAATTTATGGCGAGGTGGGGTACCTGACACCCAAGAAATCTGGCGTCATCTGAAGGCCGCACGAACTGAACAATCAGGCACCATTTATCACTGAGTAATGTAACCCACAGATCGTCCTACTGCACGGGTTAGATCATTAGTTCAAAGATTCAGAGTAGGACTTTTTACGTCAATCATCTGCTTCCATTTGGTCAACTTGATAATACCAACCTCACAGAACATTCATGGACTCCAAAGTAGTAAGGATGCCATAGATATGCGGCAATAAATAGCATATGTTAAAGAGCATGTGTAGTGTAAATAAACAGGAATAGCCTCAAGTAATTTTGCAAATTTCAAGATGTTTCATACTGAAATCGTTTGCAATGTATGGGGGTGAATCAACAGCCTCAATCTTGCTGCGTGCGGTCGCAAAACTTTCCGCAGAAATCTCGAACAAAGTTTGATATTCATTATCTCCTATTCGTGCCTATTGGTTGAAAGCCATGGTAAAATGAGCTAGGTATTCTAGTCCTTCCCTCAAAATGTAGCTTAGTTAGAGATGGTTCTGTCTTATGAAACACCTAAATTTAGTCGATTGTAAAATCCACCGCGGTTTTGCGGAAGCATCACGGTAGCCTGTCATCTTATACGTCCTATTGGCCTTCTTTCAGCCAACATATATATTTTTCCTCTGCTAAATGGGGTACAACATCGCTGCCGTTTACTTTCGCATAGCAAGTGTATTAGTAAAGGACTCCAATCTACCATATAACCACTAGTGCCTGCGAATTGGAACCCCCAAATTATAGTCCATGCATTGCGTTTGACCGAGCCGGTAGGTTATCAGTTCTCCTAATTTCCTAACAACCAAAGCAATTAGACTTCAACGCGATGCCGTCTTTTGGTGTTTTTTACACTAATTAATCGAGAGCTGACACGTTATGAGTAAATCCCAGTAAACCCGAAAGGTTGGCAATAGTATTCGCATATTTTGGAAAGAGGGGTCACGTTCCTTTCTAAATCGTCGAAATTTAATAGTCTACAACACGCCTCTGAAAATTTTGTATGCCATGTTTACCAGTGGATCACTGTGTGAGCCGCGACCTAAGGTGAATAAATAGGCGATTTGTGTCCACCAAACACATGGGTAGGACGTTCTCAGAATTTCTTAAAAATCCCTAATTAGTAAATTCAGAAAACAGTTTGGCGAACAAGCGCGTTTTCAGTGATTCGTACTCGTGCCGTTACATTACTATATATTTGAAAAAAATCAATTTAGGAAAGATTGGATTAGTCAGATACAAATATGGGTGGGGAGGGGATTTGTGGTGTTACATGCATAACCTGAATGCACAAGAATTTGTTGTGTTAATTGTTTTGTTGTCAAGGCTTTGCATTTAAGCGAAGGGTGAGCCAGGGGAGGTGAAGCGCAACCACAAGTTTATTTTTGAGAACAAAGTGGAGGATTGTGAAGACGGATTGCGACAGCTTCCACAGTGCTCAAGAGGCGACACTTTGCCAACCTGGATTGTTGACCTCTTAGTTTATACAGGGTCCGGAAAGCTTGCATCACATTCACGGTGTGGTTAGTCTGTGCTGGATGTGAAACGACTGAGCTTTTAAGTGACTTAATTGTTCCAATGCCCAAACATAGCGGGTGGTGCTCACAGATGCGTTCAGATAAGCGCTTGGTCTTGCGGCCGATGTACGTTGTCCCACAGGAACATGTGAATGAATAGATACAAAACGAGGCTGCAGAATCAGGGACTTTTTCTTTCAACCATAATGACACTATGGGGCGAGATTTGAACAAGAAACGAAGCTTGGCTGCGCAGAATGTCTTATTGATAGCGCCAGTTAGTCTTCGTCGTGCTATCTCTGCTATCATGTCACCTCTAAGTGGCAGAGATGTATGCTCGCATTCTCTCCACCGTTGGCCTTTTGGGACTTCCTTTTCTGTCTCCAACATCCTGTTGAATAATCTAATTGGGAAACCATTTTCAGTGAATACTCTTCTGACCATCTGCAGTTCAGTTTCAATAGTATCTTCTGTGCATATTCTTTTTGTCCTGGTGATCAGACATCTGATTAAGTTGCTTTTCACATTAAGAGGTACAAAGCTGTGGTAGTTGATGTATTGTACATTCCATGTGGCTTTCCAGTGTACAGATCACCGAATTGAGCTGTATTCTCGATGACTTAGTCTTGCATCTAAGAAAGCTATTTCATTGTCCAGCTCCATCTCTGTTGTGAATTTCACATTTGCGTAAGACCAGTTGAACTTATTAAACAGTTGGTTAGTTCTTTTCGAGGGTTTGAGTACACAGAAGATGTCATCCATGTAACTTTTGTATAAGTTGAGCACTTATATTGAAGACTCGAGTGGCCTATGTTCCAGCTTTACCATAAAAATTTCAGCCAGCGATGGACGGAGTTGGGACCCTATTGCTGCGCCATACTTTTAGCGGTGAATTTGATTAACGACTTTAAACTGGACGCTGTAAGTACAAAAGAACAATAGTTGTTGCAAGTCTGCTGTCGGAAGACTTGTTGCTAAGCCATTGTTCTCGATGTAGTCACAAAGGTATTCAATTGTTTTCCGTGATCGGAACGTAGGTAAAAAGGGCGGTGACGTCTAAAGAAAGCATTCTTCGTCCCTTCATATTTAGTTCTTTCACGGAGTCGATGACCTGGAATGTGTCTCTGAGGCTATGTCTTGCTAACTTCTGTCTAACTGGTTCCAGTAACCTAGCGAACCATTTTTTCAAAGCATGATATGGCGAAGTGCACATGTCGAGAATAGGCTTCAAAGTAAGTCCATTTTTGGTATTTTGGGTAGGCCGTACAATCTCGGAGTAGTAGTTCCCGTTGACCGAATGTGTTCGCATTCGGTCGAGTCTATGTCTCAGCCGTCTCAGGATGCTAGACAACGATTTTTCTGGCTTGGATAACCCAGTCATTGTAGGTCTAGTGCCAAGATACTGATTTCCATTTGTTATGAAGGGGATAAACTCGACAAATGAGAGAAAAGATTCCGAAATCCAACTTCTATGTCCATTTGTGCAATCTGGCTTTTTAGACACCTAATTTTGGGCCACAGCTATAAAACTTCTAACAGTGTCTTGCCTAACTTCTGGTTCACCTGGTTTTGTACAATGAATATAAACCTAGTCCTCGAAAGATTGTTCTTCTTTCTCATCCAATTATTCGAGCATGTAAGTTGATCTCACAAATGCCCGTTTTAATTCTGTGGTATGATTGCACATGGTGTCACGTTTGTTAAGACCTTGTCTTTGAAGTGACGTCTTAGGAATATTTATCCTATTTCTTCTTAACAGACTATGATACCAATTTGGAAAATTAGATTCAGTTGTCAGACTTGTACACTAACTCATTGAGATAGATAAACATTAACTGTTAAATAAAGTTGTTTAATCCACACTTCGTTAACAGGTTACTACAAGTCTCGGATAGCTAAATTGAGTTGATTTTAAAAGAAACAAAAACATCGCGAGTAATTTCCCCAAATATTGCATATTATTTTACGGCGAACTTGACCACCGCACGGCTCCAGGATTTGTTCATCAGTGATAATAAAGTGAAAACATTTTTCACTATCAAATCCCGACAGCTATTCCCTAATTGTTTCGCAATATTTTACCTATGCGTAATATTTTTAGAAGTTCCCGATCACACCTTAGCCACACCGAGTTTGCCGATTGTTTCCCCACAGGTTAGGTGGAATGTCAGATCATTAGAAATGAAATCTGTGATAGTACAGATGGTATCACAGAACGGTGCTGTCTCTTTTGTAATGGCTTTCGTGAACCTATGTATAAATCTCAGTTTTGATAAGGGTCACCGATAATAAGGAAGCATTGTGTAGAGTTCATCACTACCAAGCTCGTCATTTTTCTTTATTAACTGGTCATTTGCAAGTATGCTACGTTCCCAAGATGGGGGCAGAGGGTAGAATTAGGGACCCTAACTTATCCGCTGGTCTGGAAGTCCAATGATGAAGATATCTTATGGAGTCAGGTAACTCTCATCTGTTGGCAAATCGGTGACTGGAATCCCATTTTATTGAACTCGGAATAATTCAAACACGTAGAACCCAATCTGGAATACTTATAAGACAGGTGATCCAGAAGTCTTCTCTGTACGAAAATTACAGAAACAGACGTTTCAGAAAAAGGCTGGCACATTTAAATTTTTCTGTGGATGTTTCAAGCCTGCCGAAACGAAGATTCGCGTACTATACTAACGAAGACGAAGATTGCAGGCAAAAACTGTTTCTTGTTAGACATTGCCACTTTTGGTCAGGAACTACTAATTCGGTGAACATGCATTTATTGTATTCAAGGCTAAACACATTTGTCATAGTCGGTACGTTATTCCCATCCACGGGATCTGCCACGTAGAAAAGTTCCCCTTTTGCGGCTCCGTCCAAACACACGCTTTTGTACAATCTCTCTATCTGGTACGAGTTGTCCACCTTCTGCCACATACTGCCAGCACAAGGCATTGCAATTAATTATATTGTCGCAGTTTGCCAACACTCGTAATCTTGTTTTCGGGGCTGTTATTACGGGCATTTTATCGCTTCAACTCAACCAATTGGTCATTTTGAAAAAGGCATCGAAACTGGGCACCAGTTCTTCCCAAAAGACTCATAAAATATTGTCCTTAAATTATGACACAGCCAGGCTAATATGTAAGGGAAACGAGTGGAACGCACACGCACGCATGCATGCAAATACACACCACAAATAGACAAATATCACATCTGGAATACAAGTTCAGTTACGTTCATTTTTATCAAACCTCACTCGTTACAGTGACATAAAATTCTATCTTATCATTCACAACCAGCATTTTCATGCGCCCCCTATTATCTGTCTAACGTAGCAAAATAAAGTAGAACTCGGTGTCTGTCAAAAGACTGGCCCAATTTTACATGCGGTTATCAAGTGCCGTTTAGTCTGGAATGCATTTGCTTGCTCAACAATTCTAACAAAATGTTCCGCGACGATTTATTCACATACAGAAACATTAAAATCCGAGATTTTTCTTCGGGGATATGGCTTTTTGAATTATTTCACAAAGTTGCCCAAAGCCACTTTAAACAGTGGTCCGTCGTTGGTGAATTCCATGAAACTGACCATTACGTATGATCATATATTGGGATTTCTATCCAGTCGGGTCACTTTAATTTTCTAACATCCCTATTAGTTTTGTAGGTTCAAATAAAAGGTTTTCAATTGAAAAACCTATTGTTGTTTCCTTCTGATGACTTGAATTTTGATATCCAACGATGACTGGTTTTATTCAAACAGTTGCTATTTTGCTTTTGTATTATTTTCTGACTAGCTTTCGTTGAACATGTTCACGTGTGTCGCTATCCGAAATAGGTGACAAAAGAGGAAGATTAGGATGATTAGGAACACAGAAAACATACCGGGCTAGAATCATCGCTCGTATAACTAACTGTACTACAACATCGCACAACCACTCGTTACACTACCAACACAGGTCAAGCATTGTAGCTCTGCACGTTAGGTTCAGACTCTCGATCGTAATTCGGCTACCTGCAGAAAAGTGATCTGTCGTTGGGCGTCTATTGCTTAGTACCAGAGTTTCACAACCGTGCAAAATCAGTAACGGGTAGAATTAATATCACCCAATGGTGAGGGTCCAGGACACTGTCGACAGTCTAACCGGCAGAGTAATAACAAGGGCTTTTGCCTCACAGACGTTCCGTTCGAGTTGCCTTCGCTGTCCTGGCTCGGTGGATGAGAACTGTTGGTGGTTCCTTCGGGGAAAACGCATTGTAACTGGCTTTTCGCCCAATCAATCTTTCTGAGAATTGAACAGACGAATGCAATACAACTGCTGTTGCATACCACACATGCTAAGCCAGGTGAGCTATGACACACACTGACAGATGTTTTGACATGCTTTGAAGGGGTCCTGACGACAATAGCAGTGCCTAAGCAAACCTTTATCGGGAAAGTGAAACTATACCCCGTCCCAGCGCTGAGATCGTGATTAGTGGGAAACGTTGTTGTCTAGGTTGACAGGCCAAAGTGGAAGGGATTTACATGCTAGCTAAAATTCGGTCATTAAATACATGACCGCTGAAGGATTTTCTATAGTCGAACTCCGCGGGATGGTTTGGTTTCGCCAACTATACGCAGACATCTTCGTTAAAGAAGATGAATTTATCAGGGCTGGCCAAAACGTTTGAGTGAGCTAGTGTGAATGCCAGATGACATGCTGTCCAATTTATCTCCAATCCGCGAAAGGACGCTGCTGAACTTATAAAGTCAACCCTGCACATTGTTTTTATGTCTAGCTGTCCTGCTGACGATAGATCCGAAGAGTTGAACTGCCAAAATGTCTTTGCACCTAAGTTAGGATTACTTCACCGAGTCCTTTCTACGTAGGTTAACATGGTGTTTTTGTCTGGTCTTACTCCATTGTTGTTCCACTCGATACCATCAAGGAAGGACTATTTAAGAAGAACCAGAGTATTAGCAGAAGCCCGAGTTTCGGTCTGCAACTTCCTAGGTTATTGTAATGTAAGTTGCTTTTTTAATAAATAACCATGGTTACTGGTTTTACTCGCTAAAGCAAGTTTCAGGATTTAACCGTGGATTTGCTGAAATTTTATAAACTAATCATACCAGATAACATATAAAAGCCGAACCCCCGGTGCAAGGCCTTTTTTGAAACCCCAACAAAGCACTTGGTAGGCTTAAAACATGGTAACATGCGATCGAAATCAATTACAGCTCTTTATTATGACCGGCAATCGTTTACACATTTGTAGTTAATTGTTAAATGACCTGGGCTGTTGTTGTTTTTGTTGTTGACTTAGGTTGTTAGTTGACGTGGCATTGAATAAAATGTTTGACGTCCTACGTTTTTTGACCCATAAGTTTGGAGACCATAACGCTCTGCCAAAGGTCCTCTTTTTTGAAAACAGCCTATCTATGCTAGACTCCCCGGGTTGGATAAATAGACCTTATTGCTTTGTTTTATTAAATTCGTTATAGGCTAATTTTATTTGATTCAACGATTTAGTCCGTAAGCTTGATCCATAGCTACAGGCCATCGGCGATCTTAATTCTGATGAGTACCCAGTTTCCGAGGCCTTTTAAATTGAGCTGCATAGAAACGGCAATTGGATAGAATCTACTCAACCAGTCCAGTCGTGTGCCCCTCGTTGATAGCCTGTTCGCTAACACTACGACCATAAACCGCGAAATTAGGGTCCTGAGGAAGAGAAATTAAATTTTCATGGACTACTGACAGAAAATATCAGTCTTACACCAGTGTTGAAGCCCTAAACGCCAGTCTATTGAACGCAACCCACCTAAATGACTAGTATCTAAAGTATACTCGATATATGCACTGTCGAGGCTAAGTACGAAGATGGCTGGATGGATTATAAGAAGTCTCGCCTGGCAAAAATAGGTTGGGTGAGAATTGAATATTGGCCGATAAAAGATGCATTAAAACTGTCACGGCAGTATAATTCACAAGCTCTGTCACTGGTACAGCCATCTGCAATTCCCGATGAAATTTTTTGAAGTTAATGAAGCAAAAAGTGGGTGATCAGATGATTATGGAGTTGTGTACCGTGTCAGTTCACGCGTGAAAAATGAAATGGAGCATTCCGAGTAAGGTGTGATATTTTTCGTTTAATTTTACGATATTGTATTTTTTGATTGTTCATTTTAATATCACCCTGTTTCTTCGAGTGCTCAACACTAGTGCCTTATCTTCTAAGCCCCCTTTCACAAGATTGTAGGGTTTGCACAGACCACCGTCGTTTCTGTTAAACATTTGTAGGATTATTGAAACATTAAGAAAGATAATAACATTATTTCTTTGATGGAACAAACAGCTAGACTTGTTGCTTCTTCCAGTAGAAGGTCCCTCACAATCTTGACATATTTGCAGTTGCTTTTACTCAAGCTGGCCAATCTCATCCTATTCACGGCCAACTGCAGTCATGGTTGTTATCCCCTGAAAAGAAACCTACAGTCGAGTCAGATAGCATATGTATCTCCTTTGATACCAGCTGGGATTCTAACCAATAATGGTCACATTTATTCTCGTACGAAAGCGTTTCACAAGATATGTGGAAAAAAGTCAGCAACGACACATCGAAATGCCCCCCTTAATCCCGTGCAAGGACACCTTCGGATGTTTTGCTTAGAATGCTGCAAAGCAGCCTGTGTGAGAGTTTTATTGCAAAAATCTTCAATCGAGGCTCTTAGAGAAAACGTTTCAGTGAAAATACAAATGGAAACTGACATTTTCGTTTCTGTAAAGTCAAAGCTGATTGCCTGGAGACTTTCAACCGACCATTAATTCATCATTTTATCACATCGCTATTTACCAATACAAAAACTTTTGGAAGTGTACCCTGTTCCGGTTATTTAAGGAATCAAAATCTAGATATATACATATTCAAAACTTTCTGTTCTGTGGCACGGTACCCCATTCGTTGAAGTGGCAATGAGATGGAATCTGATGGGCACGTGGCCTGGGTTGGCTGAAATGGAGCCGAGATTGTTTTCATGAAAACTTTGTTGGACAACTGGATATTGTTCGTGAAATTCCGCGGAGCTAGAACAAGGGGATAGGTTCAATATTCAAATAAATAAAACTAGGTTAGTGAGTATTTTGTGTTAACCCAAAAGGCAAAGGTTCGACTTTTCTCCTTAGTTCGCAAATGCATCTATTGTGGCTGGACCCAGATGAACCTTTGATCGAACATTTCCAAAAAAATTGTTTCGTACCGTTTTTTGTGCAAACTATGCTGACAAACAAACTAGTAGATTGTCTGAATTCAAAATGACCAAAACATTCAACAATCTCATCAACTTCACGCAGAAAAATCGCTAAAAACTGGAAAGAAGACGTGTTTGTACGTTCGAAATGTATATTCAGTCAAATGTAGGCAAGTGAAACATACGAATTTTAAACATCCATAACAATGAATTTCAAACTGACAGCACTTTCGATCACCAGGTAGATAGACGAAAATATTTCACCGTAGATAATTTGTTGTAAAATTCATTTAGTAGTACACAACGAAAACTAACTGAATCTTATGCAGGTTGAGCAAGGGAAAGATATTCAATAATGTGTTTTTCCCCAACAAAAACGGGGTCATCATTTTGCGGTGAGCTTGTTTTTCCTTTTGAATCAAAGTGATTGATGACAAATTGAAGAATGCATGAACTGGCGCGAATCACATGTTATTCAAGCATGGTTGAAATCAGAAAGAATTTGTCCAGTGTTGGTAATAACTGATCAGGATGCTTGAGTGACCAGAATCGTGACGGTTAGTTGGTCTCCAGACGCATCACCGTCATGGCCTCCAAAACTAGCCAGTCATTTTGTCTCCTGCAATACGCGTGTGCGGATCCAACTTGTAATCTACTGGTAATATCCCATTACACTTTACAAATGAATTACGAAGCAAACACAAGTGATCATTCTCTGATTTAACGTCCACCGTAAAACAAAAGTCCCCATTATTTCTCTGCCTTTCATAGTATAAAACGCTCTATGGAGGATGAACCAATTTTTCCATGGTTTGATACGAATCTGTTTGTCGCTAGTTTCTCGACTGCCTGTTTTGTGACGAAAACTGAGTTGGGAAATCCATCGGTGATAATTCTTCAGGCCGGAAAAATGACAAACACAAAAATAGAGCTAAACAAAACACGAAAAAGATCAATGTACCTGACATAAATGGAATAGCAATTCTTTGACTATTTTTAATTGGTTCAAACTCTTCGTCTAACCGTGATGCACCTCGTATTTGATTGCATCTGTTTGTGTTTTCGAGTGAAGAGGACGGTCCCGTATAGGCTAAACATTCTGAGGTTAGAAGGGCAAACAAGTTTATGAATACCCTCAGTTTTTCAGTAAAACTGGTAAACCCTATAAATAACACCAAAAACAAAAGAAAGCAATTGTCAGCGGCCACTCTGGACTCCGTAATATTCTTTGCATATCCCGCGAAAGGTCCTCAGTAAATGGTTATCAAGACTGAATTATGAAACACTGTACGTGAATCCAAGACATGCATGATCCAAACTGATTAAACGGAATCCGTTCCATTTGAAATTGTTGTTACGTTCACTAGGCAAGATTTAGAAAGTCCATTTCGGATTTTATTTATTGTTGTTAAATATGTTACCAACAACGGTCAGCTGTCTAGATGGTTCGAGTTTCCCGGTCTGTTTGTTCCATTAGGAACATCCCACCGGGTCTAGTGTGACCAATTCTAACGAAAGTCTATTGTTGTAGTTCATAAAGTGTCAGTCACAAATAAAAGGATGACCGGATTTTTCATCCATTGGCGAAAACAAAATCCTCTAAGTTTCACCAAAATGATACAGGTGGGCAGGAAATCATGCGTAAACATCAACTTATCACCCGTAAGCATTGTGATTACAAAGTATGAACAACCGGAAAGCGAACAATCCGTGATCAGAGAGAAAATCTCTAGTCTCTACTGGGAGTTTCGTTTTGAAACTGAAGTTTGAAGTCTGCACACCTAGTTCGCTTTCGCACTAGTAATCGCTCCTCAAGGTGCTTGCCCTAACGGGGTTGACTAATAGCGAGGCTCTGATAAAGCACAAAATAGGAGTTGCAGTCTTCCACCTCTGGGTTGAAAGATCAATAGGAAACGTTTTTCGTTCCTTATTTACAACATGATTCAACGACTTTTCAAGTATGCAGTTAATTTCTTATTGAGAACGGCGTCGACATATCACGATTTGTTTTTATTTCATATTGTTTCCTCTTTTTTATCATTGAAGTATTTAAAAACTATGCGCGCAGAACTAATCTGGGGTGTACATTACTCAACGGTTCACGGAAAAATTGCTTAAGATGACACGAAAAAACTGCTCACCATTTATCCCGTCTTGGCAACTCTTTGAAAAGGTATGGATACTCCATTTGTCCGGCACGTTTAGAACTGCATCACTTTAGCCAATAGGCTGTTCTCAACGATTAGATTCAGTATACTGCGGTCCAGTCTTGTGTACTGTCGACAGAAACGATGTATTAGCAAAACCTACGGATAGATTGTTGACTAATCGAGTGCGTACATTGAGAGAAACATCACCGAAGCTATCTCACTATCACTATCCATTCCGAGGTTTCCTCTACTAAGAGTAATTAGCTTATACAAATTCGCTTTTTCCGAACTCCTCTAAGCTATTTTTGAAATAGAATTAATCCTCTGGAATTGGAGAGAAAAGTCCACCGATGAGCATTGCCAGGTATAACGAATTATACCGAAATGAATACCTTTTTAATTGTTTTGCAATCAACTGTACAATCCTGTGCATGTGCTCATCCACGGTTTACAAACGACATTGGAAACGTTTATTTGTGTAACAGTGTTTTTGTTCCTTTTGCGGAACCAGCGTTTTCGCAAGAGGGCTTGCGGAAATCTCTCTCCTTAGCCTCTATTCATCTTCGTATCTTTTACGCGGCTGAAATCTGGGTATCAGACTCCAGGAGTTCCGGTAAGAAAATCGCCTTTAAACGCAAACTGGCCGTACCATGGTGCTCCAGTACCTCGATTTCATCGAGATTTGGACCACGAGTTACGGCGCACCCGTATACCGTAGATCAAATCTGGTACCCGTCCTCATTCGTATTCGCCAATGCCTAAAACGACTGGGACAGACCAATCAAAACGTTACCGGCCTGATTTTTATGCACTACACCGTGAAAAAGTGCTCGATTATTTTATCAAATAAGCCTGAAAAGATAGATGAGTCGAATAAGGGACAAAACTAATTCACTGGGAAATCAACTATTTTTTTCAAGACCTACATTTTATAGGACTTTTTTGACATTAATGGTTATAAACGGTAAGAGTGTGAAAGCAAATCGAACAATCTATTCCCTTAAAAAGTTTTGTAACAACGTGAATTACCTATGTAATTCGAAGTTTCTTTTTAAAAATGAACGAAGCAAATTATTGACAAGTGATTCGCGCTTTTTAACAATCAAAAAACTTTTGAATGGATGATGCTAACGTTTGTGGTTAGTGGTTTTACAGTGGACACGCAAATTATTTTTCTAGTATAAATGTTGTCAAATTATTTATTCTCCGTTTCGCTATGCGACGCCGGAGTTACGGTCAGTTGTCACTAAATCCAATACCGATTACTAACGATACACATCGGATGGATTTGTTGGAGATGAGACACAGTGATCTCGGTCCGATCGATCACTTTAGATTTCAAGAGAAATTGAACTTCGTGCTTATCCGACTGTTCTCACGGTATACTGGTTATCATGATTTGGGTCGGCCGTTCGAAGAACTGCACCCCGTTCGCCGTCAAATGCCAGAGAATCATGCTTTACACTACTAAACAGGTGACTTAAAATGAACTCATCTCATTAAGGAACCGACCACCGTAGCCATTGAAAGGTGAAAATCGGATGATATAAATCATCGAAGCACTCACGCTTACATGGAATACATTGGGTACAAGTTAAAAAAACACAGGAATAACCGGCGTGGCGGGTTCCGTAATTGTAAGGAAGTTATTTTGCGTCAACAGACGTCGGGAACAATCTTGCTTTAGTCACCTCAATATTTGCAAGTGTGGCCTTCGGTTTTCACAACATCGCTATTTTTAGGCAAATGCTAAAACGCAATTTGGTTTTGGCAGAATGATTTCGGAGCTCATCTTTCTCAAAGACGGCTTATTTTCTTCTGGTTAAATACTGACAAACGGTTTAAATTCAACGGTCATTGAAATGCTATTGGCTTACTTTGCCACGTTTGGTTAAATGAATGTCATTTCACTGAATAGTATCACCACAGATTGTCGACTGACTCGACTGGTGCGATGTCGCCGCATTAGTGTTAATCATTGACTAGGGTAAGGTATGGACTGAATCAAAAATACACGAACCTTACACAAGTTACTCATGACGTTAGTTTACAAAGATTCCAGTCATTTACTATTGTCTTGATTTTTCCTCTGATTACAGCCATTTGGCCGTCAAATTCTAGCAAAAGTAGCAGCGACAAGAAAGTTTGACACATCTCATTTGTAAGCTTTCGACATCATAATGATTGTCCTGAAAATTAGACTGGATGTCATCATTTTCCCGTCCGAGCATTTCGTTTTTGCAAATGTCAGCTTCCTTAGCTTTTGGTGCTTGGCTGCAAAATCGAAAAAGTGAGTCGAATTAAAGTCAAAGGGCCGGATAAAATAACAACGAAGTTGAATGTTCTCTTTGCTTCTTGTCGAATTCATTTTGGTAACAACATTTGCATCTGTTCCTTTTTCAATTATTGTCTCGTCGACCTGCCTGAAAGTTGAATGACATCACGCTTAACTAAGCATGATCCATTTTCTCTCTAAGCATCAAAGCCGACCTCATCCAAAGTTACCAGAAATGTATGACGTCGCAAACAGACAGTTCCGGACAAGTTTGCACAGAATGACTAGGTGGAGAAAACCGGAAAGCTTTACGAATAGACTACCGCATTGTTTACACTGCTGAGATCCATTTCCCCGAAGGGTTAGTTGAGTTGCGATAAGTGATATTTTGACAGCATCTGCCAGATGCCTTCCCAGTAGCCAATGGTGACGAGATTCAAAAGACGAGGAAATTTTAACGCGATCGTGCAAGAAAGCGCCTCTTAGCAAGCTATTATTGATGGAACAAAATCGCATTACTCTTTTCTTTGTTCCAGCGATAAGTTAGTGAACAGTAGAGTATTAACCCAACTTTTTCTCATTTGGAAACTCCTTGTTTTTGTGGGTTTATTTCTTTATGAAATCAGTCACAAATGATGCATGTGAGAGCTTCATATGACAAGCATTAATCTCCAAATTCAATGCAATTAAATTATTCACACCAAGTTTCAAAGTCTGAATATGCTGACACTATGAAACTGAGCTGCAATGAACACAAACGTAAAAGGCCAAACTGCCGAATTTAGAGACGATGTTGTCATTACACGCTCAGTAACCAATAGCGCCAAAAGTAATGCAGCAATACATATTAGGGAGTACAATGAAGTCTCTACTTTAGTCCCTATTTGCTGTCTGACTGAGTGGTCAGACTGTCTAGCAATGGTCATAAAAATTTGCAAACCAGGGTTCGAAGTATCGTGCCACAGAAAACGTTTCTCATTTGGCATTAAGTGGTTTTCTCCCGGCATGACTGTCAAACAAAAGTAACGGAAGCAAGTTGGTGAAAAAGACGAATTGAATAGACATTCCACTCACTTTTTACCACTTCCACATTTAATTGTCACATCGAGTACCCAGGCTTGTAGAAGGTCTGCTGAAGCTAGCCTTAGCTTATCGACCTAAGTATGGCCAATTTTGAATAAGAACCATGTCCCATAAGCGAAGAACACCTTGGCTGACAAATCCCAACTTAAGCTGTGTTGACGTGTCCAGAGTTGCATGTGCGAAGTCCTTCATGGAGGAAGACAAATGAATGTAAGGCACTCACTTCCAAAGTAATTCCAGATTCTTATGAACATGTTTACATTGCACTTGGGAAGACCATACTGATATCTTAGCACATTTTACGTTCCGACTTTCCTTAATCACTATTCTTATTTAATATCAGTCCGTTTTTCTGTGCGCCCATTTTCTGGTTCGGAATTCGGCGCAAATTCCTGAGACACGATGAGTGTCCTGTTCTAATGAAATTATACATTTGGTTATATCCCATAAATTTTATTTGCGTGATTCTTGAACCAGTTGATTTTGTCCCTGGGCATAGTAGAAAGCCTCAAGTGAGTCAGTTTGACTTAGCCTTTGAACGCTAAAAGATTTCTGTGGGCATTTTTTGAACGAAACCTTATTCATGCGTTACTGCAAAGGATATTAATAATTTTCGAGGTGCATTATTTGATTCTAGGAGATAAAGGTTACATTTGAAAAGGGGACGGTAACTTGTGCATCCCATGCTAGGAAATTTACCCAGATTTATTTTAGTCTGAGTAGAACTTTGCAAGTTTTTCGCATTCAGTCTTCTGTTTTGTTGTACTAATGAAAACTTCTATCCCTCTGCGCTTTCATACGCTCCATCATGCACCCTTTGAATTATTTTCCTTCCGTGAAGTTAAGTATTGCTGTCTCATATTCTGCCTAAACTTAGACATCTGTCCTGGCCAATCGGAGGTTCGACTTTTTCTAAACAAGAAGTAAACACATATTACCGAAGAATATGTGAATTTTTGGGGAAATTACATGGGTGCAACTTTCCTTGAACTGCTTTTTCGTGTTCAAATAAACAGTAATCTCGAACAGGGCTTTAAAGTCGATGTATTCATTGTGTCTTTAATTAGAAATTTCAAGAGCAACTTTGGAATTTTTTCACTACTTGGATTTATGACCAATTCTGCAACAGACGATACGAGACAAATAGTGAGTACTAACTACAACAAAAACAAATTTCGGCATGCACAGAAGCTTTGCTGCTCTCAGACGTTAGTTGCAATCAAGCCTGAATTAAAACACTATCGCCAACTTCCACCAATCTTCCTTTTAACTGGCCTCGTCCGCTCCCCTTAAGATTATTTTACGTGGCCGTGTTGTTTGCACGTGAAGATAGAGACTCCGGGTGCTCCCACCGTCGATCAACTAACCCACTTGCTAGCCTTCCTAAAAATGTTCAGCAATTTTACTTCATTAAAAAGATAAATAAAAGATGAAAGATTATTGAATGTCACGAACAACGCAGTTGCATTGGTTTCCACAATAATGAATTTAGTTTCGAATGTGTTTACACCCGTATGGTCACCAAATGATCGTTCGGGCTGCATGCATAACAGTATGTTTCTGCGATGTTATCAAACCTCAACAAATGAACCAACAGCTATTTGCTAATTTTAACCATAGCAAGTCCACACTCCTTGGTGACCCGGCTTGCGTTTAGCTTGCGCAAAGCCTAGGACTTGTAAAGTGACCATCTGCGAAACTAAACGAATTTACCTGTGAACGGTCTACAACTAACGGAACGGATAAATTGTATCGGTTAAGCTGCACAAATCTGCATGATTGTAATTGGGAACATGATAAACGGTTCCGAAGTCTGGGTTTGTAAATATAATGACTGGAATTTATTAACGCGGCCACTTTCTAAGGCCCATTATCTGACCAGACGGAAAAGTTTGGAAAGCATAATGGGTTTATAACCCTTGGTATTGTTTGTCAGATTGATGAGTAAATCGTAACCGGCTTCCAAAACAATTTTTCCCTATAACATTTCAATTCACTCTTGATGTAGTTTGAGTGAAATCGTCTCTGGTATATATTTCTGTACCACGAATTAATGATCACATAAATTATTCCTTTTTCCCAGGGCGATAGCTGAACACCCACATAAACGTCCCCTGCGAGGGACGGAGAAAGACATTTTCCTTAGCAATAGGCCAACGAGCTGGGTAGACTTAGGACGGGAAATAAAATGTTTCACAGAATTCATGTGAAAACCTCTACGCGCTTGGCAGTTAGAAACTCCTTTGACGTTTGGAAAGCACAAAATCACACACTGCCGTCATGTTTATCCAGTATTGAATAAACCCGAAATTTCCCACTATCCCATTCAGTTGAGGGGAATACAATGCCATCGTTAATTGTGCATACGCATGGATGCCCAAGCATGTGACATGCACCAGATGCAATTTTCTTAGGAAAACAAATGCGCACGTTTTTTCTGGAATAGCCCAATCCTGGTGAACAAATAGCGCGTTACTGAAAGCTTCAATTTTTCGCCAAATACTCTCTATAACATTCGGCTGTCCGGGTGTCGGTCCAAACGTTTGGTTTATCAAAATGCTTTGATAAAAACAACCGATGAGAGTTCACACTGACGATACGAAAATTTTTCTGTCTTTCCTTGCTTTACTATCCACGTTGTGATTGGTGATGATCCCTTTTCGCGTGACATAAAATTGACAGAACATGACGTATATCAATTGAGTGTGAAATCATTCCAAAGCTAAAGCCGAATTAAAATTATGTATTTTATGTATGGTGGCAGAAAGAACAAAGTATTTAACTTTGTTAGCGGCCTCAGATGATGGAACCGATCTCACGTAGAAAAACTAGTTTTTATTGGTGACCATAGGCTAGATAATTTGTACAGTTCTACCGGACTTTGGGGCAATTAAACCGACACCTGACCCTTTAGGTTGTGTTCTTTGTCAAAACGGTGATTTTCCTAAATCGGCATTTCCGCTTTCCAGCAATCCGTCAAAATGGAACCCATTAGTCACAAAACGTTATGTTTTCAAAACGAAAATAAGGCTTGTGCCAGGTCACTCGATGGTTGAGGTGCCGTTCACCATGTCGTCTGGGGTTGCAATTTGGAATAAGTTTCATTGTCATGCGTTGTCACCGTGAACTAGAAGTTAGGGAACAAATCACATTAATCAGAAGTCCGTCACGTTCTACTTGGACATTTGTTTTCACTTTAGGAATGCCAAAAGCAGAATGGCATAAGAAATGCGAACGAGTCTGCCAGATTGCACATAAATGGTACAGCGCCAGGATTATCTACTTCTATCAGCACTAACATTCCGTCTATATTTGCAAATTTGCCCTCTCGCAACATATGCGATCTAAATTTAAAAATTCTTCCTGCACGATTCTACTCAATAAAGCCAAATATAAGTTGGTGTTTTTAGTCAGCTGGGTGTCACCACCTATGCCAACAACGAATTATTCGACATGTGTCAACTCAGTATTTTTCCTATGTGAAGGTATCAAGGAATATTGGGCTTGAGCAATGTCAACCTAGCCGCGATTTGGTCTGCAAAGCATCATTCTGCTCTGTGGTGATTCATCACCGATTTTAGCTTAAAAATTTGATTGATTTTTTTTCATTTTGAATGTTTTGACTTTCTCAATGGACGATCATTCATCGTGGGTTCGTGTGGTCTCCAAAATAGATTCAGAAAGAGACTAGCAGCTTTGAAGAAAATAATCACCACCGTATTCCATGTCCCATTTTCGATGAGAAGTCAATCTAGTTTTGTCAGACTCGACGTAAATTTGCGTTTAAAGATATTCCGGTTATAAAGTAAGAGAAAATAATTTAAAGTTTAGAATCATTATTCTGATAATGGCTGGCAATCAGTGTTACTTCGCACGGTTTCTCTTCATTCTTATTCTTTGCATCATTTTACTGTTTTGGGAAAAAATAAATCCGATCCTTTGACTATGGCCTTTTGGCGGATGTCTCTCTTTAATCACATACAGATCTGTTCCCAAGTAAATCTAAATAAAATCGATTCTCGGTAAAAATGTGTATAATCCTTGCACCTTAATGGGGCAATTTAATTTAAAACATTTAAGGTACACGCATTGCTGTCCCAAGAACGTCAAGGAGAATGCAAGTTCATCCAAAGTGTGGCTGGAATTACGGATCAGACAACCAGGAGCCACGACAAAGACCTTGTTAATGCATATTTATCTTCGCAAAACAATCCTAATTCAATCATGATGTAAGTTGTGTAAACAGTAAACATGTAACTACTCGGTGACAAGCATGCAGTTCAAAACAAATAATTTGACTTTATTGGATGAATACATGTGGAACTGAATCACTAATATTTTTTAAAAACTCAACCGGTAAAGAAAAATTTTCAACCTTTAAGGCCAACCACCTCACACCCAACTTCATCCTTTGAATCGCCTTTGAGGGGCAAATAAATGACAAAGCTATAGATGCACGAGATCATTCTAAAACACGAGCGTGAACAGGCGACATCATCGAGACTGATGATGAAACATTTCAGCATCTGGAACCTCAATGAAAATATGAACGTGAGCTATGATTAACACGCAACTTGCAAACCACTGGCCTCGCACCATTTCTAGCTGAAGCGTGCCTCGAGTTTTTGAAGTGTGGCATGAACTAAGCACTGCATTCGTTTGCTTCAAGTTAGTTCACTGTGTGCATAGTCCACAATTGTCGAAACTGTCCTCAGGAAATGGCCATTCAGAAATCAAGACACGGTGAAACAAACTATAAAGCTCTGCCCGTAGAGGCAAATAGGATAGGAAAAAGCTTGCATATGCCAGCTCTTTCTTAATGGCTTCATGAATCTTGCTGATTTGGTTTTCCACGCATGGTTGTCCACAGCGAGATACATGTCGATTCATAAACACCATCAGATCGCTCTTGGAATCATGTCCTCAAAAGCTGTATCTCGCCAGTGCTTGGTTGGCAACTCCATCTTGGTCAAGTGGCTTGCCAACAGCGGTCAACACCGAAAAGCATCCCGAGGAGTTTGACCTACACCCTGGATCCAGGATGTTAAGCCTATATTCCATTCCACCGTATTTCTCTTCTTGCAAGCGATCGAATTGTCTCTGTTCACATTGGCCATTTTAATTGGATAGTAATTATAAATTTAACAGTCGGGACAGTTAGGGATAAGTTGACAAAAGAAAGAAGTGTCAACGTTTTGAAAACATCAAAAATTCGGAAATGCGTTTGATTAGATCAACCAGAAAACATTTTGTCATTTAACTAAAACTCATTGGGAAACTCCGATCACTACTTGGTGGAAACGTACACTGAGACCACCGATCAAAAGATTTCCGGCAAGCTTTATTTTTTATTGGGAATGGACGAACTTCCAGTCCGCTTTCATCTAATATGCGCAATCTACTCTTTGTGAGTACAGTCATGGATAACGTGCTATTTCCATTGGCTATATCGCACAATCTCAGGCGCGCTTAGTTTGACCTACGGAAATTCCAAATGTCCGAACTTTCTTTACCAGATACGTGTTACCTTCCCCCAAAATCTTTGCCGAAAAATGTGGGTTTTGAACAGCCAGTGGAAAATCAACACCCCAACTGACAATTTTGCCCTAAAAATGTAACCCACTATTGTCGTTTTCTTATTCAACTAGAGTAGAAAGAAGTTCGTGACGAAATACAAGTGCAACGGAATATGAAGTTAGATTCTTCAACTGAACACATTTGGGACCATCTACTGAACACAACTGTAAAACCATAGAGTCATCCATAGTTCACGGAGCAGTGACCGGGCAAACAGGAAAACTAAGCATGAAAATTGGCGTCATTTAGAAGACAATTTGGGAAGTGGAATTTGCTGATGTGTTCACTCTCGCATGCCTCCGAAATAAATGAGTTATTCCTTTAACGGCATTTATTTTTTTGTTCGGGGACCCATATTTTGGAAGAAATTCCCGATTTACATAGTGCATTTTATATTCTTGATTATCATAAACGTGAAGGAATCGTAAATCAATCTGCTTTCAAAAGTGGCGCCCGAATTTCTGATAATATGACATGATATGAATACTGTAGTGAAATTTAGTCGGTATGGAACAATGGAAAAAATTGATTCTGTCAGTCAGTTTGACTTCTACTAAGTTGCGATTTTCGCCTAAGTCGAATTAAAGCATTTTTTTCAGAATAACAACAACGGTAAATCACGTTACCAAATCGTTAAGACTTGATGGGTGAATGTCTGTAGTACTATACACCAACGATTCAGAAACCGGGTGAATGTTGCTGTCTGTTACAATCGGACTGCATTAAACGTGCGCTGCTTAACCCTCATTCATTTACCAGATTGGTGCATTATCTGTAGATCAAAACAAATCAAGCGCATGGCGTACAAAAGTTATCTGCTAATCGAAGTTTGTTCCATGGCATAAATAAAGCCACAGCTAGGCCTCTCCATTTGACGGCTTTGGCAAGCGTTGATTTCTGCGCTGAATCCAAAAAAACTACTTTCACTTTACCAATGCAACCAACGAGCCGTTCGTATTCAAGGGCGTAAATTCGAATCCCCCCAACGCCGCCCAACGTGCCCATGTGATAGCCTTTTGTTGCTGAGGCCCGTGCCTGGAAAGTGATGTGCTCTTTCGTTTCATTAATAAAGGAATGAAAGAGAAAATATAACAAATATAAAAAGTTCATTTTGATAAACACCAGAATATTAGATGATTAATTACGGCAATCAGGGGGCGGATAAGAAGATGCACATTATTTCGGCCGTTGACAAGTTTGCACATGTGGTTATGTTAAGAACCACGCATAGATCCAGAGAGAAAGAGCTCTAATGCTTCCTCCGAGATGAGCAAAACCGTCAGTTGAGGCGACATAGCCATGGGACTGGGTGCGTGCACACACACACACACACACACCTTGTGCCATGAAGCCAACTAGATTGGTGATTTTGATAACGTACGGATTAATACATTCAATACAGATAATGACCAATAAGCATGGACTAAACCTGGTAAATAACCGTTGTGAAATGGTCGGTTGTGTTTTTGTGAATTTTGCTGAACACTTGCAGAACGGACATTCACCGGTAGATTAAAAAGAGCCAAATTATTCCGTTGAATCTATCAAGAAAAATTTCCTGGAAGTCTGGTAGTTGGCAATGTTCAGTTATTTCATTTCAGTTGGTCTGTTATCAACAACAGCTCAACGTTAAAGTTCGCTTTCTGGACGAATTCCCACCATATATGTGCAGTGGTTCCGCATCAGTAATCGCCTGTCAAATTCCTACCTTGTTTGCGTTCATAACTGAACTTCAGTCCGATTTGCTTTCAAGAGTCAAATATTACCGTGGCTGTAGAATCACAAGTTTGACGGAATAAGTCTAACGACACTCTATTATTACGTGAGGCAATAAGGTCTCTTCTAGATTCACTGATTTCGTAACTGTTTTGCACAAATTATCACCTGCCCATATGAGAAATGCGATTTAGTTTATACCGAATCCTATAAAAATACCAGTCTATCAGCGGCGGTCGAGGGAACTATGTCGAGGCTGTGGGATATGAAGCTCGTGGGTTCCAATCCTCCAACTGCCGGTCAAATTCTGCACTCGGCAATCCTAGGTTATTATCAATGTCGTTGCTGGGAAATTATGTACACGGTTATTTCATTAATAATGGAATTGAAAGATAAAAGTTACAAACACATCGTCAAGATGGGAAAACGCGTTATTTTAAAGTGACATGGAAGCTTTGGAATCATGCACTCGTGCGCCGTTAATTACTTACTATTTGAGTCATCGCAATGGCCTAGGTTACCATAAGCTCTTGGACATCATATATGACCTTAGTGCAATTTAAAAAGTAGATAAGTGGAGTTGCAACAAAACTGACTATCCTTTCAACCAGTGAATAAGAAAGGAGGCTATAGTCTTCCTCAATAGTGATACAATAAGCCGTTTACGTTTTATTCTTGCTTTTTGTTATTAATAATGCGAACCAAGTTTAAGCCAGACGAAAACAGAAAGGCGGGCTGGCTCATATTTATTTCAACCCGGAATATTCGTCCAAGTCAATCAGTGGCATGTGCGACGCTCATTCGTCAGTTATTCTTTTATTGGGAACAACTGATACAATAAGCTGAATCAGTCACGTGAACGAAGAGGCAAGCTAGCTTATTTACCCACCTAAAGCAGTTGTTCTTTCTTTGTGCAAGCCACTATCTAGGCCGAGAGCCGAAATCACGACTTGAAACCACGCATCCGTTTCTTCACTATCAAAATCGTTCGTAAATACCCATCAAGTTGATACTCAAGGGGAAGACAAACAAAATAAAACTAGAAAAGGTTAGCTGTCAATGAAGAAGATCACTGAACAAATTGTTGACTAAAGGAAGGAATATTTTTATCTGATGCTTATTAATCGAAGTTTTTTTCAAGTTTCACCTTTTGCTCTCCTTAGTAATGAAAGAAATGCATACCACTTTCAGGCCGGGAACCGCCGCCAGTAGAAGGATATCCATTTGGGAATTTGACAATCGTTGAGAATTTTTGATCCCAAGAACTGCATGTTCAGACACAAGGCCTAATTCGCCGGATTAAAACCCTCTAGTTGATTGTTTAATCAATCAAGTAGTACTAAAAGTTCACCGGAATATCCTGAAAACTTTTCTCTGTGGATTCCACTGCTGCTTCTCCAGTTTGTCCTTTCCCGATCGCGATGATGATAAGATACTTGCAATAATGCGTAACACAGATTAGAAAGGTCCATTCTATGTAACGGTCGCACTCACTTTGACGCAGCACGATAAATTGCTTAACGTTGCGAATGTTCTTGGAACAGCAGATTCACCGTAGGTTGCTGGTGACAAATGCAATTTAAGCATAATAAGGGCCAATTGTAGAGCCCGAAAAATTGTGTGTCCCAAAAAACTGATTCCTTATGATCCTCTGGAAAAAGTCCTTGTGCCGTCAATTTGTTTTATCTGTTCCACTGACGAAAAAGACAGATTTCCAAAAAAGATGTATTTCGTATCAGAAAATGGTTAATGCATTAGCATTATGCAAAAGTTAAAGGGGTTGCCCATCTCTGTTCCAAACAAACGTTGCATAAATTAATTATTTTCAAAAGCCAAACTTCAAATAACGGCATCAAGCATGGAACAGCGCAGAAGTATGTTTTCCTGTACAATTTCAGGAATAACCAAAAGTTTTATCTGTTATCCGAGGAGGACACCTGTTTTGGTCTTCACTTCAAATGCAGCCTTAGTTTAGTCGACAATGAGGCAAAGCAATTATCTTAGGTGAATACAACCTAATTGTGGCTAGGTTACGTTGTCACCTTCATTCATCAAGTTGAGCACTTTGTTTTTGTCACAAACTGTCCTGACAACACCATCATCTGCCGTTGTATTTGTTGTTTTCCAAAGCATTTCTTGCCGCTATTCATCATGCACGGAAATGTCTGAAATTTGAGCATTATACAGTCGCGTCAGCAACTCTGAGCTGTCATTTCTAGTCCAATTAGAATAATCCATCAATTAGGAAGTTTTTTTTTTCGAACACTGTTGAAATTAACCCGGTTTTGAAGTAGGCCCTGGGTATTTACATCGACCGTGTATTTTTTTCAAAAGTTGTCAAGAGGCAAATTCCGGTCTGCAGACACTAATGAATGTCTTCAATTGGAGAGCTTTTCATTTCGTGTGCTGGTCACCATTTCATTCACACCTCAAGACGTCTGTCAGAAAAGGTTTGGTGGTTCTTCATGCACATACACCTTGTTCAGTAAGGTACCCACAACAGCACGAGCTAGTGGAGTAAATCTAATGCACTTAAATTAATATCCTCAGACCGCAGCCCTGAACTCTATACTAATGCTATTGAGCAAAGGGATTGGATTATATTCTCCCCGTGAAAAACGCAACCCACGTGACATTGCACATTTGGGTAGAGGAACGGCAGAGGATTGCTTTCATCCGAACGACCCTTACGTGCCGCGCTTGGATGATCGGTATCAAGATTTTATCGGATAATAACGCTGTCCACTCGGCTCGTGAGTCGGAAAAAATGGTTTTGCACTATCGTGAAATTGGTTTGTGATTTTTAACCTTTTCCTCGTATAATACAAAATAGAGATAAAGTGACGCTGGCCATGTTATTTCTGTGAGGTTCAAGTGCAAAGCGTGTAATCAGCACAAATATCAGGGCTGTTGCCTCTCACCGTAAGTCGCAAGATCTATGTGGTTGTCGTTTTATTAAGAACACTTATGGTTTTGAAGCCACAAAACGTTCAGGTGGCTTGTTAGCTTAAAATTTTCGCCATTGTTAAGGCTGTATGATGTTGTGATCACGTGCAAGCGAAGCGATCTGCGCAGCTAGAAATGCATGTACTGCTTCCTTCTCGACACTATCGAACAAATGATTATTTCAGCGCAATCCTTAATGGAAAATTCATTTCCACCCTAATCGTTATTGAACCCGAAATTTTTTGTTACCAACATCTAAAGATAATCTTCTGATACTCCTAAGATGAGTTTTGCTATCAGGCGGTTTGTATCGCAGCTACTGATGGGAATTTCACCAGAGTGGGCAGGTATAAAGCGGTAAGCATTTGCAAAAGTGCATACCGTGTTGTGCCAAAAATCTTTGATGGTCTTCGGGAATTGTCCATCACAAAATGACAGCAAGGTTACATTTTCTTCTTTGGCCTACTCCTGAATGTTTATCACTTGTTGTGGTCACACGTAGACAGCTGTGTACATCGCGCTGAAAACCGGCCGTCTAAGCACTCCGAAGTACGCCAACTGCCCTTGTATCAATAAGGAGAAACGGGCAACACAAACATTCGATCGACTGTCGCCCCGTTGACCAGATAACAAAGTTGACCTTTCAACAGTGTCCGGTTCATTGTAAATGGCCCTACCTTATCAGTCAAATACCGCGTACTATCTGCTTGCCATACCTCGGACGCCAAAGTTTTTCAGTTAAAACCTTGGTTTTCCCGGATCACTGATTTTAGGAACAAGAATAATTTTTATTCTGACTACCGGTTTTGTTGTATTAGTTCGCTCAGGTGGCTTTTGTATCCATGAAATCAGCAATGGTTTACCTATCTGTCAATCCATTTACTTGACTGGCTGATTAAATTGGTTTCTTTGCTCCTGTCATCCGTCAACCCAAAGATGATCGCGAAGCCCCAGGAATCGAACCATAGAATAAGCGAATTCGCCCACGGTTTTGATTCGCGGAGCATCCGACTATTTCCAGCAGTCAAGAGTTGTTGGCGGCCGAATCAAAGAACACCATATGTTATCAACTGCATTATTTAATGCTTACTTCATTGTCGAAAGGAATATTAATATCATTGCTGTTTTTCATTAGGTTAAAACAGTTTTACTCGGGTTTTTGTCAATGTCACAACTTGGTTGCGTCAAATTCTTGTTTTCTGTTACATGCATCTATATAGGCCTAACAGGATTGGAATACCTTAATACAAATTGATGAAGTGGGGCGCCAGTCTTAAGTGTGAAATTTCGACTGGTAGAGGACCATATAAGACCTCAAAAGATCAGGTGTGACAACGAGCTAGGAGACGGAGAATGACTATCTAACGCCAAACAGAACGGCCTTTCTGAGTTTAGAACCCTGATCTTCCAATGATAGGCGTTCATTATTTCATTTGATCGCTGCCTGAACACCCCTTGGTAACGTTTCTATTTAAACTAAATAACTACTACATTATAACATTACCTAAACCCCAAACAACCGATTCACAAGAAACATAAATAGGCATAGTTTTATTTTCGTATTGCACAAATGAGACAAACTTTTAAATTTCGTCCGGAAGTTTACTGGAAACAAAAACTCCGATGAGTACTTTGTGCACCGCATGAATTCCATTTTAACAGAGCCAGTGAAACAGTCAAGATGGGAAAACAGACAGCAATTAAAAATCTTAAACTGATTTCCCCGAAGTGATTTTCCGTGCCCTCTCCACCCATCCAATCTGCATTCACATCTTTATTAGATCGTTGTCGTCTGGTATATATCCAGATGGCTGTTCGAACGATTCTGAGCCATTCACTTGAAGAGCAATATGCATATCTGCAGTGGAGTAGTGATTTCATCAAAATGTTACCCTAAAGATAAACCTCATTTCGAAAGTGAGGAGATAGTTTTGCAATTCCACTCCACGTGAACTTGCGTTTTTAATTTCACATCACGATGGTTGTAAAAATTTATGGAGTTCAACCAATAATCCGTATAAAAAGACTGCTGCAACAAATACCAAAAAGAGCTCATTAACACCGTATTTTTATTTTTACATATTCTGTCAAGGCCATTGGGTCCTTGTTCAGTTCCTTGCACGACCGGAGCGATATCAGATGGTACACAATTTTTCGAAACACTCAACAGATCTACAGATCCGGAATCAAAGCTGTGATTCGTCCGAGCCAGCTGATGGCTTGTCAGCAGGTAGAAGTCGTGTCGGTTTAAAAGTATTCACACTGCGCGTTTTCATTACCGGTGAACCTAAGGAAATATTTGCTATATTGTGCCCTCCGAATTTGAACTAAACATGACTTTACCAAATACCTTTTATTACTCCTCATCATATTGAAATTTTCCTGGCATGCAACCACTTTGTTCTAACTGTTTTAAGTTACTGTAAAAAGTAATTTCTCCAAGCGTCATATTCCCAATAGAAACCACGGAAAAAATCAATAGTTTCCGACCTTGAATTTCCATCAATGACATTTCCAATGGCTTACTCAATTCGGGATCCATTTGGAAATAAAAATGAATTCGTACGGATATGGTCTTATTGTCCACCACACAATTACGAATCACCGTGAGCTTTTGCATTTAAATACCCTGAGTTTGTGTTCAAACTAATTGTTGTTCGACAAAGTCACGGGTTCATACTTTATAATGGCATTTACAATGTAGGTGTGAAAGCCTCAGATATATGGGATCACAGATGGATTTTCATTTGAGACCACGACCCAGTTAAGAAAGGAATAGAGTATGCATTAGAAACTCTTGTTCGAAATTGCTTTAGAACCATGTCACCGTTGAAGAACGTTGGTAATTTTCACGTGTTTCTCGTCACTTATATCTGTCAACTAGAGACTTTGGTGTGGCTGTTACATGGGGCTATAGAGATTTAAATTTGCAGAACAAACACAATATCTTGTCTGCCAGCATGAATTTTTAAATTTATTTGAAAAGGCATTGGCTTTTCAGGTGTTAGAAAAGCCGTCACATCAGTAACAGTCAACCCTGATGACACGTCAAATAACTCCTAGTATTCCTTTGCCCTGTGGAGGCAAGTAGCCATAGCATAGATTCTGAACAGCCCCAACAGATTGCTCTGGAAAGAGTTGAGTTTTCCCTGGTTGAACCTAATTTTGTGGCATCAAACAGATATAAATCACATTAGGGCATGGGTGCGAGTGGTGACATCTGACTGGAACCGCATGCAACAACGGATATGCAAAAATCCGCAGATGGTAGAGAAAACCCTCTTTAAATTTGGCCGAGATCAAAACCGTAACGAAATTTGCAAGAAGTTTTCTCTGGAGGGTAACTGAAGGAGCCCCAAGACGTATACCGTTTGGTCTAGATCACCTCAAACTCCTACAAATCTGGAGATATCCTGCAGGAGTTCCTGGCAGCAATTTTCTCGGAAAAATTTGTTCGACGTTCGAATTTTTCCAGGAAATCTGGAACATTCAGGCAATACTCGGAGATAACACACTATGGTAATGAACAGGACGGTATATAAACAGATATACTTGTGCATCACCTGGATAAGGCATATCTTAGTTTGAAGTGCATGTTGCACTATTAAAAATGGTGTGCGATCCGCCTACAATGACAGTACTGATGCATTTCAAAGAGCTACGATATAATGTATTCTGTAGCATGTGAAAAGTTCATCGTTTGCTAGATATCATCCCCGAAATACCAGCACACATGCAACTCGTTATCGCTAATCCGAGAATACACTGCATCTCACCAATCGTTCTGAACAATTATCTACTACAAAAAATGACCATAAGTTAGTTTTTTTTTACTTTAACATTTGCGTTCGCTACACAATTAATCGCGAGTAATATGAGCGGTTAGAATTTGTCAACCTGCCTGACTGCCCTTCAGTCCTAACCCTTCAAGCACGGACCTCTGGCCACATGGCAATCCCTACGCATGGAAGATTTCAAATACGAGGTCTGTCCTCATTGGAATCCGTCGCTTGGACATATTTCCTTTACCATTAAAGGTTCGAACTCGGCTGGGCATGAAGAGTGTAGGCTGAATGTAAATCAACCTAAGCGGCAAAGCACCGTGACGGGCAAAGATCCACCGGAAGAAAATTCATTGACAGTGAATTAAAAGACAAGTTGCTTTTGGCGCCATGCAATTATCGGTCCACTGTTCAAGCACCCTGGGTAAGAAACCTGTGGCTCATAACACCAACCTCTTTCCATAATGAAATTTGTTTTCGTACAACCGCGTTTGCCTACTGACAGTTTTGTAGTAGTCCAACTATAAATGTCGAGTCATTTAGCCATCAGAAATCAAGTTGATATTTCGGGTAACAGTGGAGAGGAGCTATTGCTATCGCGAAAGGCTTTAGGACAGTTTGGTGGCAAAAACAGCCGTGCCGTGCAAATAATGGGCCGCATACAAATGCTAAATAAAGAAGTGGTTTTCGAATCCCGTCACACTTCAGTTAACAATCTTGATATTGGCACATTTTAGAACAAACTAGTTGTCTATTCCTGCCTGTTAAGCTAATTCACTTGTGTTTTTCATGCATAAAGCTTCATGGTAGCAATTCACAGAAAAACAATAAGACAACACCTGGAGTTCTAAATCATTATCTACTTGGGGGCATCCGGTTTGGAACATTTCTTATTTGCATAATGCAAATAGCATTGACTCTATTGCGTTTTACTGCATTAGAATTTTGCATACACGGGCGTCCTCGTTTCAGTCAAAATAAATGCGTTCACTAACTTAGTAGAGTAAAAAGTTGGGAAAAAGTGTCACGAAGAGCAAACGTTGGAATTTCAGCAAAGATTGTGTACAAAATCAGGGGTGATCTGTTCCGAATGGATAAGAATTCGGGCTAGGTAGGGAACGACTGAGTTCCAATTAATTTAATTTACATGCGAGAATATATGCTTCGGATAGTAGAATGTGTCCTAGTATGAGAACGTCATTTAGAAAGAATGGGAGGGATCTGAAATAATCTTTTGCGCTAGGTTTTCGCGCGCGGATAGATTCATCCCACAGAGTTTGGTGCGGTGTTCTTTCACCGGTACGTTAGATAAACCAGTTATAATTGGCAGGACACGATGAAAGAGTCTGAAGTCTTTCTTTAGTTGACCAGAAAATTTGGCAGGAGAACAACAGAGGAGAGCGAGGAAACTCAAACTGGTAAACAAATATTGCTTTGCTTGACCTGGAAATGACGCCGTCATTTTGCGTAAAATGATTGTCTCCTAAGATTCCTCCACAACTGAAATATATAAGTACCGTTTTAAGGTTTTGCTTGTAGTAATTCTTAAGTGCTTGACAAGTGCTTCTAAGCCAATGGAAGAAGAGTCAGCTGTTCAAACAGACTGAGAAAAAAAGTAAACAAATATTCGACGTATTTTGACAAATTGAGATTCAAGACATCAAAGAAGACAGTCGTAGAGGAGAGATAAGTTGTTCTAAAAGTTCAGGACACCTGCAGCCGCATATATAAGCTGACAGAGAGCAACGTCGTCTGCGTATCTGAATAACTGACCAAGTTAACTAGCATGTAGATCGCTGATGTAAGTTAAAAAACAAGTAAGAAGAACGAACAGCTACTTGAAGGACTCTAGAATTATTTGCCAACGGGGAGGATTTGTTTCTTTCCAGTCTTATGCACTCAGTTCTGTTGATGAATTTGTCTGATAGTCAGGCTAAGAGGCAAGTGAGACAGCCGAGATGCCCAAGTTTATGAGGAAGTAGAGACCGTGAAAGAGAGTCGAATGTAGAAGACAATTCTAAAACAGCATATCGAACATATCTGGCGGATGTATTCAAGGATTTGGTGGTGTTTTGAACCAGGGAGATACGGAATCCAAAGTTGACCTGTTTCGTTCATACGCAAAGTGAAGTTAGGCGACTCAGGATGGCGCTTCTGTTAGTCTAAGACCGGATGATTTAAGCGTGATGGGACGAAAACGCTCGGTTGGCACTGTTGAATTACTGGATTTGGGGATGGGCACAATAGTGACTGGTCTCCAAAGTTCGGGAACGGAATTTTTGTATTAGGAGGTATTACGATGGGACGTAAATGCAAATAGAAACTAATTTTCCAACCCGCTCGTTTGGATACCGTTGTATAGTCGTAGCACTTATCCGCGACCACTAGGGCTGTTTTGTTGCGCGGTTGCAGACTAACGCCACTCTGACCGGTTTATGCGATTCACAGGAATTCACCAATAAAACTTAGAAGGAAATTGGAAAAACTGATCCAAGGGAATCAAGTGTTTATATGTTTCGACGCTTAATTTCATATTGGACGTTATCATTTTAGTCGGAAATGCTCTGTGCTCATTTTATTAATATGGCTTCCGTTTTCGGTACCCATTTTCCTCTCATCTTGTACACCCTCCGTAGCACCTGGATTCAAGTCTTCTCTCTGGGCCCGCTAACTGATGTTGAATAACCGAGGAGAACGACCACATCCCATATTTTACCGCGAAAACTTTGAAATGTCACGATTACGAGATGCAACCAAGTGGAGGCTGTTCGTCCAAGTATGAGCAAGCGTTATGGAAATTCAAAGAGCACACACGAGCGAATGGACAAAAATCCGAATAGTTATGATCTAAAATAACAAGTTGGACTTTAACTAGTCCTAAGTTCACCTAAAACACATAATGCTTATGCATGTTCTTTGGTTCATAATGAGATGAGTCGTTAAAAAACCGGAACATGTTTGACTTTCTGCCCGGCACTGGAAGTTTATTGAGCCACTAATCAAGGCTACTTTAGACCCCAGTAACAGCTACACGCCAACGACTATTTAGTAGTTGCTACCTTCAGTGATTCTTTAGTATTACTGCGAAAAATTGGTCACTTTGCGCCATCAAAGGAGACTTTGGTATTCACTAGTGTGCAAACCCAGACCAATCTTGAATTCAAACGAAATTCAGTTAAGCCGAACCAGTGTTCTGCAAAACTTGCGAGAATTCTTGTTCAGCCATTTCTGTCAAGAGTGTTCGCCCGTTAGGTGGTCAAGAAATATCTTTCTCATTTCCGTTAAAATTCCCAGGGTTTTGCATGTACATTCGGTTTGACGAACGAGCAGAGTGGCCACTCATCAAAAACTGATTCGATACCCAGATTAAAGCTAGTCATTTCGAAGAATTGTCACGAAATACGACGCATCAATGGAACAAAACTCACTAGATGTACGCCATTCGAAATGGTTAGAAAATTACTTACTTTTCCAACACATTGTAATTATCTGTGACTGAGAGTGCTAAGATCTTTTGCTTTGGCATCTCGGTTCGGATAACTGAATATTTGAGCCCCTCCATATAGGGTTACTAATGCACAATGGTCATTAGAAATTATAACGAAGAATTTCATATATCTTGACGTGACGGCAGACTAATCACATAGGTGCCGGAAGTCAACAGGAAATTCCGAATGCGATAGGTTAATTGATGGTTATCAACAAGACGAGTGTAGAATGAGGCAATGAGATTACACACTGGTAGATGGTGCGATTTGCGTACAGCAGACTAAGATTTAAATACTTAATTCTTACAGCAATGGCGATTTCAGCGGTTGGATCAGATCTCACTTTGCCTAACCCAAGGTCCAGAAAATTGACAGGTATGGCCTCGGACGTGATCAGAAATTTTCTGCGTTATGTCCTGGTGAAAAAGGTTGCTATTGTCAACAGTTTCCTAAAGCTGGTTGTTGGGTCATTTTCGTTTTGTCCATCGAAAAATTGTTGCTATATGGTGATAAGCATGCTTCGGACTACATCTTTGTTTTGTAGTAGGTTTGGAAGGGAGCTTGGTTGTGCATTCAACCTCTATAGTATATAAAAACTGATGTGGAACAGAGTACTGGGACTTAGAAGGGACACATTATTGGCCTGGTGCATGGTATCCTCAATGCCACCTTGACATCAATCGCTGGAGTACAGATGAATGCTGCTTACCACCATTCTAAAACTGCTAGTGCCATATCATCCAATTCTTTCTCCCAATTTAGGTATTTGACCGATTCACTATCGGTAGCGACCGTGCGTTTCACAAAAACATCGAATGTCTGTTCTTTCTTAATTAGCTTCCGATGAATTTAAACTCGCTATGCAATGTTTCTCAGGTACGCATATTCGTGACTCTGTAGACTACACAGCTCTTCGGCCGTCCGTAATAAAGCACAGTACAAAACTCAGGAAGTGGTTGTTTTATCCAATACACGTACGTTCACGAAATAAATTTCCCTTACTCCTCATCTTTAAATCTACGAATAAATTTATACTCTACAGGCCATAAAAATCAGAGGATCACAGCCAAAATTTGGCAGTCAATCATTTGCTTATCCCATTTTTGCAAGATGTGCTCAGTATCGATCGGATTTGTTCACCAACCTTTTGTCTGACCGGTCAATGTGCATCGAACTGGAAACTCTTGGTCGTATCGTGGAGTGTACAACTTCCTCGAGGGTTCTGATTCAAGTTAGTTGGCATCCAACTTCCAATAGGGATTCAGTTGTATTCTATTCAACATGTAAAACTCTGGAAATAAACAGCACCAAGTTCATGAATACAACAGTCGTTGGGATGGCGAAAATAACGTGGAATTACTCGCAGTCCTGTCGGGCAAATGTATACCGTTGTCTGGACGTTTTTTCTGACCTCAGCTAGTTCATTCTTACCAATACTAGAAACCACTGAGTAACAGTTCACCCAAAAGCAACAATTTACTTGAATGCCAAATACTTAAAGGTGTGAAAACTGATTTTATTCATGTTTGGGTTGTTAGAAATCGATGAAAGGACAACGGTTGTTGCCGGTGCTGTCTTCTCGACTTCGCTCTATTTTTTCACTTTGTATTCTGTCTGACAACTAGGTAAGTGAGGATTTACTCTCCCAGAGACCGCCGATAAGTCAAAAATGACAATCTATACCTATGCTAAGTTAAATGACAATAATTTGACTTTTGTGATCATTAATTTTCCTTTAGTTTCCAAATTTTCAGAGTTAAGCAGGGTGTAAACGTAAATTAGTTTTATCGAGTACGGATTATGATTAAGATGACAAACAATTGGCGCATATCTTTGTATGCCGCGGGACATTTTATTAAATGACGAACATGTTTAATCCAATATTTGTTACTGTCAAGTCAAATCCTACAATAGTGCACTTCTGACATCTTGATATGTTACTCACAGGCGTTGTTACAGGTATCGTCGAACTGGAATGTTTTGGAGATTTCCCATAGTTGCTAAGCTGTGATTCTTGAACTTGTGAGGTAGTTAAGAATGCTACAAAATACTATGGACCAATTTTCCATTCTGGATAAGTGAAGGCGATTCTGGACCGAGATGTCGGCTTTTGGGCATGCGTGATGCTCTCATTCCGGAGGTCAAAAGCCGAGCCGCCGATCGACGTACACATGGGTGACAGTTTGGCAAATCATACAAAATGAAATAGGGCATATCAGCTGGTTCACAACTGGTTAAATTTTTAATTCGAACTGAGGGAAAATGCTTAAAATTAGGACTTTTCATATGACTTCGTAGACCAGACAGACGGTCGACCATATGCATGCATGAGCATTTGTCTCTCCAAATCCCAGATTTTCTTGACAAATGCGATGTACGTTGTTCTTGTATAATCAGTCTTTCCGGCATCACTCAACATACAATTGTTAAGGCTCAAGGGCAGATCAGTGATCTATCCGACGAAGTCTTGTGTTTTTGCACTGACCAGCTTTGTCACTCATTAGCTTAGTGATCACTTCACAGATTCTACTCACAATGTTTGATTATGTGATCAGTATAGAGTCATGCCATCAAATCGGATTTGCTGGTTATCCACCTGTGACTGATCTCATCGACAATGCGCCCGCCTGATTTTAGTCAGTTAGTTCGAGCTAGAAATGCTACATTGAATTATGAGTTTGGCGAAACATGAGTCCAAAACGGGATACGTAATTAAGCCAAATAATTGAGTTCCTTGATTTTGACTGAAGAATACTGTCTTTTAATGCATTAGACACGGGTTCGCACAAAACCAATCGATTTTAGCCAAGTCTAATTTGATTGATTAATATAAGGGTTAATTCGGAGAAACCGTTATCAATGCACAATAAATCATGTTTTCGAATCTTGATAGAAGTTTAATATAGAGTAATTCACAAATTCCGTATGATACCGTTAGCTGTTCGGCGGACAGCAGAGATGAAAGGCATTTCCTTTCCTAATAGAACGCTTACACCGAATACCAAGATCCCGATTTAGTTCCAGAAGAGGTGTATTTGATGGACCAGTTTTGGATTTTTCAGGCAGAATTGGTATCGAAAAAGAATGAACTAAATGAGAATTAATTCCCACGCTGTCCGGTAGCTTCTGGAAACAAACATTGAATCGAAAAGTTTACTTGAGAAGCTCAGTCACATTGATATGGGTAATCCAAAATCAGCTGTTCAAAATAACTCTAAAATTATCCTAATCAATCAAACCAATTTTCAAATGGAAGGACATTAACAATAATCGCAATCATCATTAGGTTAATGAGAAAGTTGTATAGTAAAATAGTATGTGCAAAATACAAATCGGTTCGAAATTTATGTTTAAATGACCTAAGCAGATATATTGGTCTCTCGATTGCCAAAGCAGAATCCTACAGTGCAAAACCTCGAGTGATTTTGCTATGTTTGGCTTATTGGAAATGGACTAAATACTGATCGGCTCCCTAGGTGAGGACACACCCTTCGGGGCTTTAGATCAAATCGGACAGGTTCGTCACAGTTAATGTCTTCATTTTGAGGCAACACAAAATGTTATATCAAATTCTATTATAAACTTGACACGCAACTATGGCAAGTCATCACAACGTAACGATTGTACTCCCTGGGGAATGATCACATCAAATTCGCGATAGCATCCGAATTCGCATCTCAGCGCATGTTGAATACACTTGGATGGTGTCCTGAATTTATGAATTTAATAAACTGGGGAGGGATCCTGCTGGACAGGAATAATCACAGGTTTTGACGAGATTTCGGTAACCACGACAGGATGCATAAATCAAACACTGAAAGTCTCCAGGAGGCAAGATATTACCTACTCGAACATTGAGAAACGTAGGTCACTCGTTAACAAAACTATCCTATTCAGTGATTAAACCGACTCAGATAAATAATAACTTGAGAGAATAAGGCCTGTTTTACGGCCAACAGCACGTTGTCTGATAGACCAGTGTTGACTATATCTAATTGCTTTCACGAATTTATTTTGGCTTAGTGATTAAAGTACCTCGTAAGTCTCAAAAAGTCCTTTTGTACAGCTGTTACATTGCAGAATGGTGCCGAGTGTGAAAACTGCCAAACTAACTATTACGGACTAGTCAACCTGTCACACTTACCGCAATTTACGTATTTTTCGTACTCAAAACTGAAATTGGAGTTTTGCGGAGCAGTCGCAGAAAGGAACCAGATCATAATCGACTTCTGATATTCAAAGCTATGCAGGTTACTTCGACTGTCCAGGACGTATTCTTTTTCAAGACTGCTGTCGTCGAATGTCCAAATTTCCACATAATCCTTTGAGTTAGGCGGGAACTAGATTTTTTAAATGATGAAATCTATAATTTGTTTTTTAAACTTCAAAGTATGGTCATAGATACCTATATAATTCTACTATATAATGAGATTTTTTAACGTTTAATGGAATGACAAAGCAACACCCGTTGTTTGATATTAGCATGAATTCTCAACAATTGACGTAGTAACCTGTCGCGTACCTAGTGGTCCGATGTTCACAGGTGACTTTAATAAATTTCTTTTGAAATCCTGATCCAAGCCTACAGTGGATCTCTATTATCCACCTTTTCTAATACAGGAAACTGCACGTGACGGGATCGAATGCCATTTTCGAATGCCGTTTTCGGCTATCATTCGTAGTACAACTGGATGATTCCCGCATTAGTAACGAATATGAACAAGCATAAAATAAAAATCAACACCCAGTTTTTTCAGAAAATACCAGTGGATAAACCACAAGGAAATCAAAGTAAGCTTGGCTTCCTATCAAAATGTTAACAATGCCATCTGGATATGTTGGTCATTTTACTTGACTTGTTTGAAAACTCACGAAGAGATCGGTAAATGTCAGTTTGACTCCTTCTGTCGGTTTTGCCTGTATTACCCACAGACAACGAATTTTCTCATCCTCATAATTTTGCACGCTCTCAATTACTGAAATCTTTCCTCGGTCCGCCTTTAGATAACTTCCACATTGATTTTCTGTGTTATCAGCGATTCAAAATTAAATCAGTTCAATTCAAGGAAAATTTAATGGCTGCGCGATGCAATCAGCAGAATCATTTTAGTGTCAATTTAATGCGAGATCACTTTTAGTAATATAATAAAGTTCTTAAAGGAAGGGAAAGACAACACGCTTTTCGTTTTAAAAATGGTAGTCATTGACTCAGCTTTTGGAATGCTGGGTTGACACTTATTACTCAAAAATCAAAGTAATACCTCATTCAGAAAATTAGCCCGGAATTGTTTCCGCAAAACTTGAGACATCGGAATCCGGGTGATCTAATCACGCGATTTTACCGATACTTGATCCACATTAGGAAAGATGATGATGCTAAGGAAATGCTAAGACGGAAGAATGGGATCCCATATTCTAGAGGGCGCTGGGTGCTTCTTAGCACCTCGTTCAGCTTACACTTCCATGTGCTAGCTATCAGAACAAGCGAGTTGATTTTTAGGCTGCGACATTTACACCTGGACCATTTTCATGGGCATTCTACACGTCAGTAAAATTACTTGAGATTTAGATTCGTGCTGCACCAATTGCACATGGTGTTCATGGCCCGGCGTTAGTTTACTAAAATTTCACTGAAAAAGAAATTATTGCAGTTTCGTTCTCTTAGATTAGCGCAAAATTCCCGATTGGTTGTTGAGAACCGACAAAAGTTAACCAGTATACCAACCGGAAAATGTACAGATAGCATATAGACGAAGCAATTTCTACCAACTATGTTGCAAAATGGTTTGGCCATCAAAATAAAGCCCAGCGCAGGCTGGTTGAGAATGAACTGTGCAAGCACTTGCCCTTCTATTCCCACACTTTAGCTTATAGTGATCACGAAATATCGACGGTGAGAAACATCGGAAAGCAAAAGTTTAAGTGAGGGAATTCGGTTACTGAATGTCAGGACAAAAAGAAACCCAATGGCACAAAGGTCTGGTAACGAAGAAATGTGGTTCATTCAGACCAAAGCTTGACGAATTATTGGACAATAGAAAAAGTAATTTGGCATGCCAACTGACCGACCAAAGGGACCGGTTTGCGGGCCACAGTGGTCAGCGGAGCAGCAGCGGTAATACCAAACCACGCACTGGAATGTTGCGTGTATCAGAATTTGTTTCATCATGACAGACCGGCTGGATGAACAAAGCGACCGATCATCTACACGCACGATTTGGTTAAAACGGAGGCAGGTCTATGAACATTGAGATTCTGACCAATAAATGAGTCTTTCCAGTTGATCTTAGATTGCTGGTCTTGTTCGTTTCTCGGTAAGCCTAACCAGACAAAAGTTAGACGAAGAAAGTGTTTGAAAATATTAGATTTACCTTACTGTGTAGTGCCTTTGTGGACTTCAAACTGTTCGTCTACGCTTCACGTGATTGCTCGGATCTAAACGCGCCATTTGAACGGCCTACGTTGTACTATGTTCCAACTAACACGAGTACGACCGAATGGGAATGAAACATTCTAGTAAGTGTCATTTTTTTTCCGAAATTGCAGCTTACTGTAGTATCTGGACTTCGAATTAGTAAGCGGAATTCGGTCAATCACGATAATGAACGGATACGAATAACTAGTGAGTACTGAACTGGCTCCGACCCAAGCGAATCAAGTCACCTACTGGACCACAACAGAACGGAAACATCATCCATTCATGCTCATGATGATTCAAATGAGATTCTAGTAAGAAACTAAGGAAGGAGCGCACTAGTATACCGATGTTTGGACAGAAGAATACCGATTACTTACACCTGAAGAGCGGCAATAATCACAAAACCTGTTGTGTTCTCCTGGGGAATTTTTTTTATCCATCCGTATGTGAAATATAACACTGAGAAGAACAGCGGATACTAGTTCGAGTAATATGCACAGTTCATGGACTTATACACGATGTTGGAAACGGATTCCGGAACTGTTAAGAATAACACATTTTGCATTAGCTTAGCATCTAAACATAGCGAAATGTGGTGTATTTCAACCCGGCGACGCAGTATTTTAGTGAATTTATTTAATTCATTCACACTAGGTAGCAATTCGCAATTCTCCTATCCAAAACGGGTGAAATCTGGATATAAATAGTTCATCTTGAAACACAGTCCGGATGCATCGCCCAAAGGTCGAGTGAGAATGAAATCACTGTTGGAATTTTTTTAGTTACCATTTCATATACTACAAACACCTAGTTCAATAGAAAAATATAGGTATCCCTTTTACCTCTACCTAGCGGTAGATCACACAGTGAACAATCGCGTTACAGTTAGTTGGAACCTAGATTCGCTTTGACAGCGTGTTCGCCTCCGAACTATACTGGATGGATCATCTCGAGTTGAAAATCCAGTTATGCCTGGTGCGTCGGCAGGGGGGAGACCGGACGAAATAACTACTTGTTCCTCCCGGTTAGCTGTTAATTCAAGCTGGTAATTCAGTCGGAAAAATCAGTGGAGGAATAACCAGTCACAGCATAAGGGATTCCACTCGGCCACTCCCGCGGCCATGTTTGCTGGTTCTTGTCAGATATAATGGATCTGGAAACGAACCAAAAGCGTTCTCCTGCTTAATGATTAGACTACCGAGCACGACCTATCCACGGTGTTTGGCATACATCTTCCGTCAAAGAGGGCCAATTTTCATTATGATGTTCCTCAAATTTAACAGACTGGTTGGTGATAGGTGGAATTTCGGCATTCCTGAAACTTCATTTCAACTTCTCCCTCCTTGTCCTACCAGTCTCGGTATACACCACGTTCCCGCTCGTTGCGAATTCTTACGCAACATGTTTTCAAAGGTTCCTGCATGGGTGCTTATATTCTTTTCATGTACGACATTAACCCCCGCTGTCTTGAATCCAAGGTCTACCGAGAGGATTCCAAAATGAAAAATAAAACTTTCGATTTGGGCAGCCGCGATGTATCACTGGCCAAAATGATCCCAGAAACCTTTCGAAATGAAACCTTAATAACCTTCATTTTTTGCGAAGTTGGAACAATGAAAGACTCCCCAAAAGACTGCTGTTCAGTTGATTTGGTTCATATCAACTTTGTCTTACTCTTCCTTCCAGGTAATTCCGTCCAAAGATGCAAGGCACCAAACTGTGCTTGATTATCTTCATGAATATTTGAATGAGACATTTGCTGTATTTACAAGAATAGCATAAAAGACCTGTATTTTCTAAATACAGACGTATTTTCGATTTTTCACTTCACTTGCTTACCGGTTTCAAGAGGAGGTTGTTTTTACTGTTCTCGGGGTACCGTTGAGCTCGAGAGCCGGGTTTACACTGTTACACTGGATACCTCACTCAATGGCATGCAAAACGCCGGACTCGAGAGCACTTGGGCTTCGCGAACGGTGGATGTTGTCGACGGACGTTTTTCTCTTAGGTTCTTCCGCATTGGCAAGTCATAAATAGAGAATTATAAAAATCGTCAAAGCATCGAGTGGCCAGAAGAGTGCTACATGGCCGTCCAAAGTCATGGATGAATGAAAAAGTTTTCAATCACTGGCATTTTCTTAACTTCCAACAAGTGGCTACTAGGGCTGGACAACTAATTCCAGGTGTCAGTGAGAGGACCAAGAAATCCGATGGCTTACTAATTCACTGTCAGACGTTTGAAGCAAGCTAAAGACCCCGTCGTACATCTTGCGCTTAAAATTTACGTTGCTTTTTTGTACGAAGTTGGCCCTGGATGATGCTCGCGCTCAGTTTCTAGATGAATGCATCCATAGATCGCAATATCCCAAACTATATCGGGCTATTTCGAGAAGAACTCGCGTGAACATCAGTAACGTGCCCTTAAGTCGCCAGGCACTGAACGAGCGAGACACGGTAATCAGTCGGGAATCAGAAATTGAGCGAAATTTTGCGAACACGGCAAGAGTCCTCGACAAGCTGGCTGAAGAAGAAAGAGAAAGGTTCGCCGCCTGCATTCATTCAATGAGGGAAAAACAAGTGAGGCGATTGCGGTCGACGTTGGGAAAGACCGCAAACCCAGAAAAACATAGTGGTGTGTTCCCCTCGGATTCGAAAAGATTCATCTGCAAGTTGTCTTTTGTAGGCTTGAAAAACAGTTTGCTTGAAGTCCAATCATTGCGACCAAAATCCTGTTGTGCATCCAACAAAATCAAACAAATATATATGGAGGATCATTCAGATGGTTGAGCACAGTAAGAGTTAATATAATTACTAGCATGGTGTGTTCACACTTTGTCGAGTCACATCCATCAATGGACGTGAGAAATGCTTTTAGCACCATCTACAAATTTAGGAGAAGACAATCAAGTGATATCAAGTGCCGCGTCTTGAGCACGGCCGAAGCCGTAGCTATGTTTGCATAACCCCTCTGTGGGCTCAGAAACAATTTCTTCAGACTATCAAGCTTCCCTGGCCCACTTTCCATTATCCAACAAGCGGTTTACAACCTGATCGGGTGACTGACTGATCAGTTACGCATACACACATTCTTAGGGGTTCGAAATGATATGGCTGCAATCCGACACCATCCTTTGATCAATGTCCAACCATAGTTAAACTAATATATATATATATATATATATATATTATTTCATGAAAACATTCAATCTCGTACTACTAAAATGTACCAAGTGATCAAGCTGTGTAGGTCATATCGAACGGTTGGTCGTACTTAGGCTACCTGCACAGAAGTCATCTATCAGTAGGGGTCGATCGGTCTGAGCTAGCGGACAGTAACCGTGCAAATCAGTGACCGATAGGTAGGTGCAACATGATCATGTGGTGAAGTTGAACAATCGTTCGTCCTTGTTCGGGTTCGCGTGCCAGTTCGGGCGCGGTCCATATGCACTGCTCATCATTCCTAACAAGGATGAAACAGCTGTACAGTGCTTCCATGGTTTCTTGATGGTGAGTTGAGCGATGATATCGCATGGCGAATTATTTCATAATATATCTTCCTTTATGGGCAATCACGTCACGTGATTAACAGGATGAAGCATGCTCTCGTGCACAGAATGTTTGGCTGATGTCTACCTATTCGGTCCCCGTGCGACGTCGGCTTGATATCTAATTATCGACCAAACATCTAGTTTTTGCGCACCGGTGAAATCGACCCTGCTAAGCTGCTCCGGCATGAAGAACAGAAGATAACCAACGAATTTCGATGTTCGATAGCCGGTGTTAACCTGGCATCGGTAAGAAAATTTGAGGTGTTCAGTTACCAACTCCCAAGTTAACCTAAGAATTTTATGTCAATAAACCTGAATGTTAGAACAGGCACTGATTATGATTATATTAAGGTAGCTCAATCTTGCGTTCGTATGTTCACAAATCAAAAGCCTTGATATACGCTGTTTCTCAAAGTAGATGACGGTTGGACATTGAGCATAATCACTTAGTCGATAACGTGCAAAACAGTATTGACGCCTTGGTCACAGTACTGTCCGAGGTAATCCCAGTTGGATTACACTGTTGATTTCCAAGAGATTCCCAAAAGCTAAATGGTCAAAGACCATCAAATAAAGCTAAATGGCAAAGTCAACAGCTTTCATTAATCAATCTTTTGCTCTTAGCATTGCAGTCTTGTACTTCATGACAGCAACCAAAGTAAGAACAAATTAGGGCAAAGTTATCCAGTTTAAACCTTGAATGGTCAAGATCTTTCTAGGTCACATTGAGGGTTTTTAAAGTTGTGATTCCGGTGAGTACATTACAGGTGACGAAGGTCCATGCATATGTTGTTTTGCCCAGTTGAGCTGATCAATAGACCAAACTAAAGCGTTCGGCGCACACTAAAACAAGCCTGTAACGTATGGGCAACAAAAATACACAACAAGACTCGAGACACAGTAATGCATGATGGTGCCTTCAAGTCCGGTAGTCGCACAACGAAGGGGAACGGATTAGATGCCCCTTTGAATGGGTAGTCACACAGGCGAATCGCGGATTTCGTACGGGTAGCGAGGCAGAGAAGACCAACGCAGAACACAGCCGCGCGTTTCTTGGTGACTGACCAATGCAAATCAGAAGTTAGGTGGTTTACATTAGTTTTGTGGGTGGACTTGATCGATCGGGGAAACAACCAGTCACAGATCAAAGTTTTGTGAATCTGTTTGCGGCCATTTGAAATTCTGTATCCGTGACATATTTAAGGTAGCGTCAACCTCAATATATCTTGGAAAATTTAGGTTTGTGTAGAAAAGTAAATAATAGAATTAAGATCTGCGACACCAAAAATGTCAGACTAGTCACCGTCTATAACAAAATAAGTAAAAATGGCTCTATTACGACCATGAATTGGCCGCCATTCGTTACCAATTGTGTTTCAATCAGTGGATTCTGAGATAAAAAATGGACTGTCGATCGCATGAAAGATGTCAAGATGAAATCAGGTACGAGTAACAAGTTGACGAACACGGCAAGCGAGAAAAATCTTTGTTTTGAGTGATTGCTGAGAAGCGAAACTAAAGCCGCTAAGTGACTACTACCCACAGAGGATGAGCCTGAAGTGGTCAGACAAGTGTACAAACACCAAAATGTGCTATTTCAATAAGGTAAAACATCGTTTGATCATGGGATCGCTTGATCAAATGTAACCATGACCATCTGTTTATAACTGGATTTGTCCAGTGCTAACAGTGTGACCTGGCTTTTGCGACTGAATTTATCATACGCACTTGGTTAGTGAACAAAACAGGCAACTTTTCATTCAATTAGCGCATCAAATAATGCTTATTTTCATCTAGTTACGGGATTATCATGTCATACAAAGCGAGATTTACCATTTTCACACTGCTATTGCTTATCAGTTGTGCAATTACAATATATTCCAAGCATAGCTGCCCAAAGCGTTAACCACTGAAAACAGCAGAACAAGTAAACCATCAGATCAAACGAACGTACTTGACCGAAGAGTGACTTTTCCATTGCGTTTGTTTTCTACAAATGGAAGCAAGTAAGGTAATGAGTAATTATATTCGTGAGCGATTTGATGCTCCTAGGCACGCTCTTGTCATGAATTTTCAGTGGCTCAGATTCAGTAAACTTGGGTTCGGACACAACCCAACACAGAAGATATCAGTCGGACAGCTTGCTCGCCTCGATATTCAAGCAAATATTTGTTTCCAGTAACGCAATCTTATTGGTGATCTGATATGTCCTCGCTTCGACCGAGCTTCCTGCAGTTTAGTCTCCGATCCCTAACTGATCCATGTAAGGACAGTAAAATATGAATAGGAAGAACTGGTGACAAAGGGTAATGCTATCCTGATGATCGTTAAACCATCGTGAGTCAGCTAGGATAAGACAGCGCCAAAGTTTATGATTACGTACAGCTCTCATTGAACGGGCGTATGCAGTACACAGGTAAACACACCGGACATGCACGCCCTACCCAACCTGCCCAAGCGTACGCGTTGCCCGGTCCTTGTCATTTGATGAACACCCGTTGGTTTTTCGATTTATGGTTATCGATCACACGTTCGCTGCCTGTAAATGTGCCTTCAGTAAACGAACTCCTTGGCGAAAGACTATTTTGTACCTCCCAGCTGTGGCTCCATAAAAGTTGTTTGGCGACTGGAAATTGAACATTACCCTGAACGCATCAAAATTTTACGGCATCAACAACAGCTGCATTTCGAACAGCAAGAACGTCAGACTGTACTAACGGCACATCTCACTTCTGGGAATGGTGCAAACGACGCCCAGTAGTTTTCAACAAAGTTGAAACATTAGCTAGCTACCAGCATACGGGAATGTAACTACGACACAGAAAGTGGCATCACTTTCACATCACGTTTCAAACGATGTGAACACGACTTTCTGATGGTCGGAGTCTTCTTAATTGAACAGAAAAAAAGTTTAGAGGTTTATGTTGAAATCGGTATCATCAGAACATTCACAAAATTGCAGTTATATTTTGCCACATCATCCCCGCGAATGCTCATTAAAAGAACCTGTCCAAACTGAGTTCGACATTCGAGAAAAAGCATCCATATGAGATAAAATTTTCTTAAAGTAACCAAATAAACAGGACAAGAAATCGTGTCCTATCCTGGCCGGATCACTAAGGACGGCGAACGTTTGCAACTTAAGTAAATTGCCGACGATCATCTTATAGCCTTGTTTTTGTATCTGTGTTGGCATGCTTCGATGACGCAGAAATCCGTAGGCTGCTTCTGCAAAGGTTGGATTTTGCAGAATAGCAATCCATGCAGGAACGGACCGCTAAGTACTCCAGACTCAGGAACTAAAATCACAACTCGAAGACGATCCAACATTCCACAACTGTTGGGAACGGCTGGGAAGAAAATAATGCGTAACTTTCGTGAACCCATACCATAGCAACGATTACCTGGTGCTTTGGAACTCTGATGCGTGGCATTTTGCGCGATTTCGTGGCTACAAGTTCCGCTTACGTCAGCATTGAGCACGCAAAGGGCACAAAGAAGTGGAGACGTCCACAAAATAAACTTTCTAACTATTTTTTACAAACCCCCAGTCGGAGATGAAGCCCAAGCATCTCGTCAGTCATCCGGGTATAGGGCAACTGCATGATGTCTTTTCATGGAGGCAGGTGGTAAACTTCAAACTGCCGTGTTGTGTCCTGCGATGTAAATGCATGCAACAAATACAATGAAGGGTGGTGTATTTGTGTCTACTTTCACAACTGAAGCACTCAGGTTGTGAACCACTAAGTGACATTCTTATTAGTCGTACGGTATCGATTGGATTTGCTGCTCCGTGATATTTGCGGTAAGCACAAAGCTAACAATTGAGTTTCCTCTAATATTTCTTTAATTGCGTGATAATAAACTCAGATCAGTTGACAATAATTCTGACACAAGAAAATTTGCATGAACGCTAGTAAATTAAGTTGGTACGCTAAATAAAACTGAGCGGAATAACCTGATTACGAACGGGTCGCATACAACATGGAGCTTACTTCTTTTTATTACGTGCATCACGCATGGCTGTGATGAAACTGGTATTCCCAATTGCCGCTAGGGATCATTACGAAAGGAAGGATCAACTGGCCACCGTGACTCTAGAATCAGTAGCGCAGAATTATTTAAGATCATTTACGTCTGATGTGGTAACGAACTCAGTGACAGTGAGTCGTCATCGATCACCAGAATGACCGGCGGATCAGGGATTTGAAACCCGACGTTCTGCATTGACAGACCCTTGACCTATTTAATCTCTACCGGACAGTTTGTAAACGGATCGTTGTTAAGAGATCGGCAGCAGAAATGACGCAACTGTATGCTGCATATCGTGCAATAAACTGCGTAAATTTGAACTGGGAAAAATCTGTTGCATCCAGAGAAGCCGTTAGGCTGCTTCATGCTTTGCTTGAATTAGGAGACCAGTTCACTGCCTATACTAGTAGGTCTACGTACATGGCCAACGGTGGTCAAGTGGACTAAGAGTCTGCCACACCAAAAGATCCGAGATTCAACTCCCGTATTCGTTAGTCACTTCTGTGGTACACTGTGAAAATGATACGCCCATTGGAGATATATGATTTTTAGTCAAACGGTTTATCACTAACTTATTCGACTAGTTGTTTGCCACCGTTCGGAATCCAACTGGGAGCCGATTAAGACTTAAACGATTGCAATCAGCCAATTAGTTCATCTGCCAGCTGGTGCTAATAAATATGCTATCCTCCCTGGACAACTAAAAACTGGATCAGGGTAGTTAAGGAGGCACTTGTTGGACTTTACTCGTTCACTCACATGTTCAGTATGGATATGTGAATTTTGAACCTAGTGGGATCTCTGACAGGCAAAATGCCGAGTCGAGGAACGTAATAAAAAATACAAGCTCAAGTCAATCGGTATATCGATTTTCACTTCTGTCTGAGCAAAAATGGCCAACACATAAAGTCTGTGCGAAAAGCTATAGTAGTATCGCTAACCACAAAATATAATGATCCCACTTCTATAGTTGTTTCTTCCACTAAAGAATCCCTATTAACAGAGAAGCCAATTCTAGGATGTGAAATCTCCCACGAGTGTACGCACAGTGATTTGTAGGTAGCACCGAGTATGAAAGTGCTTGGGCAGAAATGATTCAAAAAGCAACGGAAGTTTATTAAATCGATCGGATAGTCCCTCTAAAAGACGGCTTTTCTGGCACCCTGTCCACATTGAACCAGTCAAGAAACAGGAAGCAGTATTAAATGAATTCCAAATCGGGTTAACAAGTTGTGTGTTCAAGGAAATGAATTTCGGCGACCAATTTCCATTTAGTAAAAGGAAGGTGAATTTTTCCGAAATGACTGCATGATCCGGATCAGTCTCACTTTATTACGCAGAAAGCCGCCAGTACTAAGATCAGAACTAACGGGACCAATGCATATCACTTGTAAGATTTTTATACCTCAGACAACAATAATTTGGATAACTTACGTATCTCATAATTTACCAAAAACTGTCCAGGCTGAGATGCTTGGTTGTGTACAAATTTGAATATTAATGGACCTTTTTTATACATGATCTTGTTCAAGTCAGTCAATTTGATCGGTTCCAAGCGATGCACAGTCCTCTTGAATAATTGCCATACCTCCAAAGTGTTTGATGTCTCGTCGTATTCATGGAGCTGTTTAGAAATTTGATAAAAAGTCATGCTTTTTTCAGCTGGATCTTACACTGAAAATGTATTGTGGTAATAGTTGAAATTCCTATTCTTGATCAAAAGGACGAAATAGTCGTCATATCAGTGTCACTTAACAGATTAGTCCTTCACCAAAATTCGATTACTAGTCGAGAGTTCGTCGGAAGTGAGCTCCCATAGTTGACTGCAATCGTTTGAACACGCCGCCACAAACAGTACGGATGGCTGAGTTGCGTCCCCGCGTGAGCTCTAATGCTTTTGAGACGGAAAAACTTGCTCAACAGGGTTAAGTCTCAAATTGTCTAAATCCCCTAACCAAATTTTGTAATTATTCACGTCTACAAATTCAACTAGTAAAGGCCGTTTGATTCACAGGCTAATGCAATTTTATCGGTCTGATTTGGAGAAGTTCACCGTAGTAGATGCCATGTATATAGGTAAATTTTGAGTGTAACCATTAATCCGTACAGTAAACATCCGAACAACCTTCCCCGTGGCCTCGTAGCTAGTAGAACACATGTGGCACGAATACGTGGGCTGTCCATGCATCAGTTCGAATCATGCCAAGGTCAAGAATTTTCATATTTGGGTCAAATCCACATTTGTGGTAATTTGCCAAGCCAAAATTACTAACCTCTGCGTTGTTAGGCTTGATATTAGTCATTTTGCTCTGTTTTTTCTAGCCGTTTCATTGTGCAGTGTTAGCATCCTACGGACCATTGAAAATGACGGAAGCGCAGCCACGCATCGACGTCATTTTGTCAGAATTTATCAGCAGCACAAGGCCATGGAATCTCAAGTGCGACACAAATCCGGAGCGAATGGTTGGGAGTCCAACGTCATACGCAATAGGCTGGCCGGGATAATTCTCATGGGTCGATCAAATAGACAGAGAATTAACTTTCCGAATTTCGAAAATTTTTAACTTCAACCCATTCGATGACCTCAAACAAGCGCGCTTGCTGACTGATTCTTTAAACTCAAATGACAACAGCTTGAACTCGAAAGCAACGTGCGCAGTTCGACTCACATTTACCGATTCCAAAAAAACTGAATGTTTACCCGCTCTCACTCTCTGAAAAATAACCTCTCCAATTATTTGAACGGTAAAGTCGAACAGGACTGCACTTAGTTAAATCGACCTCAGGCAGGAGGTCGAGCAGATAAAGAGCGAACCCCAGCAATAAAATACACCAGTTTCTTGTTACAGCATATCAAAGACGTCTAGTAGAAACAGTGCTTTCCGTTCAATTTTCCTGTTTTGAACGGGTGTGAAATGTTTGTGACCTCATATGCCTTAGAGTCGTCTGACGGTTTAAAATAGCGTAGATGGTCTAAAGTAAAGTACCCTAAAATACTCATTTAGGGGTTCAGCACTCCCCGCTTTAGATCTTTCAGGTTCTGTACTTTTTCTATGCTTTTCCGTTTAAATACAATCCTTTGGAGGTTACCCCTGACGGGATCGACGATCGAAGTAAAATCAAGACGAAGTTGAAGACTCTTTCAAAAGTTTCGATGGATTCGTCCACCTTCTGGGAGCCTGTTGAGGTTTGTATGTACAATTTAAGAGGGGTAACGGTATGCCTGTCCAAGTCCAAAATGCTTGCTTAATTTGTATGTACAATTGAAATCACACATCCGGTAGACCCAAACGATAGAGTTATCATTGACGGATCCGGTGAATCGGCTGTGGAGTATAGGGGCAACAAAGGCACATGTAGCCGCGGAAACAACTTAAACTGCTTGCCACGTACAAACCTCGGTTATCGTTGCCGTTTTTATTTAAAAAAATGGCTAAATTCATCCAAGCGCACGATATATGTATTTGTTAGTATTGTATATGGGGAAGACGTGTCCAAGGCAAAGGAAAAAACCCACAGAGATCAAAAGGACTGGAGTTTGGCCATCTGAAATTTCAGATGTTCAAATTCCAGGTTAAATTTCACCTGGTTGCAGACGACAAGGCGCCACCTGATCAAATGAAATTCGATGTGGTTCCACGTTATTTCAATTTCCGACTCAAGAATGCCACCTCATCCGCATTCCCGTGCGCTAAACTCTGTCGGAGTCAAAGGCCACAATCTTACATTTCACGTCCTCACATTGCAAGGAATTAGAAATACCATAATTAAAAAGGGAGAGGGAGCATAACTCACGCAATGTCCTAATAGCTGGTACCAAATGAATTCTGTACTTTCAGCATTTATCATCCACATACAATTTGTTCCGTTCGAGAACTCCCGGGGATATTCATCATTGTGAATATTTCCAAACCTGCTGCTATAAACGTGACCACAACTGTTTTCTCCAGTTTGACGGAATCCTGCGGTCAACAAAAGAAGCAAACATGCGGAAATTCACAGAAACCAAACACTGATGCATGTTGAATAACGAGCGCCTACTTAACGGTCATGGATTAACGATATTGGTGATCACTTATTTTTTGCAATATAACATGATTACGAAACTGGCAGCCAAAGATTAGTCCAAAAAGTATTGTCAGTATACGAAAGTTACTGGCTGCTCATTTTACCGCATTAGGGAAATCCGGGTGGACAAATAGATGCCTGCAAATGCCTCGCCGTGATCGGAGGCGGACATCCCAGGTTCTGAATTCCCTCTCAAACCCAAGCTGCTCTCGAATTACTCCCACATGAACAGCGGCTGAAATAACACCCATGGACGAAGCTTCATGCACTACATCCTCGTGTAGAAGGTATTTCCATAGAACTACGTGGATGTAGGATAGTGTCTAGCGACCTCCATTGAAGTGACTGGTGGTTTATAGGTATTCTAAAAAAAAAAACGGAACTTCGATTCCAAATCAACGTACAAAGCATATGAGATTATGATAACGAAATATGTCGCAAACGTGTGTACTGCGCACCGTTGATGCCCAGCTCCTTCTGAAAGATATATAAGCTGAGAATTTAGTCACCTGTTCCTTGTACGATGCGTCACATCCTTCGGTCACCGGCTCGTGGCAGGATCTTCTAAGGCAACTCCTTTTTTTGGGTTGGGCACCCGGCTCACCGGGCAACCATGGGCCCCGATGGAAGGCAGTTGACATGGGGATGAGGAATGAAGGAACTTTAACGTACGCCGAATTCTGCACGTTGCTTCATTGCTTTCCTATCCTTCGTTCACTGCCTTCGTTCTTGGTTAAGATTCCCGTTACAGACTATCTGAACACAGTTTTGTGCTGAATAATCTGTACTGAAAAATACTGCAACGTCAACTTCTAACTTCTCTCGACAGTATGTCGAATTTTATCTAGACAGACAGTATCATTTCAGACTCACTAAAGCATGATCCCTGCTAGGCTTTTTGAAAACCTCGTCAGAATTTAGTCCTTCATCCACCCACTCTCCGATAATTAGAAGATTATGGCTATTTTTTACTATTCAACCAGTACCACCGGTATATGAGAAAAGTCTATGGTTTAGCTTCCTTCTGCTTGCGAATGAAATTTTTTGCGACTAATCGCCTACAAACTTGATGAAATGTTTCCATAGACCTTAACGTATACTGGCCGCCCTCGTCTTCATTCAGGACGTTCCAGATCAGATTGTTGTGTCAAAACACTTGCAGGCGATGCACAAGAGTACCCAGTATCTATGCTTGATGAGTGGAAGCGACTGTGAATCCTGGTCTGTACATCACATCTGATAGATAAAACGCTATGGATATTTACTGATGTTTTCTTTTAAATTTGTGCAAATAATCAGTACGTCTCTTTATAGTATCGCTGTGCTTCCAAAATGGATTTTACTCACTGAAAACGTGCATGCATTTATCGAAATCCTAGGTTTATTAATATAAGTAACGTCGAACTGATCTTTGCTTGAAATTTCTCGTCAATACCTCAACTGGACAAACTTGGTTCTGCCAGGCACAGATATTGGATTACCATATCAAATGAAGCCTTGTGTTTTCTCGAATTACTCCGCACAACAAGCCGATATGACCGTAAATACATTTCGCTTTTTAACTGAATTAATTCCAGTTTCATTAGCACATTGTTGATTGATGAAGAGGAAATTAGACAGGTTATAAATAACGGGATTCTTATTTCAAGTATATGATCTAAAAGCAGCCGATATATACTATCCTATATCCCGGTGCATTTCGGAATTACTTCGCAACTATTCATATTTCTTGCAAAAGTTTCCGCAATCGGGTAAGATCAGGTCTAGGTTTTACAATAAATCTCACGGTAACATCTACGTGCAAGCTTTGGAACAACAAATGCGTAATCAGCACAGCTTATGGTGCGTCGGTACTAACATGCCCAAACAAAATTGGTCACCCATCAGGTCTGTGCAATTGAGACCTCAAAAAGGTAGTTGAATGACATTTGCCAATAGAAGTAATGTAGAAAATGCAATGTAATTATACCTCTCCAATATATCGCACTTCTTCAAGTGCCGGCTTTGTCGGACTCGTGTGCTTGTACTAAGTGAACTGAGCCAAATCAAATAACATTTACATTTTACGGAACTGTCGCAACGCTTGGCCTGGTCAGACCCGAATTTATCTGAATTAAAGCGAATGAATATGGCCTATACTTTGATTCCTTCAGACACAGGACAACAATGTCTTACTCTTGGTCGGGTTGGTGCACCGTGCTCTCGACGTGGAGGCTGCATGTATCCGGCGGCCTTGTTCTTTCGATGCTAGTTAGAAATACGAATGACAAAACCATGATAGAATGACAGGTTAGACATTTTCTGTTTATTACCATTTTGTATTGCTTGAAGTTACCTCGTGGTTTAGCACGTCTGTGTCTTTATTTTGAGCAACGCTAAATTCAGCAGCAATAGTTATGTGTGAACAAAGGTGGGAAAAAGCATGACACATGTATCTGACAAACGCATCATAAAATTTAGCATGTACAAATGTATACATATATACATATCACATTTCTCGTTTAACTTTGTTTCCGCTTTGCGTTTTAGCCAGTTGGTGATCAACTGGAGCGAAGCAAAATCTATCTAAAGAATCATTGCAAATCCGTTTTCCAGTTTCAACCACATGTATTTCATATGAATAGTATTCATTGAAACTGGTTACGAAGACGTACAATCAAGCGGAATATAATAAAGTTAACATTAAAAGGTATAATATGCATGAAACTCACCGGCTAAATAGAATAGGCAGACAAATATAAATATGTAACGCATTATTAACCACCTCTGCAGAGTAAGTTATTCATACGAATAAAATCCCAGGATATCCGACTTTTATATAGCCGTCACCTTAGCAAAACGTCATGACGTCCACACCCACAGACTGCACACACAAATACGCAAAATGTAAACTTGCACAAAACGTCGATGTTAATTCGGATCTTACCATGACACTAGTGAGAATAATTCTGAAACGATGAAAAGTGTGACCGAGGTCACAAAGGGTTTGATCAACTGATTGTGACATCATTGTACTGTGAATCGTGATTCAGCCCAGTTATTGCCTTCTTATGTGCTTCCTGGTGAATTTGTTTGTCTATTTTTGTACAGAAAAAATGTTTTCTGTCAATAATTTGAGCTCTGTTCATAGGTGATGAAACCGGAGTGATGTTTCAGGTAGTTGTTTATTAAGGTCCAGAAAATTCATGGCCTTCCATGACCGTTACGCATTCCATGTGAAACTTAACAAGATCTGCTTCGGGTGAATGCAATGTACGGTTAATGCTGACTGAAGCAGCCAGAAGATATACACCTGGAATCGCATTCTTCACCGGCACATTACATAGCAAATGAATCGATAATGGGTTAGTCCGCTCTACTTACCGTTTCTCGTAAAAGCACACGGTTTCTTCGTTCCGTTTATGATGGCTCAGCGGATTGCATCTAAACATATTTTGCTGCCCTACAATTTTTTCCAGTCCTTTTCCATTAGAAACCACGTCAAAGGGGCGACATATTTGAAGTGAACTTCTAACTAGAACCAAGGAATCTCCCACGTTGGTCCCTTTCATCTCACAAACTGTGCTCTCTATCCGTTTTATTTAAACAAACCAATTCGTTGAAAATAAAGTTGTCAGTGAGAAAAAAATTTCGTTACGCATTAACGAAGCAGTTGGTCACCCTCCAATTTGAGCAAAACGAGACTGTTATTAAACCTGGTGTAAAATACGACAGTGAACCATTCATATCCTTTGGGTTACAAGCAAAACAAATAAATTTATGATCGTATCGACTTTTAAATTACGTAGCAGCTTCACAGTGCTCCCGTGGTTTGCAGTGACAAGTTGCATGTTGACGGATCCTTAGGAAGATTAAGCTATAAATCCCACTACTGAAAAATTCAAGTAGTAATGCTCTGCACAAGATAGTGTAATGTTTTCGTCTTCTATAGAGATCCGCCTTACCTTGCGGAATCCATCCGATGAGTAATAATATGTGGTCCGCAAGATCAAGTGGTGGACCTGGGCTCTTTCTCAGGCAGTTTTCGATGAACGGTTGCTAGTTTGCCGTGCCAGTGAAACAGCTAATATGTTAGACGGAATCATTCATCCCGGGTTGGCGTCCCTGATGCGGCGCGATGGAAAAGCACTGCGGATGATTCATTAAACTTCCTAACCCTTGAGTGGGGTTTACCGCCGGTTTCAGAAGTAAATTAGTCAAGGCTAAAGTGATCTGAAACATCAAATGACATTTGGCTCTGGAAACCGACAGAAGACAGATGTGGACATTGCTAAAACAAAAAAATTATGCATCGAATGAATGAACGTTACATTCAATCAAAGAAATAGTGTATCCATATGCCCATAGGCTTCATTATTCCTTCCTAGTGGCAGAATAAAGGTCAGGCCGACACTACTTGTGCCTTAGAAGATCGCTAATTAGTGTTGTGCTCAATTTTATCAATATCATTATAACTAATTTTCCTTTTGAAAAGCAGTGTTTCAATGGACTAAATTTCCTAAACCAGGCCCACCGAAGGCCGTGATTAATGCTTGGTCAAGGGTAATAAGAGACTTCAATGTTAGGCCTCCCAGTTATCTGACTTGAATCGCTCAACTCAGCTCCGATATCCTGAAACAGTTCCTCGTTGCCCAGAATCACCAGACTTAATCGGAATGGTTTTCTTAGCTATTTGTCGCCGCCGCATGCATCACTTAATGACTTGACTAAACACATGTCGACCATTGGCACTAGACTGCATCTAGAGTGCCCAAGTTACAGTCTTTCAATCGTAAATGTCCTCTGTAAAACACTTTTCTCGTTGGACTTTCTTTCTGAAAGGGACGATGAAACTGAGGAAATCTGTGGCATGCTTCAACGAGCAGGCAGCACTTTTTACCTTTTGCATCAAACTGCATTATATTTGTAACCAAATTGGATGCAAGCCTTAACAATGCATTTTTGACGTATCATGCGATTTATACAAACGATTTGATTTTACAATGAACAGTTCATCAATTACATTTTTCCAATGAAATTTGTCCTATTGTTATTCGATTCAGATTGCAATATGGTGGATACTACGCCACGGGACATCAGCCATGCAATGGTTTTGACGATGATGTACGTGTACCATAATTCAGTTTGCAATTTTTGGTATAAACTAGATGATCTCTGAAGTTGTCATAGACTGCAGTGTTTCTAAAGTGAGATTAAATATTTCCCCATACATATCGTCTGACACTGCATCTTCTCCGAATACTAAAAGGATAATTTGCTTCTGTCCGTACCTACAGTGATATGCCTCATCTTTCGAGACCAGTGCTTGGAGTCGTCCAAGCTTCTCTTCTCCAAACAGTGATAGTTTTCGGGCCATTTCTACCTTACTGTTACACGGCTGGCCGAATATTTGAATGGCTACTTATTGATGCCTTGAGGTGAATATACTGTCGGTGATTTAAGTTTCTTAGCATGCGAATTGGAAGTGCAGTGGCCGGACCTGGGTAGACAGAATAAAATCACCTTCATTTTTGATCTGCATTCATCGCCAGAGCATATAAATACCACAAACGTGAACCAATTTTCAGGTACAAAGTAGAAACGTGATGAATTAGAGTATGCCTTCTAGGTTAGCTGGAACTCCCTCGGGATGTTTACGACCAGCTGGAGTCAGTTACCAACAGTGCGAAGGGCCTACTGGCCTATATTGGCATTTAAGACACTCCTTTTACGGTTGTTGTTAGTTTATTGCTAGTTCGTGTACACCGTGTCAATATATATATATACATATATATATATATATAACTTATCCTATTCATTCCGCATCCTCTGTAGACTAATTTACCTTGGGTTCGATCAGTGCGCCTATTTGAAACATTCATTTGTATACGTAATTCACACAGCCAAAGGTTTGAAGTTTTGAGCCATAATTATTGGTGGACCGAGCAACGGATCATCTGTCAATATCACGCCCATCACGCTGTTTTGATTCATTAGTGACAGTCGCCTACAGAATATAGTCAATTTCACACTGTTTCAAAAGGGAAACAGGACAGTGTACCGTCTGCTCCATTTTGGCCGTAAATCCTCATTCAGTTCTATCTCGCGGTCGATATCTCCAGTTTCCAGTAACTCTGGTATGGAAAACCAAATTGAACAGACACTAAGTTCCTTTTCAGACCAAAAGCTAATCAGTTTTATTACTTTGTATTGAGCAGTACTCAGTGATTGATTAGCTCGTTGGCTAATTCGGCCCATCGTTATTAATTGGCCTTTATCACATGGTGTGCTTCTGGTCATTTGATCAACAGAAGTAATTGGTGCAATGTCACTGCCGTTGTTTCCGGCCTTGACTAACACAGTGGAACTAGTGACTCTTTATCGACTAACATCCAAAGGGTAATAAAGCTGATATCAACTTTTATGTGGCACGCCAGTTCGTAAGAAAACCGGCAGTGCTTCAAGTGCAACTATTCTAATTGATTTCCGAACTTAACGGACGCGAAGGATTATAGAGGCATTTAATAGGTCTTATTATGTCGTTATTTCGTCGGGTGACTAACGCGTACCATTATTCCAGTAAGAACTACTATGACCCTATCGTTTCACCCACGAGGGCCGTTGACTTCAATATTCAGTACAAATGCCTGAACGCAATAACACCATTGACAATCATGCATTAGGTTACCATTGTGAGATTCTTTGACCTCAACTCTCCGAAATGAAGGAAAGTAAAAACAGACCTAATCGGAATATCTGCAATTTCGACGAAATCACTTACCGCGGTCTATGTGGTTAGCGGATGCCTGTAAGAACTCATTAAAAGACCACATAAATATCAAACAGCCAAAACCATTTCACGAGATCAGCCCGAATGGCACTTATTCGTCGAGCGCGACAAGTAGAGCTGTAACGGAATGGAAAACTGTTTCTGTGACGTACGTTGAAGTGCACTATGAACAACAAGTAAATTTCCACTACAACAGCACAAGTGTTCCTCGAGTTCTTCCTACAGCATTAATCTACCAATGAGATAACTTTGAAAAGAATACGTTGACCTGAATCGAAGCTCTCATCCGTACTAACTGCTTGCCTTGCTCTTCATCCCGGCTTCCAAGAAGTTTGTAAATAATTTGCCAAAATGGAGAATGCATTAGGCCGAAGGTCTTGCTCGAGGAAAGAATCGATTAGTTCATTGATTTTGATATCTTTTCAATAAAGTGCCACAAAGGAACTGAAAACAAGGGCACATTGTTTTTTGGAAGTCAAGTGGATAAGACGGTAGCCTTTGGTCGTGGAGATCGAGCGTTCGAATCTTCCCACCACCGGCCAAATTGCCTACTCAGCAGCTCTCTGTTGGCCACGGTCTCCTTCCTTAAAATGATGTAAAACATCATTGAATTAATAAAGGACATATAAGATAAAAGATGGTCCATTTGACTATCGCGTTTGCCCGAGCATGCACGCCGCGTTTCATGAATTAATCTTACCTTTAAGGGTTTATGATTTATTATGGCTGGTAATTGCTGGGGATGGCTAAAGAAGAGACCTGACGACTAGCTGAATGAAGATGAAATAATCGGCCTGTTTATCTGGACTTTGAGCAATCAGCTGAAACGGATTATTGCACACGGGTGCATATCTAAGTGTCTTTAACCAAGTGTATCCGTGTAAAATGTGTTGTTTTGCTCGTCACACCCTAGACTCATTTTACCAGTTCATCACACTATTTTAGGCCCTTATTAATGAAAAACCTACTAAAATGGCAGTCTTGGATCAATAATATATTTACCAATAATTTCAGAGCATTTAAAATCAACCTGGTGTTGACCTCATTAGTCGCAATATTACCAGCAGTGATACAGTTTTCGTTAGAATTCTTATGTTCAACTATAATTTCATCCTCACGAGCCCCATAACAATGTACATTATATTCAGGAAGCGGACCGCAACCAACAAAAACCTGGCGCATGGATCTGTGGTGGGAAGATTCAAACCCACGAAATCCAGTTCCAAAAGTCACGAATTTGTCTTTTTGATCAACGGCAGGGAAGACCAAGCACATCCGGACAGGAATGATTTCGAAATGCAATGGATAGTCCAAAACCTTATCGTACCCCGGGATAACATTGCTGAGGACATGCTCTTCAATCAAAAATTTCCTTGGAAAGATTACTCAAGATGACCGAAATCCCAGTACGGTGCCTTCTCAACTAATAATGATTTATTCCAAAATCATAGCATTTATGTTAACAGTGAAATTGTCAAAAGGAGTGCAAAATTCCCCCCTCCCGTTGTGTATTTTGATAGACACAAAACTAGAACCTGGTTAACGAATTATCAGCTCACTCCATCACCTTATCAAGACTTTCGGTTTATTCAAAATCCTGAAATGATGACAATGTCTAAATACAAACCACCGACAATTCGCAGAATAAATGTTGTCTGGATCATAAAGAAATGAATAAATGGCACATTTTCTGATCCTCACAAGGCACTGAGCTGAGTAAAAATTTGTGCCCGTTAGTCTTCACCCCTGCCGCGCAGTTGCAGTCAAGAGACAAAAGTCTGATGTTTATTTGTCTAACAAAAGAATGAAACAGATTGAGTGGATTACTTCCTTTCATCCAACCAGTTTCCATCTGGAAATGAAAGCCAGTGGAGAAGGGAATGTATTAGGTCCAGTCATAGCTGCTGCTAAATTGATGAGACAGGACAACAAAACAGATTAGACATTCCGAGATGAAGATAGAACATGGAAAACTAACGGGGGATGCATCTTAGTGGGTGAAATAAAACAATTTGAAATCGGTCAAGACATTAGAAACAATCTGATGACTATGAAGGCAAACTGGTAATTAAAATGCTTAAATCTCCAAGGCATAGGCAAGCAAAAAATGAGGTAAACCATTACGGCTGTTTTATTTGCGACCCAGGCATTGTGAACGGTGGAATTGTTTGTTCAATTAATTTTGGTTTATCATTGATATCAAGCTCCGACAGGATCGAAAGCTCGGTGACGATCTATTTCCGACTGCAGGAATTGATAAATTGATTTTATTCAGCGTTTATTTCTAAAATGTTTACTGACAGTTGACTGACACTCGGTTACACACGAAACAGTTACCAGGAAATGGTTCATATTTTTTGGGATATATTGTGCAATAATTAATAATATTCTATAGAATTGCAAAATGTACTCTATGGGAAGGTATTTTCCGAATTCTCGAAGCACCCGGTAATTGTGCCCGTCGGTTGATTTAGCATGTTGATCGACGAGGTGTCAATGTAGAGCTTTAACATGTAAAACAAGAAGTTTCTTACTACAGACACTTGATTTTATGCTGAGCTCATCCATGCCACAAAACTATGAGTCCTTCCGGAATACACGAAACTGTGCGAATTATTGCGCATACATACCCGCCCCCAATTCCATTTTCTAAAGATGACTCCATTATATCGCTCCTTTTCGGTACGGTATTGGACGCGACACTCTTACCTGGTGACTCAACTTATAGTCACCATTATTTCATCACCTGTTTTGGTTGGCAGCTGGTTTCAGAGTGTTCCTATTAGGTATTTCCCGGACGAAAAGTATTATGCAAACTTTTCCCATAATGTCAGTAGTACGTTCGCATGTGTGTCAAACCAACATTTCCACAAAAACATACAACGCGCTTCGCCTTTATTTCCGCTTGCTTGATATCACTACCCCATACTGTCCTGTCCAATAACTCTCTTGCTTGAACACTACTTTTCGGTCGGCACCAAGATTTACCGAGAGCGCGAAGGCTGGGTCAATTTCATAAGCACACTATAGTTCGCCGGAACCCATTGGTCATTTATATGAGGCCATTCCTCCGGAAGACTGTCCCGATCTAAGTTTACTAGGTGTCGTGTGAAAGTTTGTACAACGGTTGATATAAATGTTTCATACTCACCGGGAACATCGAATTTGACGTATTTCATGAGAAAATCCGACCGTATCTTTTTCTTGTCAGATGCGAACCAAATAATGATTGAATTTAAGAAAACAAAGTTTCCCGTCGGTTTATGTACCCAGTCAAAAACGTATTTTTCTGAAAGGGTGTTTTCGTCAACATCCCACATTTCCAAGGAATCATGGGGACCTTTGAGAAACTGCATTCAGGTAACGATAAGACAGCAACAGTTGACCTCACAATTACAAAATGAGAAATAATGTGTAAAGGACGCAGTCGACAAGTTTGTAATGGGACAACCGGAGTGGTCTGCCGCGATTCTAACGTTTTGTGCATTAAGACGTAGCATACAAGATGGGTACAACCAATTGCTAAATTTTACATACAAACCTGTTCATTTTTGCCGCATTTTTTCTAATAATGAACAAATATATGAGCAGCTAACACTATCAGCATATGACGGTCGGACAGATCAACTGTCATTTATCCCTTATTCTTTTAGGCTCTGCGATTGTTTTAATCATTCACCCATGGCGCGAATAAAGCGAAACAGCTTGCGTTTTTGGCCTCTTCCGACGCCTGACATACCAACCCCTCAGGTTAAAATTGTTATGCCAGAAATACGGATTCCATTAATCTTCAGCTGTTTACGCATACCTCAACCAGCCGGGTATTACAAAGAATGGAAAATTCAATCGATAACTGGGCCTTTAGTGAGAACATGCGTTAAAGAATACCAATCAAAATTACTGCCGTCATGCCTTGGCCCGGTGGCATACTATCTGTCCGGTCTAACAAAGGTAGTCCGTGGTATTTCGGTTAATGGCACAGAAGCTTGGTCCGTTAATGTGGATCTTGCATGTTACATTAGTTAAATTACGTGAAATGTCTCAAATGTGACCTGACTACTCACGGAAAACTCCTCGAAAAATAAAAATGTCGCCATCCTGGTTTTCGCTTCGATGACCCACAAACAGCGGATTTTCTCATTGGAGTAACTTTTTGCGTCCCGATTTAGAGATATGTTTCCTTTTTTTGAAGTGAGATATCCTCCACATTGATTTTCTCCGTAGAATAGTAAGTGTTCATAGTATAAAACAAATAAATTTTATTTATCAAAACAAGGTTTTCACAATAATAAAAGCGAATCTAGATTGTATGACTAATGTGGCTATTTAGAGCCAGGTGACGATTAGAAGGTGGACCATAGTGTCGGTGGAAATTTAGCCAAAGTTTAGTCACCTCAACTACCCTACAAATCACAAAGTCAACACGAGTATGTCGAAAATCAAAGTGATTCCTCCAGTAGGTAAGTTGGTCTAATCAAAGCGGCTTCTTATCCTTTGTTGCAAGTAGGCATTGTAAGGATGGAAATTATTTCACCTTTCAATTATTCTAATAGGAAAAGGCGTAATGCATCAGTTACAGTAAGGGAACCATCAGCAGTGGAGGTTGTCAACTGAATGAGTTCACTGGCGATGGGAGAAACCTAAGGCTTGAAGATCTTTGGCGCTGGTTGTTTCAGCTTTGTAGCCCAAGGGGATGTCAGAACGGATAACCCACTACCTACTTTTCGCAATATTACAAATGTCCCTTATCAAATTCTCATTAAATCTTAGTGTCTTCGAACTTCCCATACGCATTTTCAGAAAAAATACTGTTCTATGGCTGATTGTACGATATGATGCTCTCATCGGGTCCGGTTCAAGGCTGCATGCCAATTGATCGTAACATGATTCACAGTTGAAACTAGATTAAATGGGTAATGGCAAACTAATCACCTGGAAAAACATGGCGTAGTCACTTAAAACAAGTTAACCTACTTGAGTGATTGGCAATCTGTCCCAAAATATGATTTCCTATAAAGAAAACGGTATAAAATAAATGTACACGGAGCACGTACTGTGGTATCAACCCACAATTAAAACTTGCCAGTAATCATCAGTCCCGACATTGCATGCAGCTCAGTCATTGAATGATAACTTAATATTGGCCCAATGAACAGCCAAAAATGTCATCGGCTCATCATTCGCCTGGAGTTTACCGACTACAATTGGACTCTGGATCGGTATTTACGCAATCATTTGTGACTAATAAAAATGCTTCAAACGTTTGAAAAATCCCACAGAACACATTGAGAACAACACAACGTGGCGAACAAGCTCGCTTTCAGTTATTCGTGTCCATGCCAATACATAACATTAAATAAGGTCTGGAGATGGTTCAAGGAAAATTGTCCGTTTGCATTCACATCAGTCCACAACTTTAAGAATGCGTCTGTGCATGTGTAATTGATCAATTTGTCACATGACCAGGTTGTAGACCACTTGTCGGATAATGACAAGAGGGCCTGGAAAGTTTATGAGTGTGGACAAATTGTTTCTGAGCCCATAAAGGGGGTTACACAAACGGATAGATACGGCTTCGGCTGTGTTCAAGATGCGACACTTGACAATTCTTGATTGTCCACTCCTAACTTTGTAGATGGTGCGAAAAGCACGTGTCACGTTCACTGAGTGGTTTGACTCGACAAGGTGTGAACACACCGCGCTAGTGATTGCCTTAATTGTTCCTGTGCTCAACCAAGCCGGGTGGTGTTCACGAACGCGATCGGACAAACGCCTGGTCGTGCGGCCAATATACCTGGTCCCACAGGAGCAGGTGAATGAATACACACAGAATGAGGCTGCAGAATCTGGCAGTCTGTCCTTTAGTTGGAAACACATGATCGGTTTGGATGTGAATACAGTTTTCAGCTGTGCAGCAAAGAATGTTCCACTGAATGAACTTGGCAGTCTCCGTTGGATAATTTCCGCTTCCGTGTCACCTTTGAAAGGCAAACGAACGTATACGGGTTACTTTACTGGTCCTATTACTTTTTGTCTTACTTTGTGTTTTTCCATAGTTTTATTTATGAATCTTTCGGGGCATCCATTTTTTGTACGAATACGCTCCGCAGGAAACGAAGTTCATTTTCAAATTTGTCGTCCGTACATAATCTTCTTGCTCTATCAACTAAACAGCATATTAGGTTCCTTTTCGCTTGTAACGGCACAAAGCTGTGAAAATGAATGTACTGTCCATTCCATGTTGCCTTTCTATAGACTGATAGTCGTGCAGATCCGTCCTGCCGTCGCCTTATGTACACGTCTAAGTATGCTAAACTATGGTCTGCTTCTTTTTCTGGTGTAAAATGTACGTTTGGATGGACACTGTTAAACGTGTGTAACATGTGGTTTACGTCTGCGTGTTGCTCTACAACACATAGTATATCATCAACATAACGTGTGTAAACGGTACAGTGCCTGATTGGTAAGCGCAGTTCATTATTCTCTAGTTTGGACATAAAGATGGTCCCAGAGGAGACCCCATTGCCACTCCGTCCTTTTGCCGGTATATTTCACCATTGAATTGAAATTGAACATTTTTGGTGCACACAAAGAGCAGCTGCTTCAGTTCGCCCAATGGGATCCCTATGGAGATATTGTTATCTTGAATGTACTCGCAAATGTAACTAATAGTTTCACTGATCGGAACATTCGTAAACAGAGAAACTACATCCAGTGATAACATCTGCTTCCCTTCAAGACGTAAGCTCTTAATAGTTTCTGTGAGATGAAATGTATCTCGCACACTATGTCTAGGAATGACTGCCCTGACTGGTTCCAGCAGGCTGGCTAACCACTTAGATAAAGCGGGATACGGAGAATTACACATGTCCAAAATAG